>JASUUG010001160.1:0-600000 GCA_030449905.1 Luvunga scandens | reverse complement strand
GTGAAATTACCAGGATATCCCTTCAAAGAAATTGAAACATCCTCCATCTCTGCAATTGCTTCTTCCCTGTCACCAACCTCATACAGTGCAAGTGCTCTACCCACTCTTGCATACTCAGAGAATGCAAACTCCTTGTAATTCTCAACCACCTGCAATCAAATTCAATTATACAGGTGATTTCAAATGAAACTCCTCGGGTATTATTATGGGGGGGGTCGTACAATAGAGCCTTTAATTATCACAAAAATCGTCAGGCATTTGATTTTTTTAAGACCTTGCCTCAATCATTGTCTGCTATACATGTTATACAAAATCTTAACTTAATCCAATAACAAATATTTGAATCATAAGTCAAAACAAGCTTTGCAAAACAGAAGCATATGTCAATAATCAATCAATGTAATAATAAAGAGCCACTTAAATTGCTAATTGATTTTTCCTTATGATAGAAACAAGAGATATAAATATTTCAATAAACCCATTTCAGTTGCATCAATCAAAATTTGAAGAAAAAAAAAAAGTACTAACAAGAGTGAAGTACTGAAGTGCTTTGTTGAAGTCACCAATGGCCTGCAACTCTCTTGCTTTCTCCAGCAGCTCCAAAGCATCGGACACCCTGCTAGAGACAGCAGCACTGGTGTCTTTCTCAGCCTGAGTCAGGGGGTCATAAGTCGCGGCAAAGGCATCAGAAGAAGAGGGTTTGTTTGTAATTTTAAGATTATTTGGGAGAAGAAGAAGAGAAGAGAAAGGGAGAGAGAAGAACAGCAAGCGCCTGCTGGTTAATGGCAACGGCAATGGGATTTTTGGGGTTTTGATGGGGCTTCGTCGTTGGGCTTCCGATTGTGAACCGTAGAGAAGCAGATGGCAAACGGGTGCTTGATATGCACCCATGGCCGTCATTCTTTTATTTAGAAACTAGTCCATTTTGTCTCGTCATTTTAGTTATATGTCTTTGTGAGTTTGGCTTGGCCAATAAAATGAATAAATAAGTCTTCTACTAGCGCTGGCGAATGGCGATAGGACGGGATCGGATTAGATTGGTCAATCAATCTCAGTGTTTAAGTGGAATAATTTTTTTTTAAAAAAAATTAAAATTAATTCTAATTTTATCTCATTAAATATTTAATTCCATTTTATTATCTTAAAAAATCTCAAATATAAATAAATAAGTTTTAATATTTTTTTCTTTTAAGGATCATTATAATTTAATATAGTAAAAATCTTAAATAAATAAAATGTAGAATAATTAAATAATAATTTTATTTTGACTACATAATACTCGAATATAATTTTATACTAATATTTTTTAATAGCTTATTTTTTTCCATTGCACATTAATATTGAACAATAACCAACTTATATTTTTATCATAAAAGGATATAGAAAAAATAATTTTGATTATGGCTTTTGGCCGACTCTTCACCTTTTAATTGTATTATTTTTATTATTTAATTTTAGCCTTTAGTTTTCAACTTTGAACATTACTTAAGTTAAAATTATAAAATTTAAAAAGGTAGAATATTTTTAAAATTATATTATTAATAAGATATACAAGATAGGATAAGATTTTATAATCAGATATACAAGATAGGATAAGATATACAAGATAGGATAAGATTTTATAATCACTTTGAACATTACTTAAGTTAAAATTATAAAATTTAAAAAGGTAGAATATTTTTAAAATTATATTATTAATAAGATATACAAGATAGGATAAGATTTTATAATCACTCCCCTTCGTATCCTCATAAATATAGGTAGGACTTATTTTTTGTTCTTATCTCATCGTACTTTAATTTAGAATGTAAAAATATATTTTGATTTTATCTCAAATACGAAAAATTACCATTCCTAATTTCTAAAAACAAAAATACTTTCGTGAGAGCTAATTTAGTTTGCACCGTCACCTATGTTATCTTATGGTGCATCATAATACACTTGGGGAGTGTTTGCTACCTTTCATTACATAATGCAATGCAGCCTCATGCTTGGGACACCAAATTATTGTATTAGGGTGCATTATTATGCAGCAACTTGGCACATTTGCTTGTCTTCTTTTTCTTCATCTTCTTCTTTAACTTTGTAATAATAATATATAAATATAATTTTTTAATTTGATACAATATTATATTATATATTTTTTATTTTTACATTATAATTTTTAATACTAATTAATAGATTTATAATTTATTATTCAATAATATTATATTATATTATATTTTAATTTTTATTATATTGAAAATATAACTGAATAATGTATTATTTAATTATATTATAATAATTAATATATAATATTGATTGATCTTTAATAAGTTAATATAACTAATAATAAATAGTTAAATAATATAATATAATATAATATTACATTATTTAATTATATTACAATGATTAATTTAGTTATTTTTAAATAATTTAATATAATTAATAATAAATAATAAAATTTGAATAATATCACTTGAAAATTAATAATATAAATAATTACTAAATTATTTAGCACAATTTATTTTCTTAGTGAATATGTTACAACAATTGTATTATTTTATTATTTTATAATTTTCTTATAGTATGTATAAAATTTTATTCTATCATCCTGAAATGATTTTAGAACTAATCTTGAAGATTTTAACTACTTATTTATATTGCTATATTATTTAGAGATTATTGGATTAAATTATTTGCTTCGATCTTTATTTCACAGGTTATATTTTAGAAAATACCAAAAAATACACTTCAAAAAATTTAAGACTATTAGTTTTGCTCTTTATGAAGAATTATGATAATTTTTAATATTTTAATTAAAAAATGATAAATTTCTAAAATTTAATACTTTTACATTTAGTATTTTTCTCAATACTAATAAATATTATTTTCTAAATATATAATTTAAATTAATCACAAGAAATTAATACAGTGCAGCACTAAATATAATATAATTAAAAAATTAATACAATATAATATAACATCAAACATTATATAGCATTGTTATATTACAATGTTAATGCAATATAGTGTAATGTAATATGTCTGTATTAAACTAATATAATACAGTGTGTCAAATGCCCTGCAAGTCTTTATTAGCAAAGTCGTATGTTCATAACATAGCTTCACTAAAAGTGACTCCCCATACATAACATCATGCACCATAATATGTGCAACAGTATGTACTTGATTGAAATCGTGCTTTCATATATTTCTTCTGCTATCTATCATAGTATTAACATCCTATATGCGTAAATCAAGAGAGTTCGAGTGCTCTGAGGGTGGCAATTTGGGACTGAATTTAATTATTTGAATTGATTTGAATTAAATGTGTTTAAGTTTGGAAATTTTAATTTGTTTAATAAAATGGTCAAATTCGATTTGATTTTTTTAAATGAACAAACTGAATACAAATTTGAGCTAAGGTAACGTTTGTTTTTTGTTCAAAATATAAATAGGTTTAAATTTAGCTGAAGTTTGAATATGTTTAAATATAAATATCTGAATAACATTTTATTTTTAATATCTGAATGAAAATAACATCTTGTTTATTTTTATAAATAAAAAACATCTTGAGCATGGTTATTTAACAATTATGTCATAAAGTCAAAACAACTAAAAAGATTAGGTTTTATAGTTTAGAAAATACGTATAATTAATAGAGACATTTTAGGATTAATATTTACTTATCATTCAAACCTTTTTTCGTTCAAATAAATATTACAAAAATTTATTTTTTCTATTCATATGTAAATATTTAAAAATTATATATAAGTTACAAAAAATAAACAAGTATATTTTAGAAAAAATATGAAATTAATTAATGTAAGACTTCAGATACTTAATAACCAAAACTCTAAATCATTTATTAAATAAGTTATATACGAATCAAATACTGGTTTAATTCATTTAAAATTTGCTTTTGTTAAATTACTTTATTTACTTTAAGAATTTTTAAAATTTTAAAGTTCTAAGGTTAAATAAAGTATTAACTGAGAGTATAACAAAAAGAAAGTATGAATGAAATGAAAACTGTGACATTTTAGTTTGTTTGATTTTATTATTTTTGTAGATAATATTCACTTATTAAACGAATCCAATTCTCGATTCGTTTTTAATGCCCGAGTTAACTTCGAATTTGTCGAAATTTGAAAAGTTCATGGAGAAGATATGGGTCATCAGAGTAAATTTTTTACAGCATATAATCAAAACATTTTGATGGAGCAATTCAATATAATCACTTAAATAATCCAACATCACCACCCAAATTCAGCTCAATTACCATTGTAAGATTTAAGAGCAAATGGAGATCAAATCTGTACAGCCATATCAGTGACCATTTCATGGCTTGAAAAAAGGAATGAACTGTTATTCAATGTCCACAAAATGAGTCTAGAGAGGCAGCATGAATCACAGCATTACTATATTACATGTAATCAGCACTGCAGTTCATAATAAACTATAATAAAATAAATAATTTCTTTGGGATTAAAAGAGGAAAGGCCACACTTCAGTTAGAGGGTAGGACATGTGATGTGAGGGAAATTCAGCAAATAATAAGAATCAGCAACAACCGCTTGCAGCTGCATCAGCTTCTGGTGGCTTCTGTTTAAATATGTTCTTCTTCACACCTTTGGATCCCTCCGCTAAGAGGCTAGGTGTATCTAAAATCTGCAACAAAAGTTAAACATATTAAGCAGTAGGAAGAACAAGAAAGAAAGTTTAAGCCATGTCCGAGCACCCTACAATACAAGAGTTCGAGCAAGGTCAATGCAGTTTTTATTTTTGATACCTTTAGAACAAGCTCTTCAAAGCACTGCTGCACATTAACACGAGTTTTAGCACTGCATTCAATAAAAAGGCATCCATATTCCCTAGCAAAGTTTATTCCCTCTTTCTTTGTCACAACCCTTTCACTTTCCTGCAAGGAAAAATGGTTTAGCTATGGAGCAAAACGTCAATGGCACATAACAATTTATACATCCATGCCTAGAGTTGAGTCCGACAACAGATGTAACAAATAACTGAAATAAGGAGCCAGACCATACAAACTCTTACTATACTCAAGTCCACATAAATACATGCCAAAACAAGAGCAAGAGGGTGAATAAGTGGGAGATCAGAGGTGCACAGAAAGAGATTAAAAGCGAAGAGAGAGAGACAAGAAAAGGAGATTCTTGTTGTACAGCATGAGATAAGGCAAGAGCCTTGATCACACCATTTAAAGCGCAAATTCATACAAAAATAGAGAAGAAGCATGAAGCATGTTAATTGCCTGAAATTAATTTATTAAAACCTCTAGTTCTGAATGCCATGACAGATGTTGTCCCCACGCTGCTCATACAAGAGTTTTAATGAAGAACGAATTTTGTAGATCTAATCCAGCATCTACGTAGTAATATAATGACTATTGAATGACAGTCAGTTTGACCACTTATGTTCTCTTTCACTTCCATAATCCTCTTAATCATGCTAGCATGAAATTGGATTTAATTTCCATTTAAGCATGCACTCTTTCACTTCCATAATCCTCTTAATCATGCTAGCATGAAATTGGATTTAATTTCCATTTAAGCATGCAAAAAACTTTTAAGGATATGAAAAGACCCCAACCTTCTCCACTCCTAGAATCTTTGAGCATATGCATGCTTGTAACAGGCAATTTGACTATCAAAAACTAAGCAAAATATGGTTAAAAGAGAAGAAATGGAACACGGTATATGTGTTCTGCATCCATAAGCAAGACATTGATTTTCCGTTTTATTTAAATGGGAGCATTGAATATTAAAGCATTTAAACTACAAATAACTTGAGAATACAGTCTGTACAGAAAGAACAGTGGTTAAAGCACTGAAGCAATACCTTATCAACTTTGTTTCCGACAAGCAATTTGATGCAATCTTGGTTTGTTGAGTATAAGTCAATTTCCTTAGCCCATACATCAGAAAGATTAGTGAATGTGTCTCGCCTTGTAACATCATAAACTGTTGCAATTTAAACCAAACTATCAATTTTCACAATCTAAGTAATCAGAAAATCATATTAACTAAACAGCACAATGATGCAAGTTAACCAAACATCAGATAAGTTTACCGTAGATAAACATTTTTTCACGATTAATTGACTGTATCATTTAGTAAAAAGAAATGGACATATTAAAATGTCAGCTAAAAGCATGGAAACACACTTGTATACTTCAGACATTGTATGGATAAAGGAAGGGATTAAAAGAAGTTAAAAGGAAACAAAAAAGAAGTGTAGTTACGTTGGATAAGCCAATCTCTGAAAAATATGAAATCGCTACTACAAAGCCCAGACAGAGTCAAGATGCTCTATACATTGGAAAAGGTTAATTCAAAATTAAACAAGGTTCTTTAATAAGGCATTGGCCAGAAATTTTCCTTGGAAAATAAACAAAGTAACTACACGAAAAAGGTGAAATTCAATACCCATAATGATCCCTTGTGCACCCCTGTAGTATGAACTTGTCAATGTCCGAAATCTCTCCTGACCAGCTGCACAATCAAACATTCAGCACCAGTAAGTTAGAGTTGGCTGAGAACAAACCTTTTCTCTGTAGCGAGCCAAACTCTTTAGCTAAGATCTAGCAACATAAAGATCCACACATCAAAAACAGACTCATCTTATCTTGGAAATGTGCTTTTACATTGTTACAAATGGCCAGTGTCCTCAACAAGATTGAACTTAAGTGCTTAAAAGTCACAAACAAGCAATCATGTATTTTTGGGTTTTCAAATATATCTCTTCAAGTTCACAAAATGCAGCAATAAATCAGTGTATGACTAGAATCTGCAATTCGTTTTAAACCATAAGATGAATAATGCAGATCTTAAGTCAAATGTAATTTAATAACAACTCAATTTTACCACTACTGTGAAAATCTAACAAAACGATGAGGCACAACAAAATGAAATAGCACAAAAACAATGCAGTTTAACATCACCAAATAATACATGGGGCATGCATTTGTTGTTACCTGTATCCCAAATTGCAAGTTTCAATTTCTTTCCCCCAACATCAACATATTTCACCTTAAAATCGACACCTACGCAAGAAAGCAAAAGGACAATAAGACTATTAACAAAATGCAATTTTAAACACTCCTTTGCACATATTCGTGCAACACTTACCAATAGTGGGTGAAAGCTCTTCAAAGTTGTCAGAAGTGAAGCTCAATAGGAGACTACTTTTACCAACACCGGAATCTCCAATCATCAACAACTTGAACAAGTAATCAAATTCTTGCTGACTTGCTGATAGTGAATCCATTTAAATTTCACTCTCTTTCTCAAAAACTGCTACCAAAATCCAAATCCCACAAACCCCAAAATCACCACCACCTCAACAGCACTATATATCAATCAAAATTGAACAAATTACTATTACTCCTAGCACAAAAATAAAATAATTAAATAGCCCAATTATTCAAACAGTCAAATGAATCATGGAAATCAATTAAATATGCCAAAATTGGAGGATCCAGTTCGATTTGTATCATATAATTCAACGTGAATAATAACTAGGATCGGAATTCATACACATATTCAACGTGATTAATAACTAAGATCGGAATTCCCACACATATCCACAAGCTAACACACGTGCATGGAAATAAAGAAAACAGAGAGAGTGAGGGATCGAAATACCTGAAATTTGATGAATGAATTACAAAGACGATAAGCAAAAGTAGGAACTGTTCACTGTGGTCATAGAAAAAGGTGAAATGGAGATCGCGATTGTTGATGTCGCAGTTCTGCAATTGTTATTAGTTTCGTTTTATTTAAAATAAATTCTATTGGGATTTTGGTATGATAATATAGAATAATTCGGTGTCAATGCTGAAAGCCTGAGTAAAACTGAAATATGTGCTACATGATCTCTTTAAAGTTTAAATATTGAACGATAAGCAACATCATTTTGTCCAATATTTTGCATACACATTTAATTTTTTTTCCTTTCTTTTTTCTTTTTTTGTAAGATTTTAAACAAAGGATAACCTAATTTAAGTTCTCATAGTCTGTGTCATTAAATCTTTTTTTATGATAAATTTTATAACTAGTAAAGTTACCCTAACAATTTATATGTTGGGATTTATATCATTTTGGTTGAGTGATTTTGAGATTGTTTTATGTGGGGGCAAATATTTACCTGCGACTTAATGTTTTGCACTTCGTAAAAAATACACAACTTTTTTCTTTTACAATTTTCCACATGAAGTTTATAAAATATACCATCATTTTTTCACTAACACCATACAGGATAAATTAGAATACTAACAAAATGGTTATTTTGTTCGATTAATTGTTAAAATACTATTTAGTGGTTTTTAATTTTGGATACTTTTGAAATATGTTGTTGTCTTGAATTGATGAGAACAAACTATAAACTCTAAATTCTCTATGACTGGATTTATGTTTTATTTTTTTATTAATGGAAAAAATTATAATGCTTAAAGTTTCTCATAACTGATTTTATGATTACTTTAAATATATTTTGAATAACTATAATAACTATAACTACTTTTTGTTGATGATTTATTGTTGTTGAAAATATTTTATTGTTCTCAAAGATATGTCATTCAAGATGGATTATATGAATAGGGCTTTTTTTATTTATGTTGTAAATGAACTATAAATTAAATTAATTAGGGTGCTTATTTTGGAGATTTTATATCTTTAAATTAATAGGTTTGATGAGTTTCTATAGCTAATTTTATAATCATTATTGGTCCCAATAGCTACAAAATGAAAACTTTTTTTAGGTTATTTAGCTAGGATTAAATAGTTTTTTTATGTTTAGCGGTAGAGTAGTTATTTTATCAATATTCTACTAGATCTTCTAAAGATATTAATGAAAAAGTAAGAAAGTGATACAATTTATAAACTTCATGTTAATAGCTGCAAAAGAAAGAAAAAATTTGGTGTAAGGTGGCCAACAATAGATAGTCGGAGAATATTTGCTCTTTCTTTTATTAACCACTTATGCTCCAATCTTATAAGAGGTAATCTTATAAGAGGTAAGGAGGAATTATCAATTTTAACTTTCTTCATCTCCCTATTTGCCTTAAAAGACATCTTATATTTGAAAGAGCATTCATGGTTATTATTTTTGTTATCTAGTAGTGAGTTGATGCCTAACCATCAAGATTGAAGGTAATAGTTTAAGTCATTTTGTGAGAAACTCAACATAAATGTTGGTGAGGTAGATATATCTACTCAAATATTAGTGAGAGTAAGATGCTATTTATTTTTTAGTCTGAAGTTTGAATTTAATTTTTTTTTATACATTTATTTATTTTAGTTTTTTTTTAACTTATCACTTATTATTAAATAATCTTATTTGAACAAAAAAAGTAGAAAAAGTCCACTTTTATTTGAAGTTTGAAGTTTTAAAAAAAATTAATTTCAAATCTCAAAAATACCCTTAACAATCCATATATTTCCAATATTATGTATAAACCTAATATTTTTGTATTACTCTTAAAATTATTTTTTTAATTGCTTTAAGTTTTTATTCACACGATAACATTAACTAAACTAAAATATTGAACAAATCAAATTATGTTCATTGTGATGAATAAAAAAAAAACAACAGTGTTGACTTTATAATAAAAGTTAATGTTATAATTACATCTTTTATTACAAAATTAAATTAAGATCAACAATGATAATTTTTTTAATGCTACCAAACTAATCAACCTCTGAAAATTATAAATTGTGAAAAATAAATATATGCATCACTTAAAAGGATATTTATGTTAAATTATTAGCTTTTAAATTTTTCTCTTCAAATGTTGAAAAAGAAAAAATAAATATATCATTTAGACATTTCGTTCATACTTATTCACACTTCAGTTGAATTCAGACCTATTCAGATTTCAGATAAAAAAACAAACGCAACTTAAATATACTTTCTTATATAGTGGGGAGGGAGATATAGAGTTTGCCTCTAATTGACATAGATTTTTATGTTGGGCTTAACAAAATAAATCTATTAATTGTGTTATAAATGTATGAATTTAGACTTATTGTAGGGCCTAGATTGTAGAATAATTTTATAATAAAGCTGCCCATTATTTCAATAAGATAAGAGACAACTTAAAATAAAATGAAAATATATACTCCAATGTAGTGCGTCTTATCTTGTAACGTATATCTATATTTTTTTAACTTATCTATTATTTTAATAAATTAAGTTTTCCTTAGGATACATTTAGTACATTATATTGTATTATAACATATTATATTATGCTATATTATATTAACGTTGTATTATAATAATGTTATATAGTGTTTATTGTTGCACAGTATTGTATTAATTTATATTAATATTATTTAAATTTATTATCATTTATTACCAATTATATTAAACAATTATTGAATAACTATTTTTATATTAATTATTAATATTTGAATACAATATTATAAGATAGTATAATAAAATATACTATTATTTAATGGAATAATATAATTTATTTTTATATTTTATTTGTTATATTAAAAATAAAAAAAATAATTAAAAAAACATTTGCCTCAATTTGAGGCATTAACTTTTGCTTTAATTGAGTGGCAAAAGTTAACTTACCCTTGAGTTTGAGTTTGTGTAATGCACCTAAATGGCACATTGTGGTTCATTATATTAAGCTCATTATAATGTACCAAATTGTGCTTCCCATATCTTGTCAAACACACCCTTAATAATAGATTAATGTAAACAATATTTTAATACTATATAATGTTATGTTCCAAACACACTTTGATTGTAACTGTGTTTTTGTGATGTGTTTTAGAATGTAGCTTAAATTGCGTGAGCATTCTCGGGATTTGCAAAAATTAAAAGATTTGTGTTGTAATATGGTCCTCATAAAATTCAGGTAATTAAAAAGCTTTATCATCATAACTTTGGTGACCCTTGTGCTTTTTGTTTTCTTATTATACAGTACAAGGATCAAGTTGGACTAATATGGACTTTTGAGCCCAATATTGTTGTAGGCCACCCTTGTTATAATCTTCATGGATCTCTCTACACCATGCCTTGGGCCAAAGGAGGCGGCGGATTGAATTTGGTCCACGCCAGCTCACAACAAGGAACAATGAGCTGTTGACCAATAGTGATGGTTGATGTGCAAAGTGATTTTTTTGGAAGCTACCAGCTACTAATTATCTCTCGATCTCAAATTAGAGGGATGCTGCTTACACACAAAATTATATATGATAAATAGAATGAAGATATTTATATATAAAAATAAAATCAATAAAATGTTTGTTGTCTTTAGTGTCACGTGCAATTTTATATGTAGTGCAAATACAATTACTCAATTTATTCTCCTCAGTCGAATGCGTTAATTAAAAGAAAAATCTTGTGTGCTACCAATGAATTGCGCCACTCAGTTGTCCAATAATTTCCAAAAAGGATAATAGGTCAAAATATTACCACATCGCAAGTGTTGTTTTCATTCACTTATAGCTAGCGGAATTTAATAATCCCAAGATTGAGTTGATGTCTTCTCAAATAACATAATAAAAATTAAACCTACTGACGTTGGACTAAACATTCTAATCAATGAAATTATTTAGTTCTGGTTAATAAACAAACAAAACCATATATCCACTTTTATTCATATTGTATTGGTGTAGTCAAAATTCTTGGCTAATCTAACTGACCAAAGCCGCGTATTGACTCAAGTTTCCGGTCCTTAGTTGCCTAAAAGATTTTAATTTTTGTCCCACTTGCACTCCTCATTCATGATTCATTCGCATCATTTTGCCTTTACATATAGTGTGCGTGTGTCTATATATATGTACACACACACACACAACATGTCATTATTCTTATCACATCAAATCTAATTACTATCTGCAAAAAAAAATTCAGCCATGGAGAGACACCAAGAACTGAAACGCCTTGGCTTCTTTGGCATCCTGAAAGAATCCTTCAGGCTCATCTTCTCACACAAAAAGCTCTTCACTCAAATCTCACTAGCCCTTCTAATCCCCATCTCCATAATCCTCGAAGTCAAGATCCTCACTGCCATTTTGTTCTCATTCAACATGTTTAAGAACAGAGACGAACCAGAAGATTTTACAGTCTTTATCATTCCCCAATACTCAACCCTAAATATTTCTTATATAGCCTCCTTCAAATGGGTCGCTTTTTGGCTTTTGTCCGAAATCACCTATCTCATTCTCCTTCTAGTCCTCTCCATTCTTTCCACCGTCACAATTGCTTGCACTATTGCCTCCGTTTACAAATCAAAAGAGACCACCTTCAAGAAGGCAGCCGCCGCGGTACCAAAGCTCTGGAAGCCAGTTTTGATCACCTTCTTGTTAGTCTTCGCCGTTACTTTTGTTTACGATTACATTCTTGGACCAGTTCTCGGATTGATCCTTCGGCTTCTTTTTTTCAAAAGATTCGCCGTCTTAAAAATCGTCATCGGGGTGATTCTCACGGTCTTGTACATAGTAGTGTTTGTCTATATTACGCTAATTTGGCATGTGGGCACTGTGGTTTCTGCGTTGGAGAATGATATCTATGGGGCGAAAGCCATCATAAAGGGCAGGAACTTGCTAAAAGGGAAGATGAAAGCTTCAGTCGCTGTCTTTGTTCTACTCTTGACGTTATCAGCGGGAATTGATACAGCTTTTGTGCTCGTGGTGGTATACGAAACTATAAGAATTTGGGCTGTCAGAATTGGAGTTGGAATTCTTCTGGTGCTTTTAAAGTTGCTGATGGTTCTACTTGGCCTTGTTGCACAAACTGTTATCTACTTTGTTTGCAAATCTTATCATGATGAGACTTTTGAGAATCTGGATGATGCAGATGATCAGAAGGGACCCATAGATGTCCAATATGAGAAATTTTCGGCTTAGGGTATATACATTTTTTTTTATGTAAATCATATCATATGGGTTCTTGTCATCTTGTGTGTTTGTTAGGTTGTGAATCTGCTTTCATTGTTTATTGTTATTGTATCTTTGGAATCATAATCAAAATTCAAATGTGTGTATGAATTGATCATATCATATATCTTATAATTGTTCAATGTCTGTCTTTGATGTAAAAGAATTTCTACGGTTCTAAAGGCAACGTTGGTTACTAACAATTAATCCATCAGAATTCACAGTGACAAGTTTGGCTGCAGCTCAGCTGCATTTATGTGATGGGCCCTGGTTTTTCTTCAAACCCTTCCTTTTTGTTCTAATTAAAAATTTATTTTAGTGATCCAATCAATTTCTTATCTCACTTCAATTTGAATATATATATAATTTTGTAATTCTATTATAAATGCACAAAAAATAATGTTTATTATAAATGATAGTTGGAATATTAAGAAAGCGAAAATAAATCAAGAGATAAAAAATATTCTCATTTGTTTCATTCAGAAATAGTCCTACCATATTCTAATTCTAATAAGTGGTAGTAATTTTTTACATAATTTGTGAACCAAACATGAATCTGACATGAAATAAATTTGTGAACCAAATAATAAATTGGGTCAGATTTAGGTAGTCATCATTGATAATGTCGATTCAAATTTAGAATTTTCTACACAAAAATCCATTTGTAATATGATTGATAGTTTAATTATTTATATTATGTTGACTAACTTTTCAACTTATAAAACCATGTTATATGTTTCATTATTTAGTCATATTAAAAACAAAAATGAATAGAGTAGTTTGAGTGGCTCGTACTACAAACATGAAATGGGTAAATGTTTTTTAAAAAAATCAAAATTATCTTAAATGGTATACAAAATGAGACGTCAACTTAAATTGTCAAATTTAATTAAAATATTACTTATTTATATATTTATAACTGTAACTTAACATTTATCTAGGTATTATTCTACGAAATATCAACAAAAACTACCGAAAGCTTTTTATACATTTTAACAGCCAATTACTGGCTTCGGTGAGTATCATGTGAACTCTATTACTGTATTATTATATTTATCAGAGGAGTAATATACAACTTAGGAGTTAGGAAGCTCCTAATTCTTAAGGTGCATACTTTTTTTGAAAAATAAATTATTATTAAAAACTTATTTGACAATATCGTCTAACTGTCACATAGTTAATCATTGTTCATTTTGTTGGTATTCATAAACTTGATTGGCTTCATTTTTTATATCCAACAAATATATATTAATTTACATGTCACATCAATTAAACAATACCCTTGTTTGAATAATTATATCAATCTCCATTGGAATAAGTCTATGAGAAATTATATCTGCGCTAGGAAAGAGTCTACACGTCATAGACTTTTTTATATTATTGATTATGACCAAGCACCGATCTGACTTCGTCACCAGGTGCGAAATGAAAGTACGGATGATTTGATCTCGGAACACTCATTGTAATTAAGGGGTTATCTACAGTACATACATATATATATATATTACATACATATAAAAAAATAGATCAATAAATATAAAATATTTATTATTAAACTTGAAATTTGGGATAATTAATTTCAATTTCAAGTTTAATGATGGTTGTTTCATGTTTAATAATTGGTATTTCATGTTCATTGGTCTATTTTTTTTTCATGTATGCAATACACACATGTATTGTAGCTTAATCCTGTAATTAATTATTAACCATTGATTATTTTAAAAAAATAAATAATTCGATTCCCTATTCTGTGCATAACACGTTGACACTTCTATTATGGGGACTTTAACTTAGATCATTTTAACATTTGTACGAGATTTGAGATATAACATTAAAAAATTTCTAAGACTAGGATTTAATTTAAGGAAATTTATAAAATAGCCACTAAATTTTTGAGTTTTTCAAATTTGATTCCTCAAACTTTTTTTTACCATAACTAGTTAAATATTAGTTTTTTGGATCAAATAGCTCTCATCACTTTCAATAAATTTATAAATAATGCCACTCTTATAAGTTTTAGATTTTATTCAACACTTTCAACAAATCTGCACACCCTAAACATTGTTAACAAACCTTATCACTCTCAACATAACTGAAGATATAAAATCATCAATTGGGGAGCATCTTAAAGTTAGTATATATTTTTACACAATATGAATTTTTAGTGTACTAAGTTTAAGGTTTCTGTTCAAAATTGATGTGAATTTTGTTGTAAATATTATTATTTTTTATTTATAAAGTAATGTGATTTGTTAAATTACTTAGATTTGAATTGAAAAATAACAAAATAATTGAAAATAATAGAAATTCGTATAAAAAATGAAGCTCAAGTTATATACGACATGTTGAATTAATGCGAAAGCCTAGGCAACAGGTGCCTATCGTCTATAAACTGTATTTATGTGTGATAAGCACTTGTCGCATAGTTTGTTGCACATAATTTAGTATGTTGCAATAATTGCAATATATGTGACATATACTTTTTGAAGGTCATAACTTAGGTTACACGTATTCGTTTTGAATATATAACATACCGTTTCGAAGATTGTGACAAGACAATTCAAATCCAAAACTCAATATGCCATTTTGCCCATGGTCAAACCAAAAACATTCCTGAATTTAAGTGTGACAAGCAATTATTGCACAATCACAATATGTGCGACATCTATGTAAAATGTATTGCATATCACTTTATCATGTTTTGTAGTGTGTAACTATATTTATTTTATCTTTTTAATATTTTTCATGTTTAATAAATTTATTTGTGTTTTAATTGTGTTACGACAGTCGGTGGAAGATATTGGCAGATGGTCATATGAAGTCCATAAATACCAAGAATATAAACTTTTTTTGTTCGAGAATATTACGTTTGATTAGTTTTTAGCAAGAGTACATGAGGTTTTGTAGATAAATACTAATGACTATAGTCACGATAAAGACAAATTTGAGCTACAGTAGTACAATCTATCATGTATGTTTACTAATCTGTGAGCATATTTAATGGTGAAATGGTCAAGGTTGTATTATATATTACCTCTGATGTGGTCGACTATGGATACATCCCTATGTTTGGTACCACATCTCCTTGATTTCTGAGCTAAGATCTTGAGCCATTTGTAGAAACGTAAACTTCTTTTAGAACAAATGTATTTGTCCTCAATATTGAAGAAAATGTGTTACCACAGATGATGTTGTTGCAATAATGTTACTCTCCATTCTGCAACAACAATGACATCATTGTTGATAACGATATTATGTTAGTAGATGTTAAAGAAAAGACATTATTACTAACGATGTCGTTAGAGCAGTGTTACTCTCTATTGCATAAAATTAATTTTTGCAACAATGATGATCCTATTAATGACATTAGCAACACAGAAATAGATAATAATTGTGTGGAACTATATAATAAGATGAGGGACATTTATTTTAATTGTCCAGTTGATGACGAAGGCTTTGATTATTTCAATATTCTTATTAATGATGAGAATGAGGGTCAGTATGATATTCATATTAATGACAGAGATAGCTAACCTATTCATCTAACGACCCATTCAAGGAGGAGAATAGTATTTGTCTTTGTAAGTCTTACTCCAATTTTGCCTTCAAATTTAGTTGCTTTAAACTTGGTTAGAAGTCGTAAATCTTATGATATTGATGTGGGTAAGCTGTTAGTTGAGAAAAATGAATTAATACTAAAACTACGTAAAGTTGTCTTGAAGGATAAATTTGATTTCTATATTATATAGTCCACAATGGCATGTTTTACGGTTTACTGTTCTTCCAAATCATGTAAATGACGTATTCAAGCAATAAGAGATTAGAATGAGTGAAATGTTTATTAGATAGTGAGGAGAGTTGATAATGTACAAACTTGTTCTAATGAAGTAAGGAGCCTGGTTGTTAGTTATATTATCACAAACAAATTTGTCTTAAAAAAATGCATATACATTTCGAATGACATTAGAGCAGACATATGATAGGAATATAGTTTTCAATTATCATATCAGCAGATGTTTTGAGCCAAATAAGTTGGTCTTGAAATAGAACCAAGAAACCTTGTAGAGTCATACAATTTAATTCCCAAATACTCTCATGTTTGTTTTGATCAAAGTAAATGAAGGTACAGTTCCTTACCTTGAGCAGGATGGAAACGATAATTTTTTATATCAGTTTATAGATTTGGATATTTTATCAAGGGTTTTATATAGTGCATTAAGCTAATGATTGTTATAGATCGTACTCATGTAAAGAAACTATATCATGAAAGCATGTTTGCGGCAACACTCTGAATGGAAACAATCAAATATATCAATTAGTCATTTGAGTCTTAGCTTTAGAAAACAATGATGCTTGAGAATGATTTATGACGGCGTTGTATGAAGTAATTAGCAATAGGCCAGAGCTAGTAAATATCTCTAATCGATGCACTTCTATTAAGAGAGCTATTATAAAAATATTTCGTAATACTACCCATGGCATTTGCTTTTACCATGTCAAATATAACATAAAATCAAAATTCATGATGTCCAAAACTGTTTGAGATGAATTTGAACATACCTTTATAAATATAGCAAAAGCATATGGATATAAAGAATTTAAAAAATAACTTGAGGGATTGTGGATGCTTAACATGAGTGCAGTTGATTACTTAAAAAATAATATGGGCACATGCAATTAGGTGAGGTCAAGTTCGATGGCAAAGAGTATAGTATTCTTACCAACAACATAGTGGAGAGTGTGAATTCTTTTATGAGAAAACTATAAAAATTTCTTCTTACTCATCTTGTTCATCACTTTAAAAAATATAAAAGCAATGGTTTTATGATAGAAAAATTTTATTTGAATTGATGAGTACTCGTTTGAAAATATGGGTAGACAAATTAGTCGCTGAAAGAAAAAATTTGGCTAAAAGAATAATCGTCTGTCCTATATCTCAGTATTGATTCCATGTATTGGGTAGAGACATTATGGAAGGGATAGCTGACATATATAACAAGACTTGCTCCTATAAATTATTTTACCTTGATCAACTTGTCTGTGCGCATGCAATTGTAGTTTACCTATATCGTTTGAATAGATTACATAAGCCTTTATTCTAACTTTTACATTGAGAAATCACTAGTGATGGCTTATAAACAACCAGCAAAGCCAATTGGCAATGTGCAAATTGGGAAGTTTCAGAGGAAATCCAAGAGATAAACGTTAAATCACTGGTAAAAGCACTATTATCTGGTCATTATTCAAAGCTCAAAATATCTTCTGCCAGTGAGGATGTAAAGTGGAGGATTCTGAAACATGGGTGGTGCAACGAATCGGGCCATAACTACAAGCGATGTAAGAATCTTATTGCATCAAATCGAACTAGTTGTCTAAAATCTAAGTAATTATGTATTTTGAGCTCTTATTTTCTTGTTTATTACACAATTATATATAATGAAGTATTTTATTTTATAAAGTATTACAAAATAATTATTTAAATAGTTCTAGAATTACTTATAACTAAAAATATCACCATAACAAAAAATTATATCTACTTAAGTACATTTAGAAAAAAATTCTTTATACATCAACATTTGAATGACTACAATGACTTATAATTCAATATCGTTATTGAATATGTCTATAGTAATCTTTTTTTAAAGTACTATTCGTGGATACTACTAAAATCAAGTCTAAGCCTGAACATTAAATACATCATAACCATCAAAATAAAGACACAATAATCACCATCACTAGGCTCTTGTTGTGGCATACCCTTAGATATTATGACTTTCCAAGGGTCGACATTTTGCAACTCGTGTCGGATGTTATGAAATCTAACATCTTCTAACCATCAACAACAGATGACTTAAAGTAGTTTAAATTTATCCTTGTATGTTTTATAGTAGTAAACTATCACCAACAAGTCATAAATCAACAAATTCTTGTTATAAAGGTTCGTTCGAACTACTATCTAATGATTGCCACCCAAATTCATAAGAATGAATACCTGCATATAAAAATTATCATAAATTTAGTCATATTTGTTATGTTTAAAATACATTGAATTATGTAGCGATACGCATCATATCGACGTCTATGAATTGTTTTGATTTGATATCTTATTACCTATCAATATAGTTATTCAAGTTGTAGTTATATTGTAATGAATTAACATTATAATTATTGTTGTTCTATAATTGCTTCAACAATACTCGAGGCATTAGGAGATAAGAAATTAAATTGATAATTATAAGTTTTGCAAACTCATTACCTAAATAAAAAACGTGTCTCGATGCATGACATGTTGAGATAAAGCATTCAAATGCTGCCTTTGCTTTTCATTAATCAATCGGAAGTACTCATGGATATGTTGTGGAGGAATAGAAATGTGTTGATTTAATATAGAAGATAGTACATAGGACTTCAAGAAATAATACTTTATAATACTCAGCTCATCCTTAGTCGTCTCAGTAAAGCGTGGCCCGACAGTATTTAAAAAAATTTGTGCGACTGTTGGATGATGAGATAAACTATGATTTTGTTAGCAAACCATTGATTGAACTCATTAAATAGCCTTAGATCTTTTAGTCTTCTAAGTGGATTTATATCCACACTTGTTCTTTTATCGATCTCATGGTTTATTATTTCAAGTGTGAGTAGAGACTTCGTGTTCTTTATTATTTTGAAAGAAGGAATCATGTAAGGACTATTAAACATGTACGAAGGCTGGTGGGGATATACAAACATACTTATGCTTGGTGGCGCCTGAAGATTTAGACATTATCACAACTTAAGTCCAATATCAGTATATACTCTATGGTCATTCGAGGCCTATCGATTAACCAAGATAAATACATTAAACTCATGTTGGATTAAATGGCAAAGGAAACAAATGTTAAATTTTAAACATGCTCCCCCGTATACATGTGTCCAATAATGGAATCATTGTATGACTGCTTGGAAGTGTCATCATTATATGAATCAATAAATCTCATGACAACTTTTCTAAACTGCCTCTATTCTTTGCAATCTATCTTAAATGTCGACTTTTGTTTTGAAATGGAACAATCAATCTTATTTATTTGTTGAATGACATATTCATAACAAAGCTTTATCCTTGACTATTATTAAAAACAAAAGTACAACAAGACAGTGTTAAAATAATTTATTAATTTATATGCAAGCAATACAAATGATCTTTAATAGGAATGTAACCTTTGAATCTTGTGTGTCCTTAGAATTGTGTGAGCATTCGTGACAATCAACTACAACATACTCATCCTCAATGGGGTTTTATTGCTCATGTGTTGTGCTCATGGTGTGCTGAATTTCCTATATTTCCTTTTGAATGGGCGGTGCGTTGATTATAGGTTGATGCTACACAAAATACATAAACAATGAAAAAAAAGGCAAAATTATCGAGCTTCGATGATATTTTAAATTATATATATAAAGTACTCAATGATACCTACTTACGAACCCATCTTGAGATATAAGACACATGATCCTCCATAGTCTTCCAATAATTTTTTACCTTCTTATTTGCATCTAGCTAAATGCCCCTGCTGTAGAATAAACAAAATTTTATATTCGAATAATCATATAGAACTTAGTAATATTGATGGCTATTTTATGCATATAATACTTACAATAAGAATGTTGTCATTTGTCATTGAAAAATGAATGCACCACATAATAAATTATTTTCAAAGAAGTAATTGCCTTCCACTTTAAGATGCGAGGAATCTTCTACTTTGTTTTCATGGCCCATTAGGATAACAGTCTCTTGATCACTTCGAAAAGCTAAGCCTACAACAAGCCAAATTACATAATCATAAAAAATAACTTCATGAATTCATAAGTATAAGCCCACCTGAACTCCATGACTAAAGTAATAAAGATTGTATTTCTCAATATTATAAAAAATATTTTTCAAGCAATCATTCTTAAATTTCTCAACTTTTTGCTTTAATGCATTGTCAATATTGTCACTGTTTGCCATGGTATACGACCTTATGAACAACTCAAAACTAATTTATATCATCAACGTAATTCAGCAATTGAAAATAAACTTGACTATTATCCTTTCTCCCATTTAGTATCCTATCGATAAAGTGATGTAATGCGACTTACAGGACATCATTGCTGTCCATAGCATGAAAATTCAAATTCACAAATCTAGCATCCAATTTTTTAAGATTTAAGTCCTTAAACCTACTATCGAAATACTTATCAAGTAAATTATGATGCTCGTTTGGATTTCTTCATATGATGTCTTGACCACCAGAAAGCCTCGTAACTAGACACCATTTTTCAATTGATAAACGTATCAAATGTTCTCCAATTTGAAACGATAACTGATCTTCATTAGTTTCTTCATATACTAGTTGCCTAAGCAATAGGTTGTGGATTATAACACCACTGAATGCATAACTCTCCAAATCCGTGAAGTGGCCGAAAATATCACTCTTAAATAAACATAATTTTTTTCTCGTTAACTTACTTTGGATAACTTCAATGACTTTTTTTAAATTTTGATGTCTCCATAATATAGCCTGAGAAATGATCATCAAAGCCTAATTTCATCACTCCTGAATCTTTCCTTAGTATGAGTGGATTACGCTTTACCAATTTATTTTTGGCCATGCATCTATAACAATATCCAAATTCTATTCATTATTAAAATTTATAAAATTGTTATAATAATAATAATATAAAATAAAAATTATGATAGAAGTACAAGAACTATATTTTGGTGCGAAGGGTCACCTGTAGCACTAATTTTGCATGAAAACACAGATTGTGCAATAGAATACATCATCTATGCAAAATTTATGTTTTTGAGTGAGCCCAACACATTAGCCATCGCATCAAATTTGGTGCAAGAGGTAGTCTACACAGAAACACAAGTTTTGTGCTTTTGTATGACAAGCTACCTATCGCAAAAATTTTATATTTTTGTGTGGGCTCCCTTTCGCCCATCACACTAATTTCGGTTCAATAGGCACTTGCCATTGCATAAAATTGGTGCAATGGGTGTGCGATTGCCATTACCCATCACAACCAAAATTCAGCGCCCATTGTACTCAAAATTCATGCAGTGGCAGCCTATTGGACACTCTTAAACAACCACCACCACCACCACCATTATTCTCAAACTACTACCAACATTACTTTCGAATTTCATTCTTAACTAATGAAATAAAGCATAAAAGAAATAGCTAACCTTGGTTCTTTTCTCTACACGGTTGATGTCAATGATTTAAGCAACTATTGATTGTGATTTCAATCATTTGGTGAGAGAGATTTAGGTGACAAGAATGATTTTGGTGAGAAATTTGATAAGAGCCGCCAACAATGAGTGGATTACATTGTGGTGAGAGAGATTTCCATGAGAAGAAAGATTTTGGGGAGAGATTTGATAGGAAATCGCCGACAATGGTGAGGTGAGAAGATTTCAATTAATGGTTTGAAAAGGGTATTTTGGACTAAAAATTTGGTGTTTGGCAAATTATGATGGAAAAAAGTTAGGGAGTCACATTTAAAAAACACAAAAATTTTATGGTTATTTTTATAAATTTCCCTTTAATTTACTTACAATTTTCCTTTTGAGACTACAAAATTATAAATTTGCTAACTACCAGAAGTTAACTCCATGTTTCTCGCGTCTTTCTCCTCTATCTTCCATCTTCAAGCAATAGTTTAAGGAAACGAAAATTAAAATTAGACCTTTTTTTCTCTTTCTTTGTAGTTCTTTTTTCTTCATCTCTATATCATCTTGATGTTTTAAATGAATATCAGAATTAAAAGATAAAAAGAGAGGGGCTTCCAGAAACTAGAAGAGGCAATTCAATTTCTATTATATTATACCAATATCAAACAAAGAATGGAAAATGAAAATCAATTTAAATAAATAAAAAAAGAATAAAGAATAATAGTAACAATCTAACAAAATTTTTCATGCTGTTAATTTCTTTGCCATGATTTATTAATAAAATTAATTAAGTTAGTGTGAAGAAGGAATAAGAGAAAGAATTAACATTTATAGTTTATCCTAAAAGAAGTTTGAGGATTAATGAACACAAATATACAAAAAAATTGAAGGAAGTTCAAGGGCTTGTTCGGTACCATTTTTAAAGGTTTGTTTTCATTTTTATTTTTAGAATATAGATGTAATACACGTGCAATGACTGAATTTAGAAAATAGATTATAAAACAGATAATTCAGATTTTACACAATAATTTTAAAAATTCAGATTTTACACTATAATTTTAAAACTGAGAACGTGTTTAACAAGTTTTAAGTGAATTCGAAACCAAATTACAAAATAAATCACAAAACAAATTTGATTCAGCCACTGTTTACTCTCTTTATCCTAGATCTAAATTTCTAGCCATCTCACCCCGTGGATACTCTTCTCCTTCAATAATAATTCACTGTCACGGCTTCTCTCTCCATCACAATTCTTTAAGCAAAATCGGCTGCTACTACTACACCTCAGCTCTGTCTCAACTGCTAGTGCTGCTGCTGCTGTGTTTTTGCTCTGCTTGGGCTGGTGGGGGATCGACTGCTGCTACTGCTTCTGCTGGTGATGGATTGACTATTACTACTCAAGTGCAAGAGGAATCCATGGCAAGTGCAGCCAAGATTGTTGAGGTTAAATCCAAAGAATTCGATGCGAAAATGAAGAGCAAGCATAGGCAAAAGATCAAAACCGATTTTAAGGGTTGAGCTGAATGGAAGCCCATTTGCTTGGGGTTGCCATGTATCGTTACTTTAGTTTTTTTTTTTAATTACTTTCATTTGTACTTTTCCTGTATTTGGTCACTTTAGTGATGGCTAGTCAGGTATAAAACAATGAACGGAGTATTTCATGGTTTATATTAATTAAACTTGGAATATTACATGTGTTTCATTAATTAAACTTATTTATTGGATTTCTAAAAAATATATTAGTTAAATAATTACTTTTTAATTATAAGTATGGTTTAAATGTTTAATGATAAATGTTTCTAAAAATAGTATTACTGAGCACATATTTAATATGTTTATTTTTGTCAATTTTGATTTATCAAATTCATGTAACTATTTTTAATTTAAAATACAAGATATAAAAAATAATACCCGACACATACTTAAAATCGAAATATAACAACTACAAGACATCATTTTCATTTTCATTTTTATTTTAAAAATGCTAATTCAGAAATAATATTGAACAGGCCTAAACTTCTGTTAGTTTGTAATTTTAATTAGCTAAGAAACACTAGATTTGGTGTTTAATAAGGATAATTATAAATAAATTAAATCCTATCCTTAAAAAATTTTTAAATGGCATGTGTCAAAATCTCCTACAAAGATTACAAAAAAAAAATAGATTAGGAGTGGATTTAAATCTATTTAGTAAGGATTGTGATCTTATGTTACTATTTTTCTAACCTCTCTTAATTTTTCAATCTAGTAAAAAAGTTAGTTTAATTATAAACAAAGAGAAAAATATGCTAGCTTGATTGTAAACATTAAAATTCAAAACTCAATCTTAGCTACATATTAAATTAGGAGAGTTTAAGAAATAAAAAATAAATTTAGATTCGATGCTGAACTAATTTTTTCAAAAAATAATTAATAATAATCTCTTAAAAATATAAAATTAATTGAATCTCAATAATCTATTATTATACGTATATATTAGAAGATTATAAAGAATTAAAACCCAAGTCAACTCAATACAAAATCCATATGCGAAAAGATGGATCCTTCTCTAAAATTATTAGGTATTGTAGTTAAAATTCCTAGCTAATTGACCAAGACGCGTACTGACTCTATCCTCCTAATTTAATAAAGAAAAATTATCCACCGATCACCTAATGTTTCGGACTTTTTCAAAAATATACAATTTTTTTTTTGCCTGAATTACACATGAAGTTACAATTCTTTGCATTTTTCCACTTCCGTCTGTTGACCGTTAAGATTCCGTTAGTTTTTTTAACAAAATAACTATTTTGTCCCCCAAATTTAATGTTGTAGGATGAAATTGTAATTTTACATTTGGGGGGTAAAATCGTCATTTTGTTAAAAAAACGGAATCTTAACGGTCAACAGACGGAAGTAAAAAATTGAAAAAAATTATAACTTCAAGTGTAATTCAGACAAAAAAAAAAAAAGAATTATGTATTTTTAAAAAAGTGAAAAAAATAAGGTGGTTGGTGGTTAATTTTCCTTTAATAAAATATAGCGCAGAGGCCTCGTGGCCATCCTCAGAGTCACGTCATTTCCCCTTTATTACTCCATTCACTTCAACTTGTGTACCTTCATTGCACCAATCTTTCTCCTAAAAAATTCAACAATGGAGGGACAGCAAGAACTGAAGCTTCTTGGCTTCTTCAGTATCCTCAAAGAATCCATCCGGCTCATCTTCTCACATAGAGAGCTATTCATCCAAATCTTCTATAGTGAAGATTGGTTTATTAGCAAATACCCATCAAGGAATTATAACGTTTAGCAAACGTAAGGCAGTTCAAGGGCAAAATGGTAAAAAATAATTAAAAAAATATAAATTATTAATCGACTACAATTCTTTCCTTTTTCGGAGATATCAAACTACTTCTTGTAACTACTTGAGAAATTCTTCTTGATCAAATACATACAAGCGATGAAATTATGAATCATATGGTATATGCAAACACTGATAATTAATCACATTATAGATATAAGAACAAATTAAAAAATACAAGGCTGTGCATCACTCTAAAATAATTACATATTGTTTATCCTAAACAGTGAGTTTCTTATATTGAACATCCAAGGGTAGCTTCTGATCATCAGCTGCATCATGCAGATCCTCAAAATTCTCATCATGATAAGACTTGCACACAAAATATATAACAGTTTGTGCAACAAAGCCTATTAGAACCACCACCAACTTCAAAAGCACCAGAAGAATTCCAATTCCGATTCTGATAGCCCAAATTCCTATCGTTCCATATACAACAACGAGGGCAAAAGCTGTATCAACTCCTGCTGACAACGTTAAAACCACAACGAACACAGCAACTGAAACTTTCATCTTTCCTTGTAACAAGTTCCTGCCCCTTATGATGGCTTTAGCCCCATAAATATCTTCTAAAGCGGAAACTACAGTGCCCACATGCCAAATTAATGTACTGTAAATAAACACTACTATGTACAAGACTGTGAGAATCACACCGATGATGATTTTTAAGACGGCAAATCTCTTGAAAAAAAGAAGCCGAAGGATCAATCCGAGAACTGGTCCAAGAATGTAATCGTAAACAAAAGTAACGGCGAAGACTAGTGAGAAGGTGATGAAAACTGGCTTCCAGAGCTTTGGTACCGCGGCGGTTGCGTGCTTAAAGGAGGGGTCTTTTGATTTGTAAATGGAGACAGTACTGTAAGCGATTGTGACCGTGGATAGAATGGAGAGGACTAGAAGGAGAATGAGATACGTGACTTCTGACAAAAGCCAAAGAGCTACCCATTTGAAGGAGGCTATATAAGAAATGTTCAGGGTTGAGTATTGGGGGATGATAAAGACCGTAATATCTTCCGGTTCGGTTCTGTTCTTAAACATGTTGAACGAGAACAATATGGCAGTGAGGATCTTGACTTCGTGGATTATGGAGATGGGGATTAAAAGCGATAGTGAGATTTGAGCGAAGAGCTTTTTGCATGAGAAGATGAGCTTGAAGCATTCTTTCAGGATGCCAAAGAAGCCGAGGCGTTTCAGTTCTTGGTGACTCTCCTCCATTGCTGAATTTTTTTTCTCAAGAATTTAGACTGATGAGATGAAGAAGAGGGTGGAAACAACGAAGTATTAAATAATGAGTTGTGTATATACAGTATGTAAAGGGAAAATGATGTGAATGAGGATAGTGAGTGGGACAATGAGAGTCGATATTTTCATGCAAGTTGCCCTCCTTAAGAAAGGATTAGTGTCTGGGGAGTTGAGTCAATTACGCGGCTTGGTCAGCAATAGCCCAGAATTTTGACTACATTCCAACAGAACAAATATGTACAGGGCGTGCATGCACTGGAACATTGAACAGTTTTTTCTTTTTCTTAATGGTATCTGTGGTAATCAATTCTGTCAAAGATAGATAAAAGCGTAATGATAAAAAATTCTGTCAAAGACTCATCACAGGACGGAGGTTTTAGGCTTTCCCTTCCACAAAAAGTTATCTTGAATCTTGGTGGATTTTGTGATTTTCATCCACCACTATCGCCATTGTTATCACTTGACACCTGTCATATACGTGTTCAATTTTTATTAGTTGACGCTTATTGTTAGAGCGTAATTGGGCAGAAAAAAAGCGCTACGTGGGTCAACGAATTTGAAAACGAGTGCGAAAGGACTAAATTACCCTTTGAAGTGTTTAAAAGAACTACTTCACTATTCTGTACCACTACAAGAAAAACAGAAATAAGAAAACAAGAATTTGAAAAAATGTGTGTTGTGACGTTGCAAAAGCTCATATTTATTATTTAACAACTTGTCCAAATTGTGTGTTGCTAAAAATTTAGCTTTTAACAACATATTTCAGGCGGCGTTGCTAAACACATTATTACAATAGTTTCATAATTGTGGTGGGTTTTAAAGATCAAATGACAACGTATAAACTAAGCTCGCTATTAAAGGTTTTATCTTCAGCAACATTATGAAAAGTAAGTACCACAGCTTTCTTGTTGCTCATTGTTATTTGTATTCAACACTGTGCTTCTTGCTATGCTATGAAATATTTTACTACAATTTGTAAATACACGTCGTTGATTATATTTATCACTTTTTTTATGTCTATAATAATAACAAAGCAACTAATTTCGAATAATAAGTGATTCTTTATATAAATAATTTAATTCAAAATTTTAGGAATTGGTATGCAAAATTTAGATATAATAATTATTGATAAGAATTATTAGAGTGGGTTTCAGAATTTATAATACTATTTTGTATTAATGAAATGTAATTAAATAACAGAACCTATTATGCCACTAAACCACTTAAAAATTATTTTTAATAGAGTTTATTTGGTATTTAATTATTTAAATTTGATAAACGAAAATCAATAATCATATATTTATGTACCTATTTAATTTTTTTATTAACTCAATATTTATTTTTTCACTTTTAGTAAATTAGTAAAAAACGTAATTTAAATTGTTGATTGATTATTATTGTCCAATAAAATATGTGATTTCGGTAGTTGAAAAATAACTTTCACTATGCTAGGTTGCTGATGGTACAGTCATGCCTAGTTTTAATTTTAATTTTATTTCTATTTTTTTTAATTTCCTAACGATGACGTTTAGAGCACTGTTATCCAATACTCGGAAAATTTCACAGGTTCCCTCTTTTTAACTTTTTCATCATAAAAAATGTTCCCATCCTTTAGAATTCATCAAATCCAAAAGCCTAGTTCCCTCTTCCAGTCGAATCAAATTGAAGGCACGAGACTTAATTTTGGTAGCTACAAAACCCATCTTCTTCATCATGGCACTCATCATCTTCTCCAAGCGAATTCACCATGGCCTTGTTATGGTGAGGAGTGAATCATTATTGAATATTAAAAAAAAAAAAAAAGAACTCAACACATTTATTAGGCGACCCTGATAAGAAGCTACAAAATTGAAACTAGCGGCAAGCAGCTAGAGAAGAACAATCGGGAATGTCAGGTCATTTGTTGGGAATCTAATGGAAGGTGTAAGATGCGGAGCCAATTTGGCTTCGTTATTCGTCGGCGGAACCCTATCTTATTACCTCTGGGTCAAGCCTCCTCAATGCTTCTAGCAATAATGAGAAGTTTATTATTATCTTAATTTTTTTTTAATTCACTTACAAAGTAATTGTTGTCAATTTTAATTTTTTCATGCTCTGAGAATCTATGAATTGCAGGAAAAAGCAGCCTTGCAGCTCTTGATCCAAATCAATATGTCAAAAAACGAAATCCATTCTAATGTAATTGTGAATAAATAAATTTAATTAAAAGGAAAAAATATTAACTCAAAAGAAAAAAATCCTAGACAATCAGATTCTAACATATCTCTTTTTGAATTGAATATATATGTTGCAGTGAAGATTTACTACTAATTACATGTCAAAATTAAAATAATTTAAAAATAAACATCCTCCTAAACAAGATTTTGCTCTTCGATATAGTTGACCTTCTGTTGATGAGAAGCACCCAGCGCAAAACTGTCTTCATGATAAGACGTGCAGACATAGTAGATAACTGCTTGCGCAACAACCCCAAGAAGAATCAGCAGCAACTCCAAAAGGAAGCAAACGATTCCAATTCCAACTCTAATTCCGACATTTTGAATCAACAGCTCACGAAACACTAAATTTTGAAAAATTGCATCAATTGCTGCAGAACAAACACTTGAAATAATGAGCACGCCCATTGCAACTCCAATATTCTCCTTTAGCAAAAGTCTACTCTTGGTTATTGCTTTAATCCCATAAACATTTTCTTCCAAAACCGTAACAACGATAGCCAAACGCCAAGTTATGGTAATGTAGAGTGATCCCACAAAGAATAAGATCAATACAGCAACAGCAGCAATAATAGCCGGACCATTAAAAAGAAACCCTAATGTCAATACAAGCAAGGCTCCAAAAACAACGTCGTAGAGAAAAACAATTAACAAACTGATTAACACTGTGAAAAATACTTGTTTCCAAACTTTAGGTATTATGGAAAATGCTTTCTTCACATTAATATCTTTTCCGGTGTAAATGCATGAAACGGTAAAAACAACAATGGATGTACAAAGAAGGGAGAAGATTAATGTGAAAAGAAAATAAGAAAATTCGATCAAAGCCCAAAATGCCACTCCTCTGAAGGATTTTATTTCGGACAAATTTAGGCTAAAGTATTGGTAAATATTGAAATTTGTGGGATTCACATTGTCGTTATCTCCAAAAATTTTGGAAGAGACCAATTGGGTTACTAGGATATTAGCTTCTATGATTAAAGCGAGAGGGATTATTAGGGCTAACGTAATTTGGGAGAAGATTTTCTTATTTGAGAAGATGAGCTTGAAGGGTTCTCTGAGGACTTCAAAGAAGCCAAAGACGGCTTTCAATTGATTGTGTTTATCCATGAGCACTTGAGATTTTTCTGAAGAAAGAATTATGAGACGTTATCATTTAATATTTTTCATTCAGGGGAAAATGAATTAATTTGGGAACGACATGAGCTAATACGCGGTTTTAGTTAGGCCTTTAGCCAAATTTTTAGACAATAGTGTGACGTGTGTTTATCATATTTTAAATCCCACTAATCTTATTACTGGTTGGTTATTTAAGTTACTAAATATCGTTTAATTACTGCTATTATTGAAAATTTTTTAATTTTTTTTTTGGTTAAATTTAAAATAACTAAAGATAAGGAAAAGTTCTCCAGAAGTAGCTAGGGAGTTTCAAGGCAAAATTAGGGCTTACTACACCAATTAAAGTAGAAATACAAAAATAGAGAGATTGTCTGTAAAGAAGAAAAGGGTGCACGACTTAGCGAAATATTTATGGGTTTATTTTATTTTCTGTTTCTTTTTTTTTTTTCATGATGTTTCTAAGTTTCTTTTACTACTAAGGTTAAAGATGAAACCATGCATTGTGTGGTTGAATTATGTTTGTTATGAATTTACTTCCCAATAACTATTGTTCTTATTATCGTTTGTGGTAATTCTTATTTCGTATAGTCAGGTAAATAATTATCTTTTCATTAATAATATCATGTATTATCAATAATTAAGAATTTATTTGACTATTTTAGTTATGCTTAATTGTTTTACAACACGTTGAATGTCATACTCTTCGATTTTAGCTTTTCATTGAATTGGAATTATACAGTATTTTTTTCATTAAAAAAAAGATCGTTTAAGGGTGAAAAAAAATGTATATAAGATCGTTTATTACTAGAGTTTTATTATAGAAATTCTTATAGTGCATTTGCTGATTAGTAATTGAAATGGATTGAAATCAAAATGAGATAAAATTGAAATGGTTTGAAATCGAAATAAGGAATGAGAATCAAAATAATTTGTTTATTAGAGCTTTTGGAATTAGAATTGGAATAGGCTATATTTCCATTAATGTGTTTGTTTTATATAAGATTTGAAATAAATTGTTACAAGTTATTAAAGTGTCCTTGGTTAATTATTATTATTATACTAGTAACAACAACAAGAGCAACAACAATAGTAACGACACAAAATAATAATAATAATAATAATAATAATAATAATAATAATAATAATAATAATAATAATAATAATAATAATAATAATAATAATAATAATAATAATAATGACCTATTCGCAAATATTTCAAAACTTGTAAGTATTTTCTATAAATTCTGTAGAGTATTGAAAACAAGGACCAAAATATAAAATATAGTTGAGAGAATTTGAATGTTTTCATAATTGAGTGGTTGAAAGGGTTAATCTCGGGAGTGGAAACTTAATTCCATTGAGGGAATCAAGTTCCCATTCTCTAATCTAAAAAATATATGGTCCTGCTTGCAAATTAGTGAATACTATAAACTAGGGAACTCTTATTTATTAGAGGTGGGTAAAATCATATTCGGATCGGATTCGGGTCCATCTGATCAGATTTTGAATTATTTGGATTGCTAAAAAGTCATCTGAATTCTATCTGAACTTAAATCCAATTTGAATTTGATTTGAATATATTTGGATCGAATTCGAACCGAATGAATAGTTCGGATTGCATTTAGATTCAGATCAGTAATATGTGTTCGAATAAATTAGATAAATTCATCTCACTTTCTAGTTGTAATACGAAATTAGAATCACACAAATAAAAAAACAAATGCAGGAAGCCAGCAAATGGAAAAAAGAAAGAGAGAAAATTCATTTTAACATCAATTATTTAGTTAAGATCTTCAGTAACAATTACATCCTAAGAGCAAGAAAGTTAAATCAAACATGCAACTTTACAATTACCAAAAAAAAAAAAAAGGACAATACTAGCAAATCAAAAATAGATTCATAAGTAATTCAAAAACCCAAACCTGTGCAAACTTTTCAAAGTCAAAGACCCAAACAAATTCATAACCTCTGCACCTCACAAGCTTTGTAGATTTGACTCCATTGAAAATTGCAATAAACAAATAGATGCAGTGGCTAGATTTGGGACTTGAGTTTGCATGCAACTTTAGCTGGTGGCATGGCAATGTACGATTCACAAGCTTAGCGGCTACTGGTTGCAATGTCATCGGTGTGCAGTTGGGGAGTCGACGGTTGACAGCTAGCCAAATTCTTCTCAAAGAGATAGGCTGGGTTCGTGGACGTCTGGATGATGCGGCTGCTTCTTTGATTCTTTATATCTTTGAGGGCTTTCTTTTAATTTTTATTTTTTTATTTATGTTTAATTTATTTATTTTTTAATTACAAGTGCAATTCGATCATATTAATTAGATGGATCTGAATAAAATTCGATTGAATTACAAAATTCTTATTCGATCAAATTCAACTCTAAATCTGAATCCGATTCGAATAAGAACAAATTGGATCTAAATTGATCGATTAATATAAAGGAATCAGCACCCAAGCACATCGAATAACATGTCTTAATCTAAATAGAATAAAATAATACAAGTATTAATCGTTGTCAAACTCAAATCATATAAGATAAAAGATAAGTTTCATAATTTAGTTATACTTATGAATATTTTTCTTATATAAAGAAATCACCACTCAAAGGTATAGACAACGAGAAATAATTGTCCTAAAAGAAGGAATAAAATATATTTTAAAAGTTTCTCTTACCCTTTTTCTGTTTCATATTATTTAATTATTTATTATAATGTCACTCTTAATCTTTGACTTATGTATCAGAGGATTTATACCCTTAATAACTCCGCTGACTCGTGATGGAATATTATTTTGCCAGATTGTAACGACTGAGCTCTTCGCTCTTAACAATGACAATTCTAAAGACCTCATACTCTCTCATTAATTGTTTCCTAAATAAAACAACTCTTTCTCAATTGATGCCAGATGATCAAATTTTATATATATATATCAACAGATGCTTTATTGAGATTTGAGAAACTTTTAGCTAGAAATATTAGAAAAGGCTTGTGTTGTGAATGTGGGACCGAGTGTTGCAAGAATATGAGATGGAGAAAGAGTTGTACGGAGAGAGAAGAGTTCTATGGAGAAAGAAGGAATAGGACATGCCACTACGGCTTTGCCATTTGGTGAAGCTGTGGATTTCATTGTGAGACATATAATTTTTTTTTAATATTAAAATTCAGTGGGTCCTTATGTGCGGCGCAATTATGATCTCATACGAAGCCGCCTGCTCGATCAAATGTTATAGCATCGGTGGCCGCTCCTACAACCTTAGCCAGATAAAGTTTACTCATACAATATGTTGTGACTACACTGCATCAGCTGCACCATAAATTTACTCTATTTTTTGTCATCGATTACTACTTTTTCTTTACTGTTACTCCGTTTTCCTGGTATATATAACTTATGGTTTTTGATGATGTATGTTGAGAAAATTTGTCACATGTAACATTAATATGATTATTATTAACAAAAAATTTATTACAGTACAATATAGATTTCTTAGTAATATACAATGCAGCTGATGCATAGTAGCAAATGTCACCAGATTTTTCTTAATATATGTAGCAACCCATTATGGTGCTAAGTTTCCTTAGCCAGGGGATAGCAAGACCCTAGATAATAATATATTTGCAGCAAGTGTGTCTTTTAGATATTGTGTTATATGAATAAGCAAATTAAGCTGCCCAAGTGTGTGGGATAATGACATTGTTTTCGACTTTTCTTCCAAGCAAGTCTCTCAATCTGAGGTTGAATGGGCCGCGACTATGTTGAATTGATACAATTTAAAATGAACCAATCACTTGACAATAAGAGATGCAGCACTTGGAGCTGATAATTAATTGCATAATGAAACTAAATCACCCATGCAAGTAAAGGGCGGAAACGATTTTAGCAATTAAACGATATTAAATTGGTAAACTTGTTTACAATCTTTAAGGGAATTAAAAAACTTGATAAAATTAAAGTTAGAGATTTTGGCCATTCTTAAGAAAATTTGTAGGGGCAAATAAAAATAAAGTAAATGATTACACCATAAATTTTATGGTAGCTAGTATCTACGGCAACATAATATCATGATTAATCTATTATCATCACCAATTATTGGTTGTAGCTTGATGAGTGATTACATAACACTAATAAAGAGTTCGCTGGTGAAGAACCACAAAATTATTTTAAGAAGTTGAAACTAAACAATAAATAAGAGTGAAGGTATTAAATGTGTTAAGCATGGTGAGTTATGTTTCATTAATTAGTACGTCTTGTACAAATGTAAAATATAAATCCGAAGATATGCGTAAAGCCATTAACCCGAAGTAATTGCATTTAGCTTTCACTTTTATCAAGTAGCACACAACAACGACAGCCGCATTTATCTCATAAACCAGCGCATTTTGTCATTTGGGTTTTGGTCTATCATTGGATTAATGCCCTCAATAATAGGCAGTATATTTCTTTTTGATATTATTGGAGAAAGTAAATTTATGAACTAATTTAAATAGATTTCTGTGTTATACTATAAAAGTATAAATGTACACTCTTAAGATCGTACTAAATCTCATATTGTTGTATATAAGTAGATTGTAGTCATTTGAAAAAAAATTATCACGCTCAGTTTTGTGGCTAATTAAAAACATCAACTCAGAGCCATTGGCCTTGGTGCTCTTTATCTATTTTTAAGAAAATATAGACTTATCACTCCAATAGTGGGAGTAAATTTCAAAATTAATTTTAGCAGATTTTGTGCTGTACTATATGTATATAAATTTCTAGTAGATTTGCATTAAAATATATTTACAGATTTTGACAGCTAGAAAAATAATAAGAATCAAACAAGAAACTTAATTCCAACTCAGGTTTTCATCAATTAAACAAACTGTAATATATATGCAAACCTTCATTAAATAAAATTGACAACTCACATGGGCTCCACGACTCTAAAGCTACATATTGATCATCATATGGATTCATTTTATAAAGAAAATGTTTCTCTAAACAGGAAGTTGCTCTTGGACAGCCGTGGCCTTCTGCTGAGGAGTATTCATCGCAATATTGGCTTCAAAATCCTCATTCAAATAAGACTTGCAAACGAAGTATATAACTGTCTGGACCACAAGCCCAAAAAGAATCACCAGCAACAACAAAATGAAGCAGAAGACTCCAATTCCAATTCTAATTCCCCAATCAAGAGCTAAGTCATCACGTACCACAAAGTTCTGAAATAGAGCATCAATTGCAACTGAACATACACTAAACACAATCAGCATGCCCACTGCAACACAAAACTTCCCTTTTACCAAGTTCTTGCTCTTTTTTATGGCTTTAATCCCATAAAAGTTTTGTTCCAAAACCGAAACAACAATACCCAAATGCCAAATTACAGAAATATAAATAGAGCCAGCTAAGTATAAGATCAATATAACAACAGCAATAATAGTAGTAAAGCCTTTAAAAAGAAACCCAAAGATGAAAGCCAAGATTGCTCCAAGAACATACTCATACAGAAACACAATGCCAAAACTTACTAAGAATGTGCACAATACTTGCTTCCAAATCTTTGGTACAATGGCTATGGCTTTCTTGAATGTGATGTCTTTGGCAGTGTAATTGCAGGAAACGGAATAAACTACAGCTGATGTACAAAGAAGAGAGAGGATTAAAATGGGAATATAATAAGCAATTTGGGTTAAAACCCAACATGCTGCCCATTTAAAGGACTTTAAATTGGAGAAATTTAGGTTGGAATATTTGTAAATATTGAAATCTGTGGGCTCTAAAGAATCTTTTTCTTCAAAGATTTTGGAAGTGAGCACATGAGATGTTATGATATTAGCTTGGAAGATTAAGGAGAGAGGGATTATGAAAGCTAATGTGAGTTGGGTGAAGAGTTTTTTGTGTGAGAAGATGACCTTGAAAGTTTCTTTGAGGACGCCGCAAAAGCCAAGAAGTTTCATTTGCTGGTTTGCGTCCATGACTTGAGAATTGGGAGTGTATACTCCTATGAGATAGAAAAGAGTGATGAAGATAGAAGTGATACGAGTGTAAGAATGAGATGTTATACATACATTCATATATATATATATATATATTGAGTACATAAATGAGCAAAGAGCGGCAGAGTGTATGGGACAGTGACATTGTTTTCGTCCAAGCAAGTCTCTGCGAGGATTGACTCGAGGCAATACGCGTCTTCAGTTAGCCAAAGTATAGACAACAATTAATGAGATAGGTGTAACTTGCAATGGCATATGAAGTGGTGCAGCTTCAAACTAAAGTTAAATGTTAAAATAGAAAGTCAATAACGTCTTGTTTTAGTTAAAATGTCATCGTGTGTGTGTGTAGTTTTTAGTTACTACAATCTATAGACATATTATAATTTTGGGTACTTTAGATACATATATTTATAATATTCTTTAAAAACTCATCAAGATAAGTTTAAACATTTATTCCCACTAACAATATTAAAAAAAATCATCTTTTTTTAGACTTTTATAACAAAGAGAAAGACCATTTTATTTTACGTTTTTAAAACATGAAAAAGGGCCCATGGGGCCCGAATACTACACCCAAATTCATTAAAAATCCAATCAATTGACCAAGTCAAAATTAAGGTACAAGTTTAGTCGAAGGAAGTTCAAGTGGCACACACAAGTTGCCCAATTGCCAATGACGGGACAAACAACCACGGTCCAGTACCTTCTTCCTCAATAAAGCGGAGCCAAACACAGTCTGGCCTCCTCCCATCCATCCACATCAGGCCAACTAGTTGCCAAGTTCTTACTTTATTATTGTTATTTTAAATTTAAGAAACCAAGAGATTCAAGCCCACTTGTGGTTTGTAGGTCACACATCACGACTCACATCTGACCGTTGGTCAAACCTCGAACGAGATTTTGGTATAAGTATATTTACACTCGGGCACCGGAAATAAAAGCCTCTATTCACAGTATACAATACACGTGATTTGAGCTCTATTTCGGGATTTTTTTTTTTTGGGTATTTTTTATATAATCTCCACAACAAAGTTAGGTTTTTCAACTGGTGCTAAAATAGATTTACTGTAAATATTGGTCCGCACCCTCTAACTTTATAAATATAAAATATATAGACTCTAAATCTAAAAGTTGAAAGGTTGTTCATTGAAAAACAAAACAAACCAACATTTTAACTATCACAGATCTAGATGGACTCACAACAGTTGTCCTCACACTCGAAGGATGAGAAAACTGAAATACAACAACCATCCTCACAACTAATAGTGGAGAAGGCCAAAACAAGACAACCATCCTCAACAGTCAATCCGTAAGGAGGAGAAGGCTGAAACAAAAAAACAAAAAAGATTTTATTGATCAATCCAGTTGATTGCTGAAATGGATCTTTGTAATGTGTACTGTTTATATACTACAAGTTGTTGTAGTGTTATGATTTTTTTTATTGAAATGTTATATTTTCCTGTTAAAAAAAAAGGAAAATAAGTCTATTTACGATTGTGTTTTTATCATACTTCTAGTCTTTTTTGTTTTTTACTAAATTTCTTTATTATGTGTATCTCATTGTATGTGCAACATCAGTATATTTAAGTGATATATGTAAATTTTATTATTAATAATATTTTTCTTGGACTACCCTATTTTGTAAGAGAAAAAAAAAGATGAGTTACTGATTGTCTCTCATAGCCATTAGCGAGCTCTGAAGAAATTAAATGAGTGTATAAGTAAATAATCTTTTCTTAAACTTTTATAGCCGTCAATGGCCATGGCTACTGCAAAGAGAGTGCATCAATTATTTCAAAATCAAAAAACATATATGTATTTAAAATTTGGATTCATGTGAAGAGAATCTTTCTTACTCATATCAAATTAAGGAGGCAAAAGTTTGTACCCTTTAGCAAATCTTTTGTTAATTTAAGGCACCATGTACTCTCCAGCACATGTAATGAATTTTAGAATAATATGTAATAGTTAGTGACTTTGATTTGAACGAAGAATGAAATGGTGAAGTATGAGATGCGAATCAAATCGATAAAGTAAAAATTTGGTCATGTAAAAAAAGGGGAAAAAAGAGAGCGAGATAAGGATAGAAAAAGCTCAAATGGGTTTAATTATTTTACATAATTATGTAAAATACATAATTATTCCACAACCGTTTGATGAGAATCCAACAACTATGGAAATAACATGATTTTATTATCTTATATTTCTACAATCCTTAGATTTTCATCAAAAGGTTATGGAAGAATTATGTACCTTATATAATTATGTAAGATAAAAAGATCCAAATTTAGGATTTAAAATGAAAAGTTTTAGTAATTGATAGGGAAAAATAGATAGAAATAAATCTCAACCATACAATCATGCTAGTACCAGATGTTATTCGATTCTCCAAACCTTTGGAAAAATTAGATTAGGAGAAAATCCAAATCTTCCTAAACTCCTTATTTGTATACTATAATTTTTCCCTTCATTACAATAATATTTGAAATCAAAAAGTCTAATTAAAGGGGTGAACATTCTTCTCTTTTTTTTTCCCCTCTCTCCTCCATGTTAAATTTTCTCTCTAAAACACGTTTCTTAATTTTCTCTAACTTGTCGTAGAACTTTCACTGATGAACTTAGCCGGCGACTCTGATCGTGTTTGTCTTACAAGCACTGTCGCTTTGATTCCAAGGTTGACTTGGCATCTAGCAAAGGTAAATTTTCCAACCATATTTTTCTTTATTCTCTTTATACATTTCTTTTAGTAAATCATCTGTATTCTCATTTTAGTATATTATTTGGGTTGTGTTTAATCTTTGCATGTGTCTCAATGCATTTCCCGTCACCATATAAATTATAAACGTTTCCATGATCTTGAGTTTGAAATTTTGGCATCAACGTTAATCATCTCAGAGTTTGTGTTCTAAATTTTAACTTGAAAATTTCATAGACCATATGTAGTTAAAAAATTATAATATAATTTTATAAATATTTTTTAAAATTTTTTAATATTATATTTCTATTTAATATAAAATATTGCAATCAATTATTTTTGGGTGAATTAAGTCAGAGGTTAAGATAATCATAAAACGATTTGTGACCTTTTTTTATAATTAAGTCAAAGGTTAAACATTGAAGTAAACTATATATCGGGGTAGGTGTTATTTTTTCATAACATTGTGTACTGGCTATCAGTATCAGCTATTGGTGCCGTAGTAAGAAATTCATGTGGAAACTTTATGGCTGCAGCGACTCACAAGAAACCTTTCAATTATGACTGTTTCAGTCTTTAAAGGAATCATGCAAACATTGGATTCGGGTCTAACTCCCATGGTCATTTGTATGATTCGGTAAAAAATCTTATAAAATCAAGTTCGTAAGCAAGAAGGAGACTAGCTGGATTATCTCAGGAATCAAGCACCACACGAATGACGAGAGTCAGTTTATTATTCAACGTATCTGTAGAAGCTGTAATTTGGTGGAAGCTCATATTCTACCTAGTTAGATTAGCCTTCCAGTGTTTTTGATGTAGGACAGTTGTATGGTTGTGTAGGATGAATAAGATATCTTTTCGGAGTTAGTTTATATAATATATATTTTGAAGTTTGTTACGAGATGAATATAGTCCTATGTTGTTATACTATAGTGGTCCTATGGTTCGGTAAAAAATTTTATTTTTTTCATGATTATTTTGCAAGTTTTAGTTATTTTTTCCATTACTTTTAGGATTTTTATTTTTTTTCTAGATATTATATTTGAGTACATTTATTTTGTTTTCTTTATTTTAGTTAGTTGAATTTTATTATGTAATAATAATTAGCGTTTGCCTCTTTTCGTGAATTCACATTTTTAAAGATTAATAGAAAAGAACTTTAAAATTCTAGTTTTGTTATTCATACTTTTATCAATAATATTTGAAACTTTCAGAAACTTTTGAGTTTCTTCTTTATCTTTTATCAATCTTTATGTTTTCATTTTGTCATTCTTGAGCCTCATTATTGACTAAAATTAGAAGACTCCAATAAAAGTTGTGTGGCTCTTTTATGGCTTCTTTTTTTTTATTTTTTCAGTTTAGTAAGATTTTTACATTAAAAAGATAAATAAAGGTACCGCCATAAACAATTACATAAACTCCACTATACAAATTGAGTTGGTAGCATGCTTGGCATGAATGGAGGGTAATAAAATCTTTCTTTTTTCCTAAATATTTTAAATAAACTAGTAATTTTTCAAGTTTAATCAACTATATCTTCTCCAGTTTAATAATTTTTTTTTTCAATTAGGTCATTTTATCATTTTTCGTGTTAAAATCTATAATTTGACTATTTTGTCCTTACAAGACAAAAGGAGTAAATTAATCATAAAATTTAAATTTGGACTATTGGTACCCCTTTGAAATCCTCTTAAAACCACTTTTTCAATTGTATTCTAGTTAAGGTCAGTTTGGTAATGCTGTAATTTTTAAAATAATCATTATTAATTATACTGTAGAAATAATCAATTGTGAAGAGAATCAATTTAACAATTGGTAAAATTAATTTTTAAAAGTGCTTTGAATTTTAAAAGTAGTCATATGTATTTAGTAAATTTTACTATTAAATTACTGTAAGAATATAAATGACTGAATTGTATATAATGTTGAATAAAACTTATTTAAACATTTATAAACATTGTTGACCTATAGGTCATACAGTCTTTTGATTTTGATGGTAACAAATAACATGTCATGGGTAAAATATAAAATGCATATATTTCATAATGTTACTAGCTCTTGAAGGACGAGAATTGTTCATGTGAGATCAAGTTCAAGACATTCAATGGACAAAGGCATAAAGTTCATTAAGTAAAGGGCAAGCGTTAAAGGTACTAGTTAGGTGATTTCTCATGTTACATTTCTTGTAAGACTAGTATAATTAAATGTATGCAAGTTTAAGCATTTAAAAGGTCAAATTATTTTTTATGACATTTTAAATAAATCATTATTTTCATAATATAAGTGTTTTGTACTTAAAGGAAAAATGATTTTACGAAATTAGTTGTTTTCTAGTTTATGGACTAAATTGAAAAGTTGAGAACTTTAAAATCCACAAGTATTGGTTGAAATTATGGAAATGGACATATTTGAATAGCTTGATAAAGTTTTTCGATTATAGTATAATTTTAGAAAGAATTGGAAAACTATAATTTTGGAAAGTTAATGGTAAACTGTTTCATTTTGGTAGCTTACCATTTACGATTGAGCAAGTTATTGAAATTGAAAAGGTAAACCACTAATTTCAAGCAATAAATCATTTAAGTAAAATTTTCAAATTTAAACATAGCCAAATTGGCAAACGGCGAACCATTTCATGGCAACCGGTAAAGTAATCGTGCCCATAAAGTTTATAATGGCAAGTTTCTCTCTTCAATGGCTAGTTTTCTTGTCAAACTATAAAAAGCCAAATCAAACTCATTTCAAAAGTAGTTCTCCAATCTCTATTAAGCTTAAACTTGTTCATACGAACCATCTTGAGCTCTAATTTGCTTATTCATATACACTGATTTATCATTGAGTTATAGCCTGCCAATATACACTTGGGATGGTGCAAATCTTTGTAGACTTCATTTCAATATAAAAAATTAAGTGATTGTAAGTGTGGGAAAAACTTGAGAAAAGAGGTGTGTGTTCATCTCGAATTGTAAAGGTTTATTGACACTTTTGAAATTAATTGTAAACATAAAAAAACCTTGGGTTGTAGGACGTGGTTAATGAAATTCTCATGCTTGGTTTGCTTAGAATTATGAACGTACGTTAGTTGTCAAACCACGTAAAAATATCGTGATTCGTTGTCTTTACCCTTACCTCTTTAAATTTACTTCTTGTTGAAATTATTATTATTATTATTATTAGTTGTGATAGTTATTGATGAAATTTTTAAATCTCAATTCATTCCCCTCCTGAGTTGACTAGCTAAAACTTTAAACACACACTTATGTGTGTGTGTGTGTGTAATATTTTTTTATAGTGTACATATAATAATTGATACCTAAAACAAACATTCAATATTATTAATTTTATTTTTATTTTGTTATCTTAATATAATTGGCAATAATAATTATGTTTTTAAAGTTAATAACTTTTTTTACTAACTAATAAAGATAATTTTGGATTTTTATAATATATATATATATATATATATGAAGATATATATAGAATTACATTAAATATAAAAGTGATTCTCAAAATTCGATTTTGAAAAGTTGCTCATTTCCTACTTTTCAAAATCTACGTAGGATGTAGTAATTTTACCAAAAATAATTTTCAAAAAAATTTACCAAACACCAAAATTAGCTTTTAGCTTTTAAAAATCACTTTTGAATCTTTTAAAAATAATTCCAAACGGTCTGTTACTATCCAAAATACTTATTTTTGAATAGGAACTATTTTTTATTCATAAATTTTTTAATTTATAATGATTTTCTCACACGTCAAATTCTTTTGAGCTATTTTCATTTACATAGTTGATGTTTGTGGTTTTTGTTTGATTAGAACTCCATGTTTGAAAGTGATGTTAACAACATCAACATTGAGTTTGGATCAATTCTTTTTGTTGTGTACATTATTATTAATTAATAAGTGATATAAGATTGTCCATTTTGTATGCAAAAATACAGACTTAGGTTCTTAGGAAAAACTAGAGGGGTCACAATAGTTCCACTTAAAACCTGAACTTATTAAGCAATGTATATAGTCCTAGTGTCGAAATCTTTCTAGTGCACTTAAGCTTATTAATAAACCTCTTACAAACTTATCAAAAGTTTATAATAATAATAAAATTAAATTGAAATAGCAAAGATATAACATATAAATTAATAATATAAAATAATACAAAAACCACTAACTTGAGGATTGTAAAAGTACAGTGTCCTTAAAATAGATTTGTCACCTTTATAAGGGTGCTTGAACTATATTGGCAACGAATGACAGAGTGTAGAAAGGGAGGAAAGTATAGCAAAGATTTATTCATAGGCACTGAGTAAAGGGAAGACTATCAGGAGGAAGAAATTGAAGAGTTTGCTAAAGAGCTAGCTTTTGATAGTAATGGCATTGCATGATCCGTTAAAGAACATGGTGATAGCGGACCAATATTAATTGTAAATTGCGCATTTTTCACTCCTAAAAGACAAGACAAATACAAATGATTATGACAAAGTATTTTTCAGACTACTTGCACAATTAGGGGAAAGGTACGTCATACAGTTATAGACTTAAGTAGTTGCGAGAATGTTATTTCAGAGAAAGTTGTAATAAAACTAAATTTAAAAACAGAACCTCATCAAACTCCATACAAGCTTACATGTCTGAAGAAAGAAAATCAAGTAACAGTATTGAAATGTTGTTTAGTTTCCTTATTTATTAGATCAATCTATAAAGATCAAATTTGGTATAATGTTATGGTTATGGATGCTTGTCATCTATTACTGGACAAACCCTGGTAATATGATCAAAATGTAGTGTATGATAGGAAAAGAAATATATATAGCTTTATTTTTAATAACATTAAGATTGTTCTCCTACCTAACAAGGAGCTCACTCTTAAGCAAGACTTGAGTAATTATTTGTAAGGTAAGAAACAATTTATAGATGTTGTAATGAAGTCAAAGAAGGTCCGTATTTTATTGAGTAAGTAGAGTCACAATAATTCAAAAATCCCTGAAACAGTGACACCTATACTGGAAGAATTTCAAGATTTGTTCCGTAAGGAGCTACCACAAGGTTTACTACCTCTTAAGGATATACAACACCAAATCGAATTTGTACCAAGTTTTGCATTACCAAATCAACCTCATTATTGTATAAGTCCTACAGAATATGAAGAATTGAGATGCCAAGTGAAGGAGTTACTAGAAAATGGATTTATTTATGAAAGTATTAGTTCCTGTGCAGTCCTTACTTTGTTGACTCCAAAGAAAGATGGCTCTTGGATTGTGCGTGAATAGTCGAGCTATCAATAAAATTACAATTCGATATCGTTTTCCAATCCCTAGATTAGATGACTTATTAGATTAGATTAGTAGGACAACATCTTTTACCAAACTTGATTTGAAGAGTGGCTATTATTCGATTTGAATATGACATGAAAATGAATGAAAAAAAACTTTTAAAACTCACGAAGGATTATATGAGTGTTGGTAATGCTATTTGAATTATTCAATGCTCTAAGTACTTTTATGCAAGTTATTAATCAAGTTTTTTGCCCTTTCATTAGAAAGCTTGTGGTTATTTACTTTGATGATATACTTATTTATAATACCAGCCACGAACTATATCTGCAAGATTTGAGGAAAGTATTTTCAACTTTAAAAACAAGTTTATACACTACAGTAAACAAGTGCATTTTCTTAATATAGAAAGTATTATTTTTATGATATGTGGTGTCGAAGGATGGCATATCTGTTGATCAAATGAAAGTTGTTGCTATTCAAGATTAGCCACAACCAACTACTTTATTTGCCATTAGAAGTTTCTGTGGATTGACATCGTTTTACAGGCGATTCATTCCTTATTTTAGTACTATTATGGAGCCAATCATGGATTGCATGAAAAGAGGACAGTTCTCTTAGACAGAAGAAGCTACTAAGGCATTTGAGATTATAAAAAAAAAGTTAATTACATCCCCAGTACTTACCCTACTAAATTTTTCTTTCACTTTTGAGGTGCATTGTGATGCATCCAAAATAGGCATTAGAATTATTCTTAGTTAGGGGAGAAAGTGTATAGCTTATTTTAGTGAGAAGTTGAACGGAGCAAAGGCACGTTATAACACTTATGACATGGAGTTTTATGTAGTGGCCCAGGCATTAAAACATTGGCATCATTATCTGATTCATAGAAACTTTATTTTATACAATGACCATGCCACATTGAAACATCTCAATAGTCAAGACAAGTTTTCTCACCGATATACCATGTTGACAACATTCCTTCAACAGTTTACTTTTGTAGTAAAGCATACATCTAGATAATCTAATGAGTAGTAGATGCACTTAGTCGACAATCTTCCATATGGACACAAATGCATAATCAAGTCATCAGATTCGACACATTTCAAGAGTTATATGCTACTGACCTTTTCTTTACTCATTTATTAGAAGGTATTATTTTAGGGCTCCACTTAGACTATCATTTACATGACAGATTCCTTTTCAAACATAATCAGTTGTGTGCTTTTTCATTAAGCTTAAGACTGAAGATCATTGTAGAGTTATATAACAAAGAACATATGGGTCCTAACAAAACTTTGGCTCTAATAATTAACACTTATTTTTTGTCTACTATGAGGCGTGATGTCTATCAATATGTCAAGACTTGTTGCATTTATCAGGTTTCCAATTGCACTATAAGTAATGTTGGATTATATATGCCGCTATTAATTCCAACACAATCTTAGGCTGACATTAGCATAGGTTTTGTTTTGAGATTACTTAGCACTTAGAAGAGTATGGCTTCAATATTTGTTGTTGTGCATTGGTTCTTGAAAATGGCTCACTTTATTGCATGTAAGAAGACCACGGATGCCTTGACTACTACTCGTCTATTTTTTAAGGAAGTCTATAGATTGTATAATTTATGATATCTATAGTGTCTGACCGAGATACATGATTTCTTAGCCATTTTTGGAATAGAAGTTGACTAATATGCGCCTATTATGGTTTTTATTCAATCTCTTAAAATATAGAAGTCAGTGCGCAAGTGTATACAACAAGTAATAAAATTATAAGTATTTGAGTATCGTCTCCACATGGATTGATGCTATCAGAGTTGCTACAACAATTCTTATGGTGTAAATTCAATTAAATTAAATTAAACTCTTTTATCAACTAAATCAAACTAAATAATTTAAATGATAGAAAAATAAAATCTAATAAACTAAATTGACACGTCTTACACAAAAGTGTAATCACAAAGAGTAATGTAGTTAAGTGAATTAACTCACTTAATGGCTTTGATTGTTTTTCTATTACAATACTGTTGCTACAACAATTATTACAGCACTGGGCAGAACACTAATGCATCCTCAATTATTGCCTATTGGAATTCTTATATTTATATACAACCTAGCAATGATCAATTGTTTTGCCATACAAGATATAGCATTATATAATCAAGATTCCTAATACACTACAAGGTAAATCACTATGTCTAGTTTATAAATAGTTTTATATTAGGCATGACCTTATTTAAATTGAGTTAACCCAACTTGAGAAACCTAACCTAAAACCAAGTATTGTTCTAATAAGTTCTACTAAAACTGACCCTTTTGTGGCTCTCTCGTATGTAGTATCACTAAATGGGTGGTTAGCCGAAATAGTGAATTAAATTAAGCACTATCAAAATAAAATGATATAGCAATTATGTAGCAACACATAAATTTAGTCAATAACCATCAAGCTTGTTTATCACTCAACCACCAATAAAATTTAGTTCATAATTTGTAACAAAATAGAAACAAAAACTGTTTCAGCCATCAAGCACATCATCATGAATCAAAGAAAAGAAACAAAATAGAGATAGAGGCGAGTGACCCTCTTAAGTTCTTGTTTTCTTCCTTTCTACGCCTGTAATCTCCTTATTCAACCCTGAAATTTCTTTTTTCTTTGCTGTTTTCTTTTTCGTTTTTTCTTATTTCTTATTGTTGATGGCCCTCCCCCTTTTTTAGAGTGCGTGCTTATTTTATAATTGAAAACTAGGGCAACTAGATGTCTAGGATTCATATCTTCTAGATTTGGAAATTGCAGATCGCATATTTTTTTCTATGATTTACATGAAAATTTCTCTTTTATTGCTCAGGATTGTTACAGCAATGGATGTTATAGCCCTGACTACGACATCTGTACTATTGCAACTCATTTTCACTTTTTTGCAGCCAAATTTGAAATTCTATATAGGCTACCCAAGAGGAGGGGTGAATTGAGTTTTAAAAACTAAGCCAATAAAATTACACAATATTAACACTAATGTCTTAATTAAAATTAAAAGCAATAAATTCAACAATGCTCAAAATTAAAAAGGATAAGGAAAGAGAAATCAAACACTTGATTTTTACGTGGTTCGGTCAACCGTGCCTACGTCCACGCCTCCAAGCTCACCGGGCTTGAGGATTCCACTATGCAAGCCTCCAAGGCTTCAAACACTTATACTTGACTTCCAAGGTGTCAATGGACCTTTACAATAAGAGATTAAACCCAATCTCTCAACCCAAGTGTTTCCCAACACTTACAATCACTCAATGATAGAGATTTAATAACAAATAATCTCTCACACACTCCTAATGATTACAATTGAAATTTTAATGTGTGAGGGAATGAAATGATACACAATTGAAGCTCAAAGAAGATTGTTTCTCAGTAGGAAGCTCAAATATCAAATGTTGGATCACATTTGTTTGAATTTGATTTAGCCTTCTTATAGTTGGAGCTGAAAACTAGCCTCTATTGACTTTCTGATCATAATCGGATCGCCATTTGTCTCTACCGGTTAGCCGTTTTAACTTTTCAACTAGCCGTTATCCTTTGGTTTCAAATAAACGGTTTACCGTTTCCAATTATCGGATCACCGTTTATTTCCAGTAACCTGCAAAACAAATCTCAGCTCTCCGTTTTTGCTAAACGGTTCAGGAATAGAAAACTTTTTCTTTACTAGAATTTATCGGTTGGCCGTTTTTGAATTAACGGTGCACCGTTAATTTCCAGAACCTTTAAAACAAACTCAGCTCTCCGTTTTAGCTAAACGGTTCAAGACTAGAAAACCTTTCCTCACTGGAATTTATCGGTTAACCGTTATATTTAAACGGTTCACCGTTAACTTCCAGAACCTTAGCTTTCCGTTTGTGCTAAACGGTTCAAGACTAAAAATCTTTCCATCACTGTAAATTATCGGTTCACTGTTTTCAACTAAACGGATCACCGTTAATTTCCAGTTTCATCATTTTGAAAAGGTTTTGTTTCTTTTAAACAAATGTATGACTTTAAGAAGTTCATTTTAATAGCCCCAACATTTTAATCAATATAATTTTTTTTATCATCAAAATCATTATTATAAGATTAACAATCTCCCCTTTTTTATGATGACAAATTTTATATGTGAAGGTAAGAAAAATTTTGTTTTAACTCCCCCTGAAAATAAGCTCCCTTGAAAAATAAAAAAATTTTTGGAAATTCCCGTTTTGGTATTCTCCCCCTTCAGCATCAAAAAGAAAAGATAAAAAAATAAATAGCCGTGTTTTGACAAGTAAAAATTTTGGCAGCATTTCCCTTGTATTTTAAGCATCCCAAAAAGAATATACACCCAACAAATCAAGAATAGGATACAACCAATTTGAACCAAGCAATAAGATCAAGATCAAAAAGAGAAAATATTCATAGATAAAAAACATGAGCATCCAACATCATACATAAATAATCAAAGTCATGAAATGTTTGTGCGAATCAATGTATCTGAAACACTAAGAAGCTACTGCGGAGGAGAAGGAGGAGAAGAAGAAGAGGAATGAGGAATGCCGAGGAAGCGAGAAAGGATCTTATTTCTTTGTCCATCCAAAGATCTCTTCTTTCTTTGAAGTTGGAAGGATGCAAACTGATCCTGAAGCTGCTGCTGCCGCTCGGAAAGTGCGCGAATATCGCTAATTAGCTGCTGAAGATAATGATCAGGAGCAGATGGAGCAGCGGAAGTAGATGGCCGATCGGTCTCCGTCTCATGCGTCGGAGAATCAGATTCTGCCGGAGGCTATGAGGCAGATCCGCGACGAGGGGGCGAAGGGCGAGCACTGAGTCGAAAGTCAGGCAGCTGATCAGAAGTAAAGATGTCGTTGAGGAACCGAGCATCTTCTGGAGCTACGAGGGTGTCTTGGTTTTTCACATTATGCGTTTTGATCCAATCCTGACGCCTTCGAGAAAACCCAATCGCCGAGATAGCCTCTTTCCCAATCTTCTTGGTCTCAACATACACGGAGTCTCAAAGAGGTACGCGAAAGTGTCGCAAAAGCTTAGAGATAATGTTACCGTACGGAAGTAGCCTATGTGTAACAGCTGGGGTATTCAACATATGGCGCAAAATAATATACCCGAGGTTAATACGGCGTCTACTAAGAAGACTATCAAGAATCTCTACATCCAGCCTAGTGACCTCATCCGAGTGTCCCTTCCTAGGAGTTACAATATGCTGCAAAATGGTGTGTAGAATCCTAACCTGCAGCGGCAAAAGTTGGGCTCTAAAAGGAAGGGCGCAGATCTCATCAGTGAGATCTCGTCGCCGACAAATGTTCCTAACCCCTTTAGTATAGTTAAAATCGGCAAAGGATAATTCCTTCTTAGAAGTGTAGATATTATGTCCATCAAGTGGGAGTCCTAAAATGGTGTTTAAATCAATAACATCAAAATCAATAAGAACACCCCCAACACTGGTAACTATTCTATCTACTCTTTCTGCCGACAATTCCATGTTCGAATAAAAAAACACGAACTAGGTTAGGATAAATCCTTTCCTCTAAGTCTAATGCCGACTCCCATGGCAACAACATCTGCTTAACACTTTTTCCACAAACAACCAACTCCTCAAAGTTATCTAAATCCACAAAGTAAGAGTCGATTACCTTACGACCCATGAATCGGGTTTCGAAACGTTTAGCAAGCGGAGCGGTTGGAAAATGCAGTCTCTGGAACTCGGTTGTCTCTCTAGGAGGTATGAGGTTTCTACTTGGGACTGATTTCCTCTTCCTGCAAGTTCTTGAAGATTCGGCCATTGATGGAGCTTGAAAAATTTGGGATTTTGGCAAAAAGATTAAAATGATGCAAACGGGACCAATAAGATGAATGAAAATGAGTAGAGAAAGGTTTTTGGAGGCTCAATTTGGTGGGAAATCGTCAAAAAGTGAGTCAAAAATTAAAAATTTGTTCCGCTGCGCTTAGGGTTAAAAATTGGGATTTCGAGATTTGGGTAGCAATTTGATGTTTTGAAAGGTTAAAAATGGTCTAAAGATGATGAGAAATGTTTCTATGGTCGTGTTTTGGCAAGAAATGACAAGAGAAACAAGAAACTGGAGAGAGAGAAAGCTTCGGGTTTGCTAGTAAGAGAAAACGGTGAGGGGGTAACTGGAAACGAAGAAGAAGAACAGACTCAGTTTTATATCGCATGAAAACGGCGAGCCGTTTAAATAAATCGGTTCACCGATAGCGTCCAGAAAGCTAGAAAACATAATCGGTTAACCGTTAGTAATAAACGGCTAGCCGCTAATATATAAAAAAAAATTTTAGTGTTTCTGGAATTAAACGGTAAGCCGTTTTAACCATAAACGGTAATCCGTTTTCTTGACTTTGATTTCGCACATATGTTTTTATCTACGGCCAACATTCAATACATTTCTAAATCATTTTATTGAAAAAAAAATATCTTGAGTGGCCAATACAATGCATGATTACAAAATTTAAAAGCACATCCAAAGACAAACAAATATCATACTATAGAAAGACAAAGAAGATATTGAATAAAACATTATGAGACATTTATCATTCCAAGCTCATGCCTAATCTTTGAAAATTGTTCTTCGCAAAGAGGTTTTGTAAAGATATCAGCGAGCTGTTTTTCAGTTGAAATAAAATGTAATGAAATATCTCCTTTTTGAACATGATCTCTTAGAAAATGATGTCTTATCTCTATATGCTTGGTCCTAGAATGTTGAATGGGATTCTTTGAAAGGTTTATGGCACTTGTGTTGTCACACATGATAAGTATATGATCAAGATCAATACCAAAGTCTCTAAGGGTTTGTTTCATCCAAAGTGATTGCGCACAACAACTACCTACGCATATACTCGGCCTCGGTGGTTGAAAGAGCAAGAATCGAGTTTTGTTTACTAAAACCAAGAGACAAGAGAGTGACCTAGAAAGAAACAAGTTCCACTAGTACTCTTCCTATCAATCTTATACCCAGCAAAATCGGCATTCGAATAACAAATTAAATCTAAATGAGTTCCCCTAGGATACCAAAGGCCAAGATCTACAATTCCTTTCAAATATCGAAAAATTCTTTTAACAGCAAGTAAGTGAGATTCTTTAGGACATGATTGAAATCTTGCACACAAACATACACTAAATACAAGATCGGGTCTACTAGCAGTTAAATAAAGTAAGGATCCGATCATACCTCGATATGCTTTGACATCAACATCTTTACCTTTTTCATCTTTGTCAAGCTTAATTGTTGAGCTCATTGGAGTACTTTTAATCTTGCCATCTTCAAGTCCGAATCGCTTGAGTAAATCTTTCAAATATTTGGCTTGATTGATGAAGATTCCTTATTCGTTTTGTCTTATTTGTAATCCGAGGAAGTACTTCAATTCTCCCATCATACTCATCTCGAATTCTTTGCTCATACAAGATGAAAAATCCTTACACAAAAACTCATTAGTAGAACCAAAAATGATATCATCAACATAAATTTGAACAATAAGTATATCTTGATTCTTATGCTTGATAAAAAGTGTAGTATCTGCTTTACCCATTGAAAAACCGTTTTCCAAAAGAAATTTACTAAGTCTATCATACCAAGCTCTAGGTGCTTGTTTTAATCCATACAAAGCTTTTGACAGCTTGTAAACATGATTTGGAAATTTTTCATTTTCCAAACCAGGGGATTGTTTCACATACACTTCTTCCATGATGTACCCATTTAAAAACGCACTTTTGACATCCATTTGATATAAAATAAAATTCTTATAACATGCAAATGCTAAAAGCATTCTAATGGATTTTAATCTTGCTACGGGTGCAAAAGTTTCATCAAAATCAATTCCTTCTTCTTGATTGTAACCTTGAGCCACTAACCTAGCTTTATTCCTTACAACCACACCCGATTCATCCATTTTATTCCTAAATACCCATTTAGTGCCTATAATGGATTGATGTTCTTGTTTAGGAACTAATTCCCATACATTGTTTCTCTCAAATTGATTTAACTCCTCTTGCATTGCCATAATCCAAGATTCATCGTTTTCCGCATCCGCAAAGGATTTTGGTTCAATTTGAGATATAAATGCGGTATGTGCACATGTGTTTCTAAGTGATGATCTAGTAGTTATACCTCGTGAAGGTTCTCCTAAAATCAAGTCTTTAGGGTAAGAAGATACATACCTCCACTCCTTGGGGAGTGTTTGAGAGTTACCTTCATTTTGCTCCACATTGTTTTGTTCTTCATGTTGCTTCTCTTGATTCTCGCTAGATAAAGAATTTTGTTTAGCATTCGAAGTTTCTCCTTGTGGTACTTCTTCATCTGCATCATTAAAAACTTTCTCCATCGAGGATGGGTTAGATTCATCAAATGTAACGTACATGGATTCTTCAACAACCAAGGTTCTTTTATTGTAAACTCTATAAGCTTTGCTAGAAGTTGAATATCCAAGAAAAATGCCAACATCCGATTTTGGATCAAATTTACCAAGATTGTCTTTTGTATTTAATATGAAACATTTGCATCCAAAAACCTTGAAATAACCAATGTTGGGTTTTCTATCTTTCCAAAGCTCATAGGAAGTTTTTATTAAAAAGTGGTCTAATTAAAACACGATTTAAAACATAACATGCGGTATTTACGGCTTCGGCCCAAAAATCTTTTGGTAATGCATTCTCATTTAACATGGTCCTAGCCATTTCTTGAATAGACCTATTCTTTCTCTCGACAACTCCATTTTGTTGAGGAGTCCTAGGTGATGAAAATTGATGTATAATGCCGAAATCATTACAAAAACTTTCAAATGCATGATTTTCAAATTCTCCACCATGATCACTTCTAATGCAAGTAATGAAATAGCCTTTTTCATTTTGAACCTTTTTACAAAAGACTTTAAATGCATCAAATACATCATCCTTATTAGCTAAGAATAAAACCCATGTATACCTAGAATAATCATCTACAATCACAAATGCATAATATTTTCCATTTAAACTAGCATGTCTAAAAGGTCCAAATAAATCCAAGTGAAGAAGTTGAAGCGGTTTTGAAGTAGAAATATGATTTTTGTTTTTGAAAGAAGTTTTGATTTGTTTTCCAAATTGACATGCTTCACAAATTTTATCTTTTTCAAAACCAATTTTCAGAAGACCTTTAACTAAATCATTTTTGGAAATCTTTGAAATTAAATCCATGCTTGCATGTCTTAGTCTTCTATGCCATAACCAACTATCATCATGTAATGCGGAGAAACATTTATCAAGAGTAAATGCACAATCTATATCAATGGTATAAACATTAACACACCTTTTTCCAAAAAATACAATTTTACCATCACATGCATTTTCAATGACACAATTTGTTTTATCAAAAATAACTTTATAACCTTTGTCGCACAATTGACTTATACTAAGCAAGTTATGTTTTAAATTTTCAACTAAACATACATTCTCAATGAGAGTTGAGGAAACTTTACCGACATTGCCAATACCAATTATTTTTCCTTTTGAATTATCTCCAAAAGATACATCCTCTCCATTTTCGATTTTGGTAAAGCTTGAGAACCATGAATAGTCACCGGTCATATGTCTCGAGCATCCGCTGTCCAAATACCACTTATTTCTCTTTCCCTTCTTCTTTGATTTCTGCAGAAAATATCTCAAGTTTTAGGTACCCAAAACTTTTTGAGTCCTTGAGTGTTAGTAATGGTTCCTTTTGGAACTCAAACAAATTTAACTCCATAATAAGTATTTCTCTGAATAGGACATCTATTTTTCATGTGACCATCTCTATTGCAATAATGACAAATAATTTTATGATTATTAATAGTAGTAGCCTTAACAAAGTAGCTTTTGTAGTATTTTTGTTTCAAATTAGGTTTATAACCAATCCCTCCTTTATCAAACACACATTTTTTGGCACTAAGTAATTTTTCTAAGTTCTTTTGCCCATTTGTGAATTTAGAAACAATCTCATTTAGTTCATTGCTCTTCTTTTTAAGTTCTTCATTTTCTTTGATTAAGTTATCAACATGTAATTTTTCATGTTCATATGAAGTACTTTGTTTACCTTTTAAAGATGCAATTCTATCATGCAATCTTTCATTATCTAATTCTAGCTCTTTAATCTTATCATTTAACACATCATTACATTTTTGCATAGCATCCTTTTCATTTGAAAGTTCTAATATGTTCTTCTTAAGACATGCATTTTTCTTTCTAATTTTCATCATATCATTATGCAACTCATTAAAAGCATCATATAATTCATTATAAGATGGAAGATCACTTATCTCATCAAGCTCATTTTCTCTTATTGCCATGAGTGCCAAGTTTGATATTTCTTGTGATTGTTCATCCTCACTTGACTCTTCATCGCTATCATCCCATGTTGCCAACATAGCTTTCTTCTTGAATTTGTTGAGAAGGGGACATTCCGATTTTATATGACCCGGCTTCTTGCATTCATAGCATATGATTGCTTCCTTCTTCTCCTTTTGATTCTTGAAGTTTCTGAACTTTCTTCGATCACCGGTTTTCTTGAAGAACTTCCTGAATTGTTTAGCTATCATGGCCATTTCTTCATCTTCAAGTTCACTCTCCTCATCACTTTCAAATTTTGATGCTTTCAAAGCAATGTTTTTCTTCTTCTTATCTTCATCTCCTCTCTCAGCTGCTAAATCTTCTTCATAAGAGATAAGTGAGCCAATCAAATCATCAATAGATAAAATGTTTAAATCTTTGGCTTCCTCAATAGCAGTTCTTTTAGGTCTCCATTCTTTTGGTAATGACCTAATGATTTTCTTTACCTTCTCGCTATTTGAAAAGGTCTTACCAAGTGCCCCTAGAGTGTTTACAATGTCTGTAAATCTAGTATACATAGAGTAGACACTTTCATTTTGTTCCATTTGAAACAATTCATATTACCTAGTGTATCTACTTATTTTAGATTCTTTGACTTAGTTTGTACCTTCATAAACAATTTCAAGTTTCTTCCAAATTTCATAAGCATTAGAACAACTTGAGACTCTATGAAATTCTTTCTTATCTAGGGCACAAAATAAGGCATTCATAGCTTTAGAATTGAGTGAAGCTTTTCTCTTTTCAAAATCATTCCATTCATGTGAAGGTTTAGGAATATCTTCTCCTTCTTCATTTTTAGTTATCGGCATGAATGGACCATCACATACAACTTCCCATATTTCATAATCTAAAGCTTGCAAGTAAATTCTCATCCTAGTTTTCTAATAAGGATAATCATTACCATCAAAGAAAGGTGGCCTAGTGGTGGATTGTCCTTCCCTATAGCTAGAATTATTTTGGGTTGCCATGGATCTTTTACTCTAGACGATTAAGTCCTAACAAGAGAACCAGACTCTGATACCAATTGAAATTCTATATAGGCTACCCAAGAGGGGGGGTGAATTGGGTTTTAAAAACTAAGCCAATAAAATTACACAATATTAAAACTAATGTCTTAATTAAAATTAAAAGCAATAAATTCAACAATGCTCAAAATTAAAAAGGATAAGGAAAGAGAAATCAAACACTTGATTTTTACGTGGTTCGGCCAACCGTGCCTACGTCCACGCCTCCAAGCTCACCGGGCTTGAGGATTCCACTATGCAAGCCTCCAAGGCTTCAAACACTTACACTTGACTTCCAAGGTGTCAATGGACCTTTACAATAAGAGATTAAACCCAATCTCTCAACCCAAGTGTTTCCCAACACTTACAATCACTCAATGATAGAGATTTAATAACAAATAATCTCTCACACACTCCAAATGATTACAATTGAAATTTTAATGTGTGAGGGAATGAAATGAAACACAATTGAAGCTCAAAGAAGATTGTTTCTCAATAGGAAGCTCAAATATCAAATGTTGGATCACATTTGTTTGAATTTGATTGAGCCTTCTTATAGTTGGAGCTGAAAACTAGCCGTTATTGACTTTCTGAGCATAATCGGATCGCCGTTTGTCTCTACCGGTTAGCCGTTTTGACTTTTCAACTAGCCGTTATCCTTTGGTTTCAAATAAACGGTTTACCGTTTCCAATTATCGGATCACAGTTTATTTCCAGTAACCTGCAAAACAAATCTCAGCTCTCCGTTTTTGCTAAACGGTTCAAGAGTAGAAAACTTTTTCTTTACTGGAATTTATCGGTTAGCCGTTTTTGAATTATTGATGCACCGTTAATTTCCAGAACCTTTGAAACAAACTCAGCTCTCCGTTTTAGCTAAATGGTTCAAGACTAGAAAACTTTTCCTCACTGGAATTTTTCGGTTAACCGTTATATTTAAACGGTTCACCGTTAACTTCCAGAACCTTAGCTTTCCGTTTGTGCTAAACGGTTCAAGACTAAAAAACTTCCCATCGCTGTAAATTATCGGTTCACCGTTTTCAACTAAACGGATCACCGTTAATTTCTAGTTTCATCATTTTGAAAAGGTTTTGTTTCTTTTAAACAAATGTATGACTTTAAGAAGTTCATTTTAATAGCCCCAACATTTTAATCAATATAATTTTTGTTATCATCAAAATCATTATTATAAGATTAACAAAATTCTTTCCTCATTTTTGTAAGCTTGTTACACAACATTCCTTTTTTGAAAATTACACTTTTAATTGCCTACAATCAAGCACATAATCTAAGCATACAATTTATTCTAAAACAACCTAATTTATTGAGAATAAACTAAAAATATATAAGTATATAAAATATAACTAAAATGTAATTAAAATATGTCATTCACTCTCTAAGTAATCTTAATTTAAAACTAAAAATACTATAGATAACTCTCATTTCATAGAGTTATTGACGCTTGAATTTTAGAATGTTTGCCACCTATAAATAGATGGTCAAAATGAAATTGTCAACCACTTTTTAAGAAGCCATCTACGTAGTCTAGTTAGTGATAATCTAAAGACATAGACTAAAAGTTATATCAAGTCGAGTTTGCTTATAATTATTCAGTTAAGTGTAGTATTGGTTTAAGCCATTTTTAGATGAATTACGAATATAACCCACAAGCTCCAATCGACTTAGCTCCAATTCCATATTTAGTTGCAAAAGCAACAAAGTAGAAGATTTTATTAAGCAACTTCAGAAAATTCATGTAGCTACTGAAGAATTTTTAAAGAAGACTATCAAAGGTTATAAAGTTAAAGTGGACAAGAAGCATCGAGCTTTAGAATTTTAGGTGAGAGATCTTGTTTGGGCTGTGTTTACTAAAGATAGGTTCTCAGTGAGTACAACAAGCTTTCCTTCAGGAGAATCGGATCTTTGGAGATTATAAAGAAGATAAATTCTAATGCAAACAAACTAAAGTTTCCTAGTCATATCCGCATTGCAGATGTATTCAATGTCAAGCATCTTATTCCTTTCAGAGGTGATCATGATGAAGATGCTATTACTAACAATCTAAATTCGAGGGCAAATTCTCTTCAGCCTAGCGGGAATGATGTAGACTAGGAATCATTATCATATTTGGATTAGTTTGCTTATTAACCAAGGTTTAGGACTTTTATTTTCCTTTTACTTCATGATTTAGGATAATTACCACTAATACAAATAGCCCTTAGGGATGGCAAAATCTGAACTGATATCCAGATTCGGATCCGTATTTTCATATTTATATTTGGATCAACAAAAAAATATGTGGATCCGGCGAGTAATATACGCAACAAATGCAGGTTAATACTCTAGATATTTGGATCTGCAAAAATCAAAATTAAATAATTTAATATATAATTTAAAAGTTCAATAATTCACCTAATGATATCAAATAAAATTCAATCATAATTCAAAAATTAATAATTTAATATGATAACATACAACAACATCACAAATCCACAAATAAAATTTAATTTTTAATTTTTAATTTAATTTTTTTCTTAATTTTAAAAAATCAATAATTTACTTAGTAATATCAAACAAAATTCAATCATAATTCAACAATTAATAATTCAACATGAATAACATACAACAATATCATAAATTCACAAATAAAATTTAATTTTTAATATATATTTGTAATGTAATGTTTAATTTAAAATAAAATTATAATCAGATCTGGATATTTAGTTTTTCGGATGCACTTGCATTTGAATCCACATTTTTTAATATGTGGATCAAGATTTTTCCGGATCCAAATCTTCCGAATCCTTGCGGATCCAGGCCGGATCAAGATTTTAATGCCATCCCTAATAGCCCTCTCTTGTAACATTGGAAGACAAATTCAATTCAATAATATTTTCAATTTTCAAATCTCTATGTGAATATTTAAGTTTAGTTAATTCTTAGTATTCTGTAAAATCAACGAATTTTGACCTTTAAATTCACAGTATTCTTTTGAGTCAACATAAATTTAGTTTATTCTTTTATTCTAGTATTTTGAGTAATGAACAGAATATTTTTAAACGTAAACTTCCGTTGCATCAATAATATATATAGGTTTCAAGGGAGGGCATTAATTAGTTAAAATCCCTTGTGGGATTTTCTTTTATTTTTTCACACCAATGCACGCTCTTTAAGATCCAATTTTTAATTCAACTAAACACCAATTTGAGTGTTTTATGATTCATTGCAAATAGTTCAGGGAGGAGATTTCAAGTATTTTGTACAAGTATATTTTTCAATATTTATCTTAACTCAAATTTGGCCTCGAAATAACCACTTTATGATATTTTTTCTAACACTTTTTTCATGTGGCCAAAATTAAATTTATCTCGGAAGATTTTTCTATTATTATTGGGGATAAATGTTACTGTTGATGGTGATATACATCCATCTTTGAAATGTAAAAGTGAGTCTGAGTCTGAGTTTGGGTTTTATTTAAAGTTCTTGAGGTACAACTATCATTTAAAATGAAAATAATCAATATGCAAAAGGAGAAGCATTTAAAAAAAAAACATATACTCGATTGAAGAGAGAGAAAAAAATAAATGGGGTTAATTTGTCATAAAATATAATTATAATAGAATAAGAGTTTTATAAGATTAATGAAGGACTGCCAATAGTCCAACTTCAAAATTTATTATCAAATGATTAATTTTAAATTATCCTTTTTGTAAATTGACTATTTTCAAATCATCATTTATTTTTAAAAACTTTAATATGTACCTCGTTTTTGTTAAGAAGATAAAAAAATTTCATTAACCCACCCATGGATAACTAAAGGTTTTTAAAAATAAAATGGTGATTTGAAATTAATCAATTCACAAAGGGTAATAGAAAATTAATCCATTGAAAAATAGTGAGCAAATATTAAAATATGCAAACTTTTTTTAGTTGGAACCGAAATCGACTTCTTTATTTACCCCCAAGCCCAACCCACCAAAGACAACCCAATACACTAATGTCACCGTCGTATTCTTAAAATATTCCGAATATTTTAAGAAATTTTGAGAAATAAAAGGGAAAGCAAGATCAGATTCACGAAGAAAATCCAGGTGCTAGACCCGCTGTCTTTTCTCTTAGCTCTAAGCCCTCACTGCTGCCAGAGTCTCGCCGGTTTCCGCCACACGCCAGCGAAGTTATCTTCTCGGGTAAATTTTCTCGATCAAATCTCGATCGATGTTTTTTTTTTGTCCGGAGCATTTATCTATAGTAAATAATTTCTTCAATGCTACTTAATTAACAGTAACAGTAACTTTCATGGAGACGAACACAAGCTCCTCTGCTAATGTGGACAGGATTTCTGCATTGCCGCCACCGATTTTGCATCATATTTTGTCATTCCTCTCGCTCGAACAAGTTGTTCCAACTAGTGTACTGTCTAAAACATGGAAACAACTCTGGCATACGTTCCCGAATGTAGAATATGTATATAATCCGCGTCGCTCTACTTTTAGGAGGCAAAAGATGGTATTGAAATACTTGGAACAATTTTTGATCAATCGTTATTTGGATGCCATAAGCTTAGAAAAGCTCACGCTTAGAGTAGAATTATTATCAGATGATCCAGATCTTGAATCCATCATGAACAGATGCCTTGGCTATGCATTTGCAAGTAATGTCAAAGAGTTAAAACTTGATGTTGGTTGCTGTCGTATATACGATGTGCCTCAAATAGTTTTCTATTTGAAATCAATTCATGTGTTGGATTTTGAGTTTTGTAAACTGGGGCCTCCTAGAAGTATTGTGACTTTATTGTCTTTGAGAAAATTGTGCCTATCCTTTGTTCATGTAGATGATGAAGTTATTAGGGATATGGTTGCTGGGTGTCCTTTGATTGAGTATATGAATATCAATAATTGTCAAGGATTGAAAAGTCTACAGTTACTTGGTCTCAATAAACTCAAGGAAATCAAGTTATATTCTAATCAATGTGGACTTGAACGGGTGTATATCAATGGAGTGAATGTTCGTTCAGTGGATATCGCGGTGTATTTAGAACCATGTGAGGTCAATGTGTCCTCTTGTAAGAATCTAACGCACTTACGATTAGATGGGCTTTCCATAACGGATGAGTGGCTTTACAACCAAATTTCTGAACTTCCATTTCTTGAGTACTTAGCTTTACGCTATTGTATGAAGTTGAGGAGTATTAATATTTCAAGTCCTCGTCTTAAGGAATTAGTCTTCGAAAGGTCTGAGGAATTGGTTAAGTTCGAGCTTGACACTCCAAATTTAAGTATATTCAAATGTTGTAATTATGTGGAATCCTTCTCTTCAAATGCTTTAGCTCTGTCAGAAACATTACTTTGCTTCATCTCTCATTCTGTCGACAACGAATGGTACTTGAAATTCAATCAACTCCTAGCAAAATTCAATCTTTGCTCCAATGTTTTAAACTTGCAGTGTAATCATGAGGTATGTTATTTCTTCCTAACTCTCCTACCTAAAATTTTTCTGTCAAATTGAATAATGTTTTTCCATGTATCATGAAGTTCTTACTTTTATATTTTCTAATTTATTCCTTAAGGCTGTGGTTATACCAAGAGAATTAAGGGAAATCTTATGTCCCCCCTTAACTTATCACAAGCATGTGAGCTTTTCCGTACTCTCCGAAATTCTAGAAGTTTCAATTGCAAAACTTGTGGATGGCTTGCTCTGGATTACTCCACATGCAGAGACCTTATCAATAGAGTGGCTAAATCTTAATTCCTACAAGCTTTCATTCCAGGTACAATATATTTTTAATTTCATAGAATTCAAGACTTAATTCATATTTTGATCTGATAAGATAGTTTGTTCATGAATCATCCCTTCTGTTTACCTGTTTTTTGATTCTTTTGACAAGCATGGTGTAGACATAGAATTTCTAATACAAACGTAAAAATTGAACTAAGAAATTCTCAATATCCAGCTTTTATGAGTTTGATGTAGTTTTATATGTGAATAAAAATTTTGCTGAATTTTCTACTGTTGAGAAAAGGAGAACCCAAATTTATAAGCATGCATCTTTTAACATTGTTTATGTTATAAACAAAAGAGGGCATAGATTCACCTCAATATGTAACTTATTTTATCCCTTCAAGGAGTCCACTTAATGCAAAAATGCTGAAGCTTTAGGTCTGTATGTTGGACTGAATGCATTTGTGTGTTTGAGTATATAGTTTTGTCAAGCAAGAGGAGATTGTCTTTACAATCCTATTCAGCATCATCTTCTCATACTTCATTTTTCTTTTTCCTTTACAGTTAGATTCTTAAGAGACCTTTTTATTCCCATTTTTCTTTTGTTTCAGTTCTCATATAAGAAGAAACTTACTTATGAAGCGGAGGCTCCTCGTTGTTGCCAATCTCTCCCTCTCTCATGTTGGAAGCATTGTATAAAGGAAGTTAAGATTGAGTGCACTGAAAATTACCCAACAAGACAGATCAACAAAGAAAGTTTTTCTTCGGAGGATGGAGACATCATGGATAAGATTAATGATCTTTGGAAATCTTTGCTGGATATGATGATCCTTCGGTCTAAGATCTTTGCCGAATACGATGGTCTATGAGTTTGATGATGCTGATAAAAAAGAGTAGCAATTTTTTTTTTTCTGGGTCTATGTCTGTTAATGGTCTTGGGATTCTGGTATAGTTATGGAATTCTCCTTTAATGTTCATTAGTTCAATGTTTTTGGGTTCTGATGAACCAAGTATATATTTCAGGACAAAGTGTTAATTTTTGGGTATCAATTAAAAACGGAAGAAAAAAACACTAAATACAATTAATTGTCTATGGTCTCATATGAACAGAACCAAAAATAACGAACTAATGATTGCAACAATCTACTTCTATTTGAATTGAAGAACCATCTTTTGGGATTCTTTTGGCGATTGAATTTTGAGGATTTTTCGCTCCCTATTAATAAGCACTGCAATTCACTATTGAGATTGGAGATGGCCAATGAGTCAAGTGGCATGTTTCTATGGTACAGTACGATACGAGCATGTTTTGGTGGGACATTGGCATTGTACGTCATGCACTAGGTAGGAGTGGGTACGGTTTGGTTCAATTCGATTTAGATCGAGATTGAGCATAAATGATTAAAATTAATTATTTTATAAAAAGAAACGAATACAATAAAGAATCGGACATGAACTAATATATTTGGTTCGGTTTTTTCTCTTTTGAGCCTATTGGGCTTATTTTGAATTTTAAATTTTTAGCTCATTCGGCCTCATTAATAGAATAATTTTTCTCAGCTTTAATTCATCATAGTTTCATTACAAATGCTAACAATAAACACAAAGTATTCAAAACACTTTTGTCCTCTACCCACATTTGTGAGAAATAAAATATATCCATACGCATTAATAAATTACTGAAGATGAAAACAAAAGGCTTAAGGCTAGTTTGAGATTACTTTTGAAAGACTCAAAAATAATTTGAAAAGGTCAAAAGTTAATTTTGGTATTTGATAAATTTTTTAAAAAATTCACTTTTGACAAAATGACTAGATCTTCTAATAAATTTTGAAAAGTAGCGAATAAATAACTTTTAAAATTTAATTTTAAAAATCAATTTTATATTTAATATACTATGGAAATCCAAAATATCCTTAAGATTCATTTAAGATTGCTTTTAGGAGGTTTAAAAGTAACTTTGAAAAAAATAAAAGCTAATCATTGTATTTAATAAAATTTTTTAGAAATTACTTTTAACAAAATCACCCCATCATATCGTAGATTTTGAAAAGTAGGGAATGAGTAGCCGCTCAAAATCTGATTTTGAGAATCATTTTTATACTTAATATAATTTCATATTTATCCTCATATGTATTATAAATCTAAAATTATTCTTAATAATTCGGAAACATAATCATTACTTTAAAGAGGTTAATATTATTACCAATTATATGAAGATAACAAAATAAAAAATAAAATTAATAATATAAAATATTTATTTTAGTTATCAATTGTTATGTATATAGAATCAAAAATATTTTATATACATATTTACAAATATATAAATTTAATATTATGTCTAATTTAGTTATTCACATTCTTATAGCAGTTTAATAGAAAGATTTACCAAACACACACAATTGTTTTTAAAATTTACAGCACTTTTAAAAATAAATTTTACCAAACATTCAACTAATTTTCTTTACAGCTAGTTATTTCTACAATACAACAAATAACAATTATTTTAAAAGCTATAACATTACCAAATTTACTCTTATTCAATTAGGAAATAAAATTATTAAATTTAGAGAGATTATTATTATTACCAATTATATTGAGATAAAAAATTAAAAAACCATTTTAGTTATTAATTTTAATATACACAATAAAAAAAAATTTATATATACATGTCCAAAATGTGTAAATAAAGTTTATTTAACATTTTTTCAATTTTTTTCTTGCACTCTTATAGTTTAATAGTAAAATTTACTAAACATATATAATTACTTTTAAGTATTTTTTAAAAAAAATTTACTAAACATTTAACTGATTCTCTTCATTACTAATTATTTTTATAGTACATTTAATATCAATTATTTTAAAAATTAGAGAATTAGTAAACAGGATATTACTATAAAAAAAGATGAACGTGCCCATCGGGTTGTGGGTGGAACGTTTATTTTGTCCTCTCTGGCGATTTTGTGACAAAAGATGGTATTGAAATACTTGGAAATTGACTTCATATATGGGCACACAGGTACCTTACCTGAGCAGTTGCTAGTAATGTCAAAAAGCTAAAACTTGAAGTTTGTTCATTGTGCTTATGGGAAACACAAGTTGCCTCAAATAGTATTCTGTGCTAGATCTATAGCTTTATTGGAGTTAAAACATTGCCTAAGCTATGTTTATGCAGATGATTGAGTTATTGAGGATCTTAATTGGTGGGTTCTTGGATCGATTATACGACTATCATTCCTTTGTCAAGGATTTAAATTGTGAGTACTTAGACATAAATTGTTGTCTCAAGCCAAGAGGTACTAAGATTTCAAGTCGTCGACTTAAAGAAATTAGGCTACACAAATACTGAGATATTAGTTGAATTCAAGTTTGACACCCCAATTTAAGTACATTCAAAACTTGTGGTAGTATGGTAATTTTCTCACCTTCTCTTCAAATGCTTTGGCTCTGTAGGGAATTATGATTAAATTCTTCTTTCATAATATCGACAATCATTTGTACGAACTTGTATTTTTAGGACTTTCTCTAATAGTGGATCCTCTTACTATGAACAATATAAGGTATAAATGATGATTATTGTTATTATTATATAGTCTTTTTCTTATGCAGGTACCTTCTTTTTTTTTCCCCCTTTCTCTCTATATCTCTTATGAAACCATTTTTATTTTGTATTTACAAATTTATCCTTTATATTTGAATTATATTAAAAATAAAACTTATCTAATTAAACCCACCTATGTTTTCTTAATTTCTATGTTTTCTTAATTTTTCTCCATTATAAACTCATTAAATCTATAAAATTTGAAAAAACAATAAATTGTCATGGAATAAGAATTTGATCTAAATATAAACTAAGTTTTTGTAGGAAAGATAATTTTGTGTAGTTTGTCTACTTAGATTTGCATACATGTCTTCATATATATACTGAGATTGTTGCCTACCAAGAAAAACAAAGAGAGAAAGAGATAAAAATAAAAAAAATTTATGAACGTTGTAATTAGAGAAGAAATTGAAAGTGTTTTGAAATGGGAGAAGGGTGAGAGAGAGCGCCTAACATAAGTTTTTTTGGTTTTCAAAAGTATTAACGTAGGAGTTTATTAATAAAGTACAACAAATAAAGGTTATTTTAAGAATTGACAAGAATATATATGAGAAGGGGCTTGAAAAGAATCTTTAAGGTGTGCCAATAGTCCAACTCTTCTTTTTTCTTTTTTCTTTTTTGGCCACACAAATGCATTCATTAAGGTATATATGATAATAAAGTTTAGAATTCGAAAAAAAAGCTTAGGTCTGGCCCTCCACATGAGGTCTTGGACTAGGGTTTAAGAAAAAAAAATATGGGCTAGCTTTGATCCTCTATTTAAAAATTCAAATAATAAATTAATATCTAAAAATAATGAAAAAAATAAAACTTAAATTCTCAATTTATACTTTAATGATGATTCAGAAAACCTAAAGTATAATACTAAACTCTTTTTTAAGCTTTAGTTAATTAAGATAGTGTTTGAATTAGAGAATTCAGTAGCTTTTTTTTACTTCATTTTTTATTTATTATTTTATTTTGAAATAGTCATTTTTTTTATTCATTATTGATTATAATAACTTGATAATTATTAACTCGTTATAAATTTACAAACCCAAGCCCATGCCACAATTTGTTATATTTAATAGAGTTACGACAGACACACTATACTGACTCTATCAAATCATACGACTTAATAATATATTCACAATTAAAAAAAATAAAAATAAGGGGCTCACACTTAAAAATTTCTATATTATTATAAACGACTATTTAAGAAATCTACTAATGATATGTGCAGCCGTGTACACGAGCCACTCTCATAATTGCTTGAATATTTAATATGATCCTCTATTTGTTTTGATTCTTTCTAAGCATGGATTAGAACTAGATGTTGAATTTCTCAATATAAACGCAACTAATTAATTCAAGAAAGCTCGGTATCCAACTTCCACAAAATTAAAGAAAAAAATATGTGAAAATGAAAAATTTTGTTAACTGGATCCACAGTCCGAACTCTATTTAACCCCAAGCTCAACACACCAGCAACTGCCCAGCAATCTAAGTATCCCACTGCCGTTTTCTTAAGATACTAACCCAGCTGTCCTTTCTCCCAGCTCTAAAACCCTGGCTGCCGACAGTCGCGCCGGCGTCCACTTTCCAGCCATAGAACACTGCCGGACGCGACACGCTACGCGCCACTTACATAGCCGAGTTATCTGGTCGGGAAAGTTTTCTCAATCAAATCTCTGTAGTTAAATTTTTTCGCTGAGCATTTATCTATGGTAAATCATTTCTTCTCAATTATTTGATCCAAAGGAATGCTACTTAATTAACAGTAACCGTAGCTTCCGCGGAGCCACCGATTTTGCATCACATTCTGTCGTTCCTCTCACTTGAACTAGTCGTTCCAACTAGTGTACTGTCTAAAACATGGAAACAACTCTGGCTTACATTCCCGAGTGTAGACATAATCATCTATTAATGCAAAAATTAACTTTAAATTTTATGCTCATGTAGACATAAAATATAACAAATAATATGGAAAATATTATAAATAAAATATATAGTATAGAATATTGTATGTTATTTTGAATTTCAAAATCCTATTACTTTAATATTATTAATCTATGAAACAGATTTTATTAATATTAGAAAATTATTATTCTAAATAATTTATAAAACGTTTATTATTATTATTATTATTATATATATATATATATAAACACACACTTATAATAGAATTTTGTTTAAAGTCAATTTTTGAATTGTTATAATTAGAGGATATAATTGTCAAAAAAATTATTGTGATCGTTTATAAAATCAGAAGAGTCTACGTGAACATTTAAGGATCAAATATGAACTTTGCATTTGTAACCTTTGTATGCTCTGAATTTGAAGCGACAATTTTTGTATTAGACTTTTCTTCATTTCCAACAAAAAAGAAAAGAAAAAGGCAACACAAAAGTACACTGAATTTCGTAAATTATTCCATGGTACTCAACGGTACTAATGAAATGTTTTTTGAGTCCGCAGGGCCGTTTTCATTTGTTTATTTTCTATTTTTAAATGCTTCCATGCGGACGCAGTTCTCATCTTTTTTATATTGTGGGATGAAAATGATAATTCTGCATTTTGTTAATATTTCCTACAAACCAACTATGAATCTATAATTAGTATCTGAGGTGGCATTTATTTTTTTATCTGAAATTTGAATAAGTCTGAATTAGTCTGAATTATGAATAAAGGTGAATATCTGAATCTGAATAATATATTTATTTTTTTGTCTGAATCACTAAAAATAAATATTATAACTTTTTTTACTTAAAAAAATCTAAAAATTATTTTTTTACATTTATACCCTTATAAATTATAAATATTGAACAAATAATAAACATCTTAAAGAATATAAATAAGATAATATATTATCTTGATATAAATCATATTCAATTCAATACAACTCTTTAATATTCTATAATATATAAGTTAATTAATTTTATTATAGTTTATGATGTTTTTATATGAAAAATATTCATAAAAAGTTATGAAGATAAATAATGCTAATTTCAAGAAAATAAAAAGATAAAAATAATAATAGTTTACCACTATATATTATCATAAGTTATATAGAGATGGGTAATAATGTTAATTATTAAATTTTATTCAGGTAAGGATGAAAATTAATTAATTAGATATGGATATTTTTGGAGAATATTTTTTAATGATATCATTCAGACTTTTAAAATTAAGCAAAAACCTTTAAAAATTAGTTTAATAATTTAATGACTTAATGACTAAATTTTTTTATTAAATTAAAAAACAAACAGACTTAATGACTTAACTTATTAAAATTAAGTCAATTAAGTCATTAAGCTAAAAAATTGTTGAATTTCAATTTTCTCCCTCTTTAGAACGACAATTTTCAATGTACTAAAAAAATGTAAAAATATTAACTTACCTCTATTTATACACACACACACAAATAAGATGTCATATTTATTCAGATATTAAAAAAAAGAAAAATAAATACGTTCTTAAGATATTTGTATTAAAACATATTTTAACTAAATTTAAATCTATTCAATTTGAGACAAAAAAAAAATGGTATCTAAGTCCCCCCCCCTCCCAAAACTTATCCACAGCACATATATACTTATCTCTTTTAAAACATGTTTATAATATCTCACACCGATTGCAAGAGAACTTTTGGAAAAGTTTATAAGTCTTGGGTTTCCCTAACATTGAAGATGAGATTTAGGTGACATTTTTTTTTAACTGAAATTGAAAGAGACCTGAATTAGTGTAAATTATGAATAAAATTGAATGTTCCAATTTGAATGATATGTTTATTTTTTTGTCTGAATTGTTAAAAATAAATATTAAGTTGTTTGTTTTTTAAGTTAAAAAATCCAAAAATCAATTTTTACACTTATCCCCTCACAAATTATAAATGTTAAACAAATAATAAACGTCTTAAAAAATATAAATAAGATAATATGTTATTATAATATAAATCATATTCAATTGAATACAACTTTTTAATATTTTAAATCAGTATATGTTAATTAATTTTATTATAATTTATGATGTTTTTATATGAACAATATTCATAAAAAATTATGAAGATAAATAATTCTAATTTGAAGAAAATGAAATATAAAAATATTAAATCCACCACTATATTATCATAGTTATAGAGATGGGTAATAATACTAATTATTAAATTTTATTTAGGTACGGATGAAAATTATTTAATTAGACAAGGACATTTTGGAGAATATTTTTAATAACAACATTCAAACTTTTAGATTAAGCAAAAAGTTAAAAAAATTAGCTTAATAACTTAATGAATAAAAATTTTCGTTAAATTAAAAAAGCAAATGGACTTAATGACATAACATATTGAAATTAAGTCAATTAAGTCATTAAGCTAAAAAAAAAAAAAATAACAAATAGCCTCTTAGATTGCAATGTCCAACAACAAAATTGTAATGGCTGTATGCCCAAAGTGAACAATATATTCTTAGTTATTGGGTAATAAATCTTTCTTGTTTTCTAAAAGTTTAAAATAACTATTAATTTTGACAATTAATCAATTACATCTTCTCCAATTTGTTTTTTTTTTTTGTTAATTATTTCGTTTTGCCATTTTTCATGTTAAAATCTCTAATTTGACTATTTATCTTTATAATAAATTAATCATAAAATTTAGAGTTGGACTATTGACAACCCTTCAAAATCCTCTTAAAATCCCCTTACTCCACTAATATAAAAAAAATACCTATTTTCAAGTAGACAATATTTTTTATGAATAAATTTTTTAATTTTTAATAATTTTTTCACTCTTAAAATTATTTTGAACTATTTTCATTTACATAGTCGATGTTGGTGGTTTTTGTTTGATTAAAACTCCATGTTTGCAAGTGATGTTAACAACATCATCAGTGAGTCTGGACCAATTCTCTTTTCATGTGGCCAAAATCAAATTTATCTCAAAAAATTTTACTGTTGATGGCTTATTTACAATTATCTTTAATGTAAAAGTGATTCTGACGTTGGGTTTCATTTAAAGTTCTCAGATTACAAATTATCATGTAAAACGAACATATTCAATATACAAAAGGAGAAGCATTTTTTTCTTAAAAAAATAGCATACACGATTGAAGAGAGAGAATAAAATAAGTAGAATTAATTTGTCTTAAAATGTAATTATAATGGAATAAGAGTTTTATAAGATTAGCGTAGGAGTGCCAATAGTTCAACTCTATAATTTATTATTAAATGATTAATTAAAAAATTATTAATTTTGGATTATACTCTCGCTAATTGAATATCTTCAGATTCCCCATATTTTTTAAACCACAATAGACACCCCTTTTTTGTTAAGAAGATTAAAAAGAATTTCATCAATCTGCCAATTTTTTTCTTGTCTTTTAAACAAAAATTAGATAAACAAAAGTTTTAAAAAATAAAATAACAAAAGTGATTTAAAAATAATCAATTCACAATAAATAATTGAAAATTTACCCATTGAAAAACAAGGAGCTAATAGGAAAAAATGTAAATTTTGTTCAATAGATCCACAGTCCACTTGTTTAGGGTGCTGATATTTGACTGCTTTATTATATCTCAGTAACCTCCAATTTTCAATTAACCCCATTAAAAATTTTAAAACAATCTTCTCTCTCAACATACCCCACTTAAATCCCTAATTTACCCTCACTATAATTTTCATTTTTTTCCCAAGAACCCACCATATAAAATTGGGAGATAACCAATTTCCCCCCTAGTGTACTCAATATGTATCACTTACCCCTCTGCTGTTTTTGTAATAACCAATTACCCCCTACAGCATAAGTTTACAATATTACCCTTATTTTCAAATATACTTTTATTTATATTTATTATAAATTAAATAAATTATATGAATATAAACTAAACAAAAAAATTAAGTATTAAAAACAAGAAATATATGTTTTGATGTAAAAAAATTAACAATAAAATTTTTTTCTTGTACTTTTTTATGTTATAAACATTTTCTTATAATAAATATTTTATAATATTTTACAATTAAATGTAAAAAGTACAAGATAAATATTTTATTATTTATTTTATAATAATTTTTTATTTATCATTCAATTTTTTTATAATAATTTTTTTTTCATTTTATAATAATTTCTTGTACATTTATTACAAGAAAATGTTTATAGCATAAAAAAAAGTACAAGAAAAAAATTATTGTTAATTTTTTTACATCAAAACATATATTTCTTATTTTTAATACTTAATTTTTTTATTTAGTTTATATTCATATAATTTATTTAATTTATAATAAATATAAATAAAAGTATATTAGAAAATAGGGGTAATATTATAAACTTATGCTGTCAGGGGGGTAATTGGCTATTACAAAAACAGTAGGGGGGGTAAGTGGTACATATTGATTACACTAGGGGGGAAATTGGTTATCTCCCTATAAAATTTATAAAATCTATTTTAAAAGCGAAAAGAAATCTCATAATCACTATAATCTCTTTCTTTCTTTTTAAAGGTTTTATCCATTGTTGCTATAAGCATTAAAAAAGATTTGATACTTCTTCATCATCCTTTATTTAGTACTGAAAATTAATTTCTTCTATGATTAAAAAAGTAGAGTATACAATATTTAACAAGAGATAATAATTTAAAAAGTTAAAAGAAATTAGGGTTTAATAAACTAGATAACTAATTAAATAGTAACAAAAATTATTATGTAGGTGTATTTAAAAATTATTTATCTTATTAATTCTTTGAAAAGTATGGAATATAATAACTTAATAAGATAAATAATTTTTTATGGAATAGACATTGAATTCCTAATATAAACGTAACAATTCAACTAAAACCTCAATATCCAACTTTTGTGAATTTGTTGTAGTTTTATGTGTGAATGAAAAATTTTGCTGAAATTTCTACTGTTGAGAAAAGGAGAACACAAATGTATAAGCATGCATCTTTTAACGTTGCTGAAGTTATAAATAAAAATGAGCATAGATTCCCCTCCGTGCATAACTTATTTCATCCTTTGAAGGAGTCCGTTTAATGTAAAAATGGACAAGCTTTGGGTCTGTGTGTTAGAATGAATGCATTTGTGTGTTCGAGTACATAGTTTTGTAAGGAAGGGGGGATTGTCATTACAATTCTATTCAGCATGATCTTCTCATGCTTCGTATTTCTTTTTCCTCTACGCTTAGATTATTAAAGAGACTTTATATATTCCCATTTTTCTTTTGCTCCAGTTCTCATATACGAAGAAACTTACTTATAAAGGGGACACTCCTCCAGTTCTCATGCTGAAAGCATTGCATAAAGGAAGCTAAAATTGAGTGCACTGAGTATCCAACAGCACTGACCAACGGAGAGAGTTTTTCTTCAGAGGATGGAGAAATCATGGAGAAGATTGATGATCTTTGCTGGATATGATGATCCATCAGTCTAAGATTTTCGCTGAATATGATGGTGCATGAGTTTGACGATAGTGATGAAAAAGACTGGCAAAATTTTATTTTAGTCTATATCTGCTATGGTGTCTTGGGATTCTGGTATAGTTTTGGAATTCTCCTGTAATGTTCATTCAATGTTTTTGGCTTCTCCTGAACCAGTTGAAGTATATACTTCAGGAGAAAGTGTTAATTTGTGGGTATCAATTAGGACACTATAAGAAAAAAGAGAATAACTGACATTTAAAAACTGTCAAATAAATATATATTTGATAATTAAAAAGTGTCAAGTATTTCTATGTCAAATATGTTTATTTGACATTTAGTAAAATTGTCATTTATTTTCGTCAATTAATAATAATTAAATATTTTTCACAATATAAGATTGTCAAATGTGTATGGTATTTAATAATAATCATATACCTGTAACATTGTTCAAAATTGTCTAATATAGATGACTTGATAAAAATATCAAATATTATAATTTTTTTTTAAAAAGAAAATTACAATAGTGAAATTCCTTGCCTTGGGCTGCTCGTTAAATATCTTATAGCATTGAAAACCTGATAAAACTCAAAAATTTTCAACTAACATCAAAATCCACAATAAAGCATGGGAAATCTGAATTCATATTAACATAAACTTGCACTGTACGTACGTATGTGTGTGTGTGTGTATATATATATATATATATATAATGGATTTGTTAAGAAGAATTTGCCTTTGATGTTTTATGAAGAAGATAAATGGACATAGGACAAGTCCATTGTTTATTTGTTTTATTTTTCACTTTTTTAAAGTAATATTTTACTACTTTTTACTTAAAAAGGCCAAAAGCTTTTCATCTCCCCTTTTTTTTTTTTAATAATTTTAATATCTAATGCTTAATTTAAAGAACCGTCAAATATGTTTCATGTTTGTACTTACTGTCATTTATTTTTTACGGATACATATTATTTAATAAAGCGCTAAAAATACTTGACAATTTATAAAAACTATCAAATAATAAATGTCAAATATACTCATTTCTGTTGTAGTGGGAGTAAAAAGAAGATTAAAAAAAAAACACTAAACACAATTAACGATTTCTATTTGAATTGAAGAACCTTATTTTGAGGTTTTTTGTTGGCAGTTGAATTTTTAAGACTTTTCTCTCTCTATTAAATATTATTTTTGGGCATGTAGAGACGAGAGGATGCAATTCTAAAGCGTGTGCTGAATAATATACGTATAAAGTTTTAAAGGGTCCCATAGAAATGGCTTGAGTACAATAGTGTTAGTGAATTTTTGACGCGGGTAATTTTTAAGGATCTCCCCTCAAATTTGATGTATTAATGGTCGGGTCGGATAGAAAGTATTCGTATAATTACAGGAACTTTCCTCCACGTTAGTGCACGTTTTTGTTTAGCGTTAGTATATGAGGATAAATTAGTAATTTCATAATAAAAAAACAAAGCAAATTCAAAATGAAATCCAAAGTTGCATCAATGACTCAGATTTAGGTACTGATAATCAATTAATTACCCACATTGCATATTATCTTCAATTTTATCTAAGATGAACCAAAACTCCATTTTCTCTCTCATTAAATGAAACCCGCAGCCATTATCAAGCTTGAAAAGCTTTGAAAAAGCTTTTGTAACTATAGAATCTCTGCTGCCTTCAAGTAATTTTAAGCTGAGTATGAACATGATAAACTACGATGGTGGCACAAGTCCGACGTCAAGCGAATTTTTGCCGACAGCTAGAGTCTAAGAGAATTAGAATTGGAACCCAAAAAAGGTCAGTTTCTCAATAAAGCCCTTGCATGTTAGACTCATTGTTTTTTTCTTTTAGTTGTTCTGATGATTAAGAATGAAAAAAATGTGTAGAAAAAGTTGCTGGATAAGTTATGTTGAACGGAAAAGAAATTGGAGTTTTTTTTTTTTTGGCTCTTTTTGTTGATTACAAACCCAAATGAATTGAAATATTTAACTTATTTACTTATTATTTTATATTTGAAAGGTGGGTTTGGCAGTATTTTCATTTGGGGATGATACTTGAATTTTGTTTGTCATGAAATTGGCATGGCATATACCATTACCCAATTGGTCCAGACTTTTGCTGTGGTAGTAGCGTTCGTTCTTACACTCTGGTCAGGTTAGCCTTCTTCATATGGCCAGAGGCTTGAAACTTTTTGTTTTTTTTTGATAAAAAAAGTCTCCCCTTTAAGCGTTCAATTAGTGAATAAATACAAAAGGTGGACTGGAATGTTATTCACCCAAAAAAACAACTTCAGATTACTCCAAAGGCTAGTCTAGCTAAGTTGAAATATCAAAGAAAGACTCTTTTCTTTTCTTCTTCGGCTTCAATTTAAATGTCTAAGGAATATTATTCTAATTCTAACGTTTGAATATTATAAATTTCTAGCTTTACAATTACATTCATAATGAATGAACCATTGTTCATTTACTGTCATTGAATTTGAAACGACCATTGTGAATAAGTAAAGCAAGCATCATGATTCATAAATCACTTGTTATCTTTGTATTACACTTAAAAACAACAGTATTTGATTATATTCTAATAGCTATTAAGCGAGAGTATCTTGGCCATTTCAATTCAATTTCCTGTTTGTTCTTATGTATTTCACTAGTAGAGGTATGTGGGTTTAATTCTACTGTGTTGGGTGGGTTTAATTCTACTGTGTTCGTTGTGTATTTTAAATGCATTGAAGAGTGAATTATGGTTTGTTTATTGTCTTCTTGAACTAGTTTACTGATTATTGAGCCTTTGAGGTGTGTTGAATGATGAAGGAAGAAATTGTGAGAAGAAAGTTGAAGAAGCGGTGGCTGTAATGGTGATTTTTTAGCTTGACAATGGCTGTATTTATAGCCACTGTTGTTGTAAATATTCAATGCGTTGACAGCTTTGTTGATTTTCTTAATTTATATTTTATTTTTTAATTGTTTTGTAATGTCAATAATTTTTTTCCATGGTTATTTAAGACTTTTTAGCGTTTTAGTGTGATGTTTAACGCCAAATTGTACGTACCATCATTACACAAGTTGTTGCTATCAGAGCATTTTTGCAATCAAGGGCATTTTTGACCTTTTGTCAGTTTACTAGCAGTCAAGTTAACTGTAAATACTTTGTATAAGATTGTTAATATACCAAACCTTAGGGGAGGTCTTTAAAAATTACCTTTTTTTACGGTGCGAATAATCTCATCCAAAATAAATAGATCTTAATTGTCGCAAACGTGACTGAATATTACTCCATATTTTAATATATTGTCAGTACTTCTATCACCTTTTGTTTACTTTTTAAAATGAGAAAAATTCATGCTCTTTACTCTTACTCTAATATTTATTTTCTTATGAAAAGAGGGGAGTGAGAACCTTACTATGTAGGTTTCACTTATTTTTAAAATATGGAGTGAGATTCTCATTTATATGAGGAGAGTTGAGGGTGTAAATTCACTCTCACCTCTTATTTTTTTTACCTTTTTTTTATTAAATATAATATGACTGTATATATTAAAACAAAATAATGTTACAATTACTTACTAATAATAATAATGTATTTATTTAAATGATATTACCATAATACTATTTAATAATATTACATTTATTAAAAATAATAATCTTAAACTTATTTAAATATAATATTATTATATTCATAGAGAATTAATAACATTACTTTCTATTTATTTTATTTTAATAGTATTATATTTATCTAATGTTAATAATTTAATGTTAATAATTAATAATAATAAATATTTTATTTTAAGAAATTATTAATTTTGTACCATATTATAAATAATAGTGTTTCATGTGTTGCTACTATCAATAATTTTTAACTTACATAATTAAAATTAAAATTAATAAAAAAATTATGATTTACATAATTAAGAATTTAATACTTATATTAATTTTTGTAATTAAAATTAACAATAAAATAAATAGTTTATTTCACAATATATTTTTTATTCTCTCCCAATCCAAGACAAGATAATCACACAAATAAGATTTTAATTCTTATTCCACACTTTCATTTCAGTATAACTAAACAATTTATTTTTATTTTCACTCTACATTCCTAATCTCAAGATTCTCATTCTTTAGGATTTCAATTTATTTCAAAAAATAAACGCTACCTTAATATTAGAATGGGAAGTCGATTCTTTACAAGAGAGGATGTTTCTAAATTAAGAGAAATTCTACCATCTAAATAATATGAGGAAGTTCTTAACATCAAGAACGAGATCATGAAGTATCAACTAGTAGGCAAAAGAGTGGTTAACTATTAGCTTTTGTCTTTAAAATCAAACTATTGTTCACGCTTCAAACAAATTTTAAATTTATTTGCATCTAAGATGAAAAAAATGCAATTAAGGGTTTATTTGTTAAATGTTTGAAGTCTGACATTTTCTTAGTTTTAGATTTTTTTATTTCAAATTTACTTGTCTGTTGTTTATAGCTTATGTTTAATTTTTAGATATTTACATCTAAATAGAAAATATGAATTTTTGTGACTAATTTTGAATGAAATTTTTTTTCAGTGAGAAGTAAATAATAAATTCCAAAAAACATCTCTCTTAAATATACTTATTTCCTAAATCATAAATTCCTAATCCCTTTTATTCATTTTGACTTATAAGGACGAAAATATTAAATAACCATGTTTAAGTTTTTTTAAAAATATAAAAAAAATAAGATGTCACAAATATTTATATATTAAAAAAATAAAAATAAAAATATTATTAAAACATTTGTATTCATGTCTATACAGATTTTAACTAAATTAAGACTCATTCAATTTCAGATTAAAAAATAAACGACATCTAAATTTATATTTTTTCTTTTTCCAAACTTATCCATGACACATATGTACTTATTACAAATTTATCTCCTTTGAAACATATTTGTAATATTTTGCACCACTTACAAGAGTGTTTGTAGAAAGGTTCGTAAGTCTTAGATTTGCCTAACTTAGAAGATGAGACTTAGATTGCAAAGTCAAACAACAAAATTGTGATAGTTATGTGCCCAAATTGAACAATATTTTCTTAGTTGTTGGATAATAAAATCTTTCTTGTTTTCTAAAAATTTTAAATAAACTAGTAATTCTTCACAATTAATCAATTACATCTTCTCTAATTTGATATTTTTCCTCAATTAGGTCATTTTACAATTTTTTATTTTAAAATCTCTAATTTTACTATTTTATTCTTACAATATAAAAGGAATAAATTAATCACAAAATTTAGAATTTGACTATTGCCACCCCTCCAAAATCCTCTTAATATAAAAAATACCTATTTTCTAATAGATACTATATTTTATTCATATATTTTTTAATTTTTAATGATTTTCTCACTCTTAGAATTCTTTTGAGCTATTTTCATTTCCATAGTCGGTGTTGGTGGTTTTTGTTTGATTAGAACTCTATGTTTACTTGTGATGTTAACAACATCAACATTGAGTCTAGATCAATTCACTTTTTATGTGGTCAAAATCAAATTTATCTTGAAAGATTTTACTACTATCATTAGGGATAATGTTACTGTTGATGGTTGAGTTCCAATCATCTTTCAAATGTAAAAGTGAGCCTGAGATGTTTTATTTAAAGTTATTAATTACTATTATCATTTAAAATGAAAATAATCAATATACAAAAAGAGAAGTGTGTGTGTGTGTGCATGTGCGTGTGTGTCTATATATATATATATATATATATATATATATATATATATAGAGAGAGAGAGAGAGAGAGAGAGAGAGAGAGAGAGAGAGAGAGAATAAAATAACTAGGGTTAATTTGTCCTAAAATATAATTATAATAGAATAGGAGTTTCATAGGATTAGTGAATTAGTGCCAATAGTCCAACTCCAAAGTTTATTATCAAACAATTAATTTCGAATTACCTTTCATGATTGTTTATTTTCAAATCACTCCTAATTTTTAAAAATCTCAATATACACTCTATTTTTATTAAGAAGACAAAAAAAAAATTCATCAATCTATTATTTTTTTTTTATCTTTTAAAAAAAAGATATTTTAAGATTTTTAAAAATAAAAAATAATTTAAAAATAATCAATTTACAATAAGTAATAAAAATTTATCCATTAAAAAAAAGGTGCGAATATTACCATGAGCAACTTCTATTCACTTCTTCATTTACCCCAAAGCTCAACTCACCAACAACAGCTCAATAAACAAATATCACTGTTGTTTTCTTTAAATATAGGGAATTTCCTTGGAAAATTGACAAAAATAACCTTAAAACTTTAATAATTTTCCCATTTAGCCACCTCAAGTTTTTTCTATCAAAGTTAGCCAAAAACAAAAATTTTGCCCCAAATTACCCTCTCAATTTCCACAAGCGAAACTCTCTTTAGCCACCTTCAATAGTTGTACACGACGAACGGCGACCGGCGAATGGTGACGTGATCGGTGACAACAACGACGAGACGACGACAGCGCGACAACGACCTAACCTAACTTAACCGAATCCATACTAATTGGAAACGAATCCAACAAATTACAAAGAGTCTACAGCCTAGGTAAGCAAACTTCACCATTTTCTAATAATTTTAGTGAATTTGATTGGGGTTGTAGAAGAATGTAAGGTTGTTGGAGTGATGAAATGGAAAAAATATCGTTAAAATGATAAGTTTTAAAATATCGCAAATCAAGTGTTTGATAAAATTCCTCTAAGATAGTTTATATTTACCTTTTGTATAATGAGAGTGTAACGGGAGATTTATTAAGTTGTGTTGGTTGTTATATGTGAGATGGCATGAAAATACTTGAAGTGTGGCTCTTGGCTCGCGAGAGGGGGAAGCATTGCTCGCGGGATGCGTGCAACGGGCTCCCCAAAGGGCATGGGCGCACCCTTCGCACGAGTCATGTGCGCACAACACTCGCATGTGTGATGGGTGCCTGTTGCACTAAGAGACAGAGCATCTATTGCTGTCTTTTGATGATAATAATGCGCTCAAGATCGCATTGTTTTACTTTGCGGACAAAGTACTAAATGGAAGAAAGGATCATTGTAAAATCAATTTCAACTTACTTAACAAGATAGATGACATAGATCACTTTCGAAATCGTCCGTGGGGTCATTTGTCGTGGGAAACGATATATGACAGTCTTGATAATGCATTGAACGACAAATGCCATAAATTTAAGAAAGAATGCTTAGAAAAACATGAGCATAAAATTAAAAAAATACAATGTTTATGGATTTACGTTTGCAGTGCAGGTGTGTTAAGATTTTTGTTTTTTATAACTTAATTTTGTTATAATGAATATTTAATGACACATTTAATGACCTTATTTCTCTCGTTGTTGAAGGCGTGGATTTTTGAAGCGATTGGAGAACTACCATTAGAGTGGGTCGTGAAAATTAAAAAGAAGATTTCTCGGATTGTGTAGTGGAAGCCCATGTCTTCTTTTAAGATAAATTATAGTGAAGTGTATTCATATCTCAATGACAATTCTAAAATTGTAAGTAATATATATCTATGTGTGTATATAGTTATCAAATACTAGATGATTATATTAATTGAATATTTGGTATTCTTTACGGCAGGAAAAAATTTTACAAACCATCGAATCTAATGCAAAGGAGAAAGACAAAAAATTTTGGAAAAATGTGGAGGAGTACGTGCTATATATCTCTACTTGGGTATGTAATGTGGGTATCTTTCATTGTATCATTTAAAAAATAATGAAAACTCAAAAATTTTTTCCATGGTATTTACTCATTCTCTGTTTAACTTTGTATACCACCAACTTTCAATCAACGCGCCATCTGTTAAAAGGACAAAAGAGGCGGATCATGACACTACGAGCCTAACAAAGGCATATGATAATCCCGTTAAGGATAACTTTGCTACCAACGAGCATTACGAATCCGTACAAGATGATGACGACACACATGATTCAGAGGTTATTTTCTAATTTAAAAGATCAATTTCTCTCATCATATATAACTAATTTGTGCGCTTTCTCAATACTTTCATATTTCATGATAATAATTAAGGACAAAGTTCTGCAATGATTATTTCATTCAACGGATGAACATGATAGAATGTTCCATTAATGAACTAAGGTCAGAATTTTAGGCAAAACCCAGAGAACAGCAAAAGTATCGAGATGCTGTCATGAAATTTATGGCTTCGTTTACTGACGGTTCTTCCAAGTGCACATACAGTGATTCTCCGATTGGACGCTCGTACACGATAAGAAAGTTTCACATGTTCCAATAATGTTCTTTTACTTTTAAATTCTCTGTGAGTTTAATATTTTAAAATTGCTGATTCAATAGGCCCCCAATAACTATAGTACGTACATTGATGTTGGCAACCATGATGATTACACGCCAATGTCGTTGTATAGTCTTTATGAGGATGTACGTGGTGACAGTTTGTAAATCTTCATAGAGGCACCAACTGGCGTACGTAAATTTGGATGTCCGTACATACCATCTTACGTCTTTAACAGTCCTTTCTTCATTCCTCATTTCAAGAAAGTTATGAACATTAAGCATCTACCTGTACTCCAAATAATAGGCCGTGAGATTGATGAAAGAAGGAGTGTGGACATAAATCCACTAAGGAGCCTTGATGATCCAAGGCTATTTGAACAGTTTGATCAGTGGTTTGCTGGCAGGATAGGTACGGATCGTCCCGTCCAATAGTCCAAAAAATTCTTCGAAATACTTTTGGGCAATGCTTCAATGGAGTTACTTAGTGATGAGGTACATGTTCCTAGTCGTGAAAATGGCGAAATTGTGTTCATCTTACTTTGTATATAGAAAACAATGCAAATTCACATGTTTCTATTCGTTCACAGCATATTCACACATATTTCCGCTTGATTAGTGAAAAGCAACGACAAAATCCGAATGCCTTACCTCAGCGGGTCACGCATACGAACACGTATTTTTAGATAATGAGTTTACGAACTAATTAATCATTGATTATAATTTCCTATCTTTTATAATATTGAAATCTTGTTAATTCGTTAATCCTTGTGTAATATTTTATACTAAGTGTTATTAAGCAGTTATGGAACAATGGAGACTGTGATGTCCATTCGTTATAATATAGCAACGACTTTAACAGCTATATTGACAGGCGAGAGGATATAATGTCTAAACGGTTGACATCGATGTAGTTCGTATTACTACTCAATCCTGTGCATTGTATTTTGGTAACGATTTTAGGAAGTACCATTAAATAAATTTATGACTTTTTGTATGCAGATATTCATTCCTGTGATTTTGGGTGGTGATCATTGGGTACTAGTCCGAGCAGACCTCTACGCAAAGAGGGTACAAATTTATGACTCATTACTGACATGTTGCAACGACAAAACATATTTGGAGATGTTGGATTCTACAACATTCGACCGGAGCTGTAAAGTGCCAACTCTTGAAAAGTAAGAGTTGTTAAGGATGTGCCACGACAAAAGCTTGGAAGTGGTGATTCCGGAGTTTTTATGTTGATATTTACGATGTATTTGATGTTTGGCAGCAACTTAATTTTGATAGTAACCACGGACAATACTTTAGAAAGAAAATTGTTGTACATATATTTAACAACGACATTGGATTGTAAGCACATGTAAGTCTTTCAAATGTTGATGTATGGATATACTAGATTTTGATAGATGTAAATTTACGTTACACTAATAAATTTAAGCATAAGTAATTCTCGATATATTTTATTAGTTAATATGCAATTGTACACAAAAAAATACTCCATTACATATAATTGTTAAACACACGAAAAATAAAAGTCAAAAAAACATAAATAGTTGAAATGATATAATTAGTTTGGATTCGACGCAATCAGATTCTTGCATTTCTTGCGATTATGGCCTGATTCGTTGCACCTCTCGCATCTCATAGTCCTCTGATCAATGTCCTCACCGATAGAAGGTATTCTGAGCTCTCGACAACGACCAGGTGGTGATGCTTCGATCAGTGGGTGAACCTTCATTTCTTGAATTTCTGTTGGAATGTCCCAATCAGCCATGTTGCCAACCGACTCTACTAGTTGTGTATATGCCATGACCAATGATTCTTTAAAGTAATAATTAAAACAAAGACTTATGTAATCCACTCCGACAGTTAGACAAGCAGTAATTACATGCGCACAAATAAGCTGATCGAGTTGGAAAACTCTACACAAGAGTAAGTCTTATTTTGTATGTCAATTATCCTTTCCTTTAAACCACCATAAAAAATATAGAATCAATGTTAAGACACAGGACGAACAATCATTCTTTCGGACAAATTTCTTCTCTCATTGACTTTCTCGTCTTCCCGTGTTGTTAGTCAAGAAGACATCGATTTAGCCATAATTTTCCTATCATAAAACCATTGTTGCAATGTTTTCCTAAAGTGATCAACAAGATGAGTAACAAGAAATTTTCACGGTTCCCTCATAAAAGAATTCACACTCTCTGCGATATTGGTAGTAAGTATACTGTACCTCCTACCTTCAAACTCAGATCTTCCCCAATTACACGTACCCACATTATTCTCTAAGTAATCAGTTACCCCCGAGTGAAGCATCCACAACCCTTCAAGTTGTTATTTAAATTCTTCATATTTATATACTTTTGCTGCATTAATAAAAGTAGAATCAAATTCATCCCAAAGAGCTTTGGACATCCTAAATTTTGACTTAATGTTACCTTTGACATGGTAGAAACAAACACCATGAGCAGCGATATGAAATACTTTGAGAATGGCTTTTTTGATGGCATTGCGTCGATCAGAGATAATTACTAACTCTGACTTATTGCCAATCACTTTATGCAACTTTGTCATAAACGATTCCCAAGCATCATTATTTTTCGAATCCATAACCCCAATTACTAATGGATACAGTTGATTATTATCGTCCAGACACGTTGCGACGAACATGCTTTCACGGTATAGTCCTTTTAGATAAGTACCGTCTACAGTAATCACAGGTCTGATGTACTGCATGAAACCCTTGATGGAAGATTCAAGCATTACGAAGTAGTATAAGAAATTGTCATCTCTATCCCGCTCGAGATGAGTAACAGTACTCTCATTCGCTTTGGTCAGAACACGAGAGTATTTAGGAAGTAAGTTATATGATTCTGTAGAGTTCCTTTGAATTATTTCAAGGCCAACTTCTTTGGCACGACATGCTTGTTGCTATATTAACTAGACACTCTTATTCTTGCTATATGTTTGCTCTAATATCATTTGGAGTATATATCCATTTATCCTGGATAAATTTATCAGTGATAAGATGACTAACAACTCGACTCTTTACCTGACGAAGACCGCCAGGCACTACCTCATTAGAAAAAATATGTTCTTTGTCAACTTTGCTCACAACCCAAGGAACATTATACTCATTTGAACCTCTCTTTGCTCTAATACACCATTTACATGATTCCGAAGAACAATGGGCCTCAAAGCGTGTTATTGTGATCGTGCAATCTTGATATCAAATTTATCCCTCAAGGCAACTTTGCGTAGTTCCAGTATTAGCTCATTTTTCTCAGTAAACAATTTACCCACACCAATATCAGCAGAATTATAGCTTCTAACTAAATCTAAAGCAACTAAGTTTGAAGGCAGAACTGTAGCAAGACTAACGAGAGGATTAACTATTGTCATCCTTCTCGAACGGATCATTGGAGGAACATGTTGGTTGTCGCTGTTATTAATAAGAATATCATACTAATGCTCATCCTCATCATTGATAGGAATATCAGAAGGACCGATACCGCCATCATCAACAGGACTATCATTGTTGTAGAATTCATTGTTCTGGAATGGAAAGTATTGTGGCCCCAACAATGTCATTAATGGTAACACTTCTTCTTCAACATCTGCTAACGTTATGCCGTTCCTATCAATAGTGTCATTATTGTCATGGAGTGGAGAGCAATGTTGCTGTAATGACATCGACTGCGGTAATATCTCTTCTTCAATATCCAGAATAGAGTCATTTGCTCTAAACGAACTTTCAGTTTCTATAAATGGTTCAGGATTTTGGCTAGAACTCGAGGAGCTGTGGTGACAAATATATGGATGCATCCGTAGTTAACCACATCAGCGGCCATGTGCAACACAACCTTTACCATTTCATCATTATATATGTCCATAGGTAGTGAACATACACGATAAATTGTGTTACTAGACCTCAAAGTTGTTTTCATCGTCATATTATATTCGTTAGGATTTACCTGTAAAACTTCATACACTCTTGCTAGAAATTGATCAAATGTACAATATTTTTTTACTAAAAAAGTCATATTCTTGCCATTCATGTACTCCACACAGCCATCTACAAATGTCTCATACCAACTGTCGTAACACAATTGAAGAACAACTAAATCTATTAAACCTAAAGATATTAAAAAAAACAAAAGAAATTAGATTAAATGCTACATAATAAGTTCAGGAAAATTTTTAGTTCAACTATGTGAAAGAATGCAGTACACAATTTTGAATTTCATTAGTCTCGTCGCAAGCTTCAAAACGGTATATTGTACATTCAAAACGGACATATGTAGCCCAAGATATGACTTTCGAGAAATTTTTGAAATTTAGTGAGACAAATAGTGGGACAAGTGCATGTTGCACTAATCAATTCTATTTTTTGTGAGATAAGCATCGATCCCACAGCCTGTCTCACTAAATTTGGTAAGACAGACGTCTTCAATAAGTAGGATAGGCAGTCTATCTAACCAAATTTAGTGAGACGGGCAATGAGACAAGTGCTTATCTCACATAATCAATTTTGGTTTTTTGTGAAACAGACACCTGTCTCACTAAATTTATGGGCTTTATTTTTTGCTTGAATTTTTGTTGTTTCTAATTTTTTTTTATTTGTCAACTCAAATTGGAACTTTAACAAATTTTATTGTTTTATAAATGAAAAATAATAACATTTGTAACAAAATATACTTTAATTTCGAACTTATTTACTAAACTCTCAATATGTTAAAAATATATATTATGTGAGAACATATACTAACCTTAATAAGCTTTCCAAGTATATATATTTTCAGTTATGTAATGTTTGTTTGATGAAATTTGTTGATTTATTGAGAGTGATGGAGTTTATTGAGAGTGAGGAAAGTTTTGGTTAATTGTTGAGGGTTAGGAACTTTTAATTTTGCTGGAATTTTTTAAGTAGTATATGTTTGAAAATTTGTTAAAAGTAATGAGGATAATTTAATCAAATAATAGGGTATTTAGCTAATTATGATAGAAAAAATTTCAGTAAACTAAATTTAAAAATTGTGGAAGTTTTGAGGTTATTTTGGTCAATTTTTCAATTTTCTTGAAAGTTTGGGGAATAAAAGGGAAAGCAAAATCAGATTCACAAAGAAAATGCAAAACCAGTCGCGCTGCCCTTTCTCTTAGCTCTAAACCGTCATTGCCACCAGAGTCTCGCCGGTGTCCACTGAGACCAGAAATTGATCACTGCCAGACGCCACACGCCACACGCCATCCAAGTTATCTTCTTGGGTAAATTTTCTCAATCAAATCTCTATCGATATTTATCTATGGTAAATAATTTCTTCAATGCTACTTAATTAACAGTGACAGCAACAGCAACAGCAACAGTAACATGGATACGAATGCAAGCTCCTCTGTCAATGTGGACAGGATTTCTGATTTGCCACCATCGGTTTTGCATCATATTATGTCATTCCTCTCACTCGAACAAGTTGTTAAAACCCGTGTACTGTCTAAAACATGGAAACAACTATGGTATACGTTCCCGAATGTAGAATATGTATGTGATCCGAATCGCTCTCGTTCTAGGGGACAAATGGAGGTATTGAAATACTTGGAACAATTTTTGCTCAATCATCATTTGGATGCTATAAGCCTAGAAAAGTTCACACTTAAGAGTAGTATTATTATCAGGTGATCCAGATCTTGAATCCATCACGAACAGATGCCTTAGCTATGCATTTGCAAGTAATGTCAAAGAGTTAAAACTTGATGTTGGTTGCCGTAGTTCATACAGTGTGCCTCAAATAGTTTTCTATTTGAAATCAATTGGTGTGTTGGATTTTGAGTTTTGTAAACTGGAGCCACCTAGAAGTAATGTGACTTTATCATCTTTGAGAAAATTGTGCCTACGCCGTGTTTATGTAGATGATCGAGTGATTAAGGATCTAGTTGCCAGGTGTCCTTTGATTGAATATTTGATTATCGATACTTGTCAAGGATTGAAAAGTCTAGAGTTACTAGGTCCCTATAAACTCAAGGAAATCAAGTTATATTCTAATCAATTTTCATTTGAACGGGTGTATGTCAATGGACTGAATGTTCGTTCAGTGCATATCAAGGTTCTGAATACAGTGTGTGAGGTCAATGTGGCCTCTTGTAAGAATCTAACACACAATTAGATGGGCTTTCCATAACGGATGAGTGGCTTTACGACCAGGTTTCTGAACTTCCATTTCTTGAGTACTTAGCTATACGTTATTGTATGAAGTTGAGGAGTATTAATATTTCAAGTCCTCACCTTAAGGAATTAGTCTTCGAAAGGTCTGAGGAATTGGTTAAATTCAAACTCAACACTCCAAATTTAAGTATATTCAAATGTTGTAATTATGCGGAATCCTTCTCTTCGAATGCTTTGGCTTTGTCACAGACATTACTTTGCTTCATCTCTCATTCTGTCGACAATGAATGGTACTTGAAATTCAGTCAACTTCTAGCAAAATTCAATCTTTGCTCCAATGTTTTAAACTTGCAATGTAATCATGAGGTATGTTATTCCTTCCTAACTCTTCTACTTAAAATGTTTTTATCTAATTTGAATAATTTGTTTATCATGCATCATGAAGTTCTAACTTTTGTTTTTTTTTTTAATTTATTGGTCAAGGCTGTGGTTGTACCAAGAGAATTGTGGGAAATCTTATGTCCCCCCTTAACTTACCGCAAGCATGTGAGCTTTTTCATACTCTCTGAAATTCAAAAAGTTTCTCTTGCAAAACTTGTGGATGGCTTGCTCTGGATTACCCCTCATGCAGAAACCTTATCAATAGGGTGGCTAAATATTAAGAACTACAAGCTCTCATTCCAGGTACAATATATTTTTGATTTCATGGAATTCAAGACTTAATTCATATTTTGATCTGATAAAATAGTTTGTTAATGAATCATCCCTTCTGTTTACGTGTTTTTTGATTCTTTGACAAGCATGGAGTAGACATTGAGTTTGTAATATAAGCGTAACAATTCAACTAAGAAAACATCAATATCCAACTTTTCTGAATCTGTTGTATCTTTATGTGTGACTGAAAATATTTTTGCAAAAATTCCCACTGTTGAGAAAAGGAGAACACAAATGTATAGGCATGCATCTTTTGACATTGCTTATGTTAATATGTTATAAATAAAAGTGAGCATAGTTTCACCTCAGCATGGTTGAATTCGAGCTTGACACTCCAAATTTAAGTATATTCAAATGTTGGAATTGTGAGGAATCCTTCTCTTTGAATGCTTTGGCTTTATCACAAACGTTACTTTGCTTCATTTCTCCCACTGTTGACAATGAATGGTACTTGAAATTCAGTCAACTTCTAGCAAATTTCAATCTTTGCTGCGATGGTTTAAACTTGCAGTGTAATCATGAGGTATGTTATTCCTTCCTAACTCTTTTAAACTGAAATTTTTGTATCTAATTTGAATAATTTATTTGTAATGCATCACAAAGTTCTAACTTTTATTTTCTCTAATTTATTCCTCAAGGCTGGGGTTATACCAAGTGAATTGCGGGAAATCTTAAATCCCCCCTTTACTCATCACAAGCATTTGAGCTTTATGATACTCTCTGGAAATCTAGAATTTTCACTTGCAAAACTTGTGGATGGCTTGCTCTGGATTACTCCTCATGCAGAGTCCATAACAATTGAGTGTCTAAATGTTTATTACTACAAGCTCTTGTTCCAGGTACAAACTATTTTTGATTTCATAGAATGAACTCAAGACTTAATTCATATTTTGAACAGATGAGATAGTTTGTTTATGAATCATACCTTTTAAAATGGGTCTTTTTCAAATGGTAGCTCCTCTAAGTGTGAACAATTGGGTAAAATTATTACTTTTAAATAGTACTTTCCCTAGAAATCCACTTATTTGATTTTTAGAAACAAGGTCCTCTCTATACTCTTCTGTTAATTTGTTTTTTTCATTCTTTGGTAAGCATGGATTAGACATAGAATTAATGAATTTCTTGATAGTAAACATAACAAATCAACTTAAGAAAACCTCAATATCCAACTTTCCTGAATTTGTTGTAGTTTTATGTGTGGATATCCCGGAAATTTATACTGTTCAGAAAAGGTAGAACGCAAATGAATAAGCATGCATGTTTTAAAGTGGCTTATGTTATAAACGAGAGAATGAGATCCGAGAAGGGTTTATGTTATATGTAAAAATGAAGAAGGAAGTGAGGTCACTGAAGTTCAGTTGAGTTCGCATCAAAATGTCGTCGTTTTATTTCGGTAGAGATTCATTACAAAACAGAAACAAGTTGGCCGTTTGACCGTTTAGGCATACTTGACCGCAGGGACCATGGAATTCTTTTTATTTTTTTCATCAAATTATTAATATTATTATTATTTTAAATTTCCATTAAACTTGTTTTAAATTATTTTCTACTACAGTGCAATTACCCTTAGGCACAGCTTAGCAGGCCCTAATTGCATCAATGCCAGCGATGATCTTCGTTCGAGTAATGATAATAAAGTTGCGTTTAACGGGTGAAAATTTTCAATTTTTACCTGTTGCTTGATGTCGGAGAGCGCAAGCGTTTAGGCTGCGAACAATGTGACATGCCACGACAAAAGAATGATTTTCTGTTAAGATGGTACATCTTGTAACACGTAACGTTTGCGTGTGATATTTGAAATTTGATAATAACAATTGGTTAAACTTCCGATCTACAGTAGCTTCATTTGCCGACATTCTTTTGGAGGGAAAAAAAATTGTTGTACATTGAATTTGCCTGTATGTTACAACCAATAAATCAATAAAGAATGAGTTAAAAGGCGGTGTGCGGGAGGATGAACCGATATGCTCAATTAAATAATACTCTTATCGGTTCCGACGGGCTAAGTTAATCTGATAAATTTGTAAGGATAATTCATTATAACGATGAAAAATCTTTCTTAAAAAATATTTCAAAATTAAGCGTGTACTCTATATAAATGTATAAATAATAAAGATTTATTCCAACGAAAGAAGAAGTCTTAAATGATTCAGAAGTTCCTTGCAGGAGACAAAAATGGCTGTAAGTTATGACTTAAAAACTCACTCGTGTACTTATAAAAACAATAAAACAGAATTTGTTTATTGTAGATATATGCTCGGAGCAAATAGGCATTAATGTGTTTCTATTGAATTAACTATAACGCCATATGGTATAATAACGAATCCACTCAAAATCTGCATTTAAACATTCACACTAAAAAATTATTATACATATTCATCCACGAAATGGGATAAAAATGACATACTACAATTTCAAATTCAAATACGTAAATTCTCTTAATTAGATCCACTACTCTGTTATTCCCCAGGCCGGTACAGTAACAGCCCAGAGTCACGGCAAACCAAATTCAGTCAATAGCCCAAGAAAGTAATGTATAGTTTAATAACACGAGACTGAAAAAGGTTGAATGAGGAAGCTCAGTTACCCTTGTTCCGTGCCCCAAAACCTTCACCTCCCGCAGAATCTCGGCGGTATCCACTATCCAGAAATTGAACACTGCCGGCCGCCACACGCCACTCGCATAGCTTAGTTCTATCGCCGGTAAAATCTTTTTTTCTTTTTATGTCCTTGGCATTTTAGAATGTCGTATCATTTCTTGCTTGCTTATTGTTTAATCTAAACGAAGGCTACTTTATTAACAGTAACTCACTGGCATCGAGAGGGAGAAGACAAGTCCCAATGTTAATGTGGACAGGACTTCTTCATTACCCGAATCAATATTGCATCGCACTCTGTCTAAAACATGGAACCAACTCTGGCTTACATTCCCGAGTATACAATTTCATGGGTATCTCTCTGGTTCAAGATCAAGGAATTAAGAGAGAATATTGAAATACTTGGAAAAGGTTTTGCTAAATCGTCATTTGGATGCCATTAGTTTAGAAAAATTCACCCTTTATGTAGCAGCATTATCAGATGATCTGGAGTTTGAATCGAATGTAAACAGGTGCCTTCTCTATGCAGTTGGAAGTAACGTCAAAGATTTATAACTTGGAGTTTCGTTGTCCTTCTAGGAAATACAATATGCCTCAAATAGTTTTTTTATTCGAAATCAATGGCTGTGTTGAGGTTACTTTATTATATGCTGGAACCACCTAGAAGTAAAGTGACTTTATCTTCTTTGAGACAATTGTTTCTAAACCAAGTCTATGCAAATGATGAAGTTATTCAGGATCTAGTTGCTGGGTGTCCTTTGATTGAGCATGTGAATATCTTCGCTGGTCAAGGATTTAAAAGTCTGGTATTACCCCATCTCAATAAACTCAAGGGATACATATTATATGATGGTGATGGACTTGAACGGGTGTACATCAACGGAGAGGATGTTTATTCAGTACATATCACGGCCGAACAAACACCGTGAGAGATCATTGTGACCCCTTGTAAGAATCAAAAGGAATTGAAATTATGTGAGGTTGCCATAACAGATGGGTGGCTTTGCAAGCAAATTTCTGAAATTCCATTCGTTGAATACTTGTACATAAAATGTTGTGGGAAGTTAAGGAGTGTTGAGATTATAAGTCCTTGTCTTAAGAAATCAGACTTCTCAAGTACTGAGAAATTGGTTGAATTGAAGCTTAACACCAAATTTAAGCATGTTCAAAACTTCTGGTAGTATGGTAGCCTTCTCTTCAAATGCTTTGGCTCTGTCTGAAACTGTATTCTATTTCATGTTTTATGTTGACAGTTATTGGTACATGAAATTGATTTAACTTCTTGCAAAATTCAATCACTGTTCCAAAGTTTTAAACTGATAAGTAATCATGAGGTATATTAGTCCTTCCAAACTCTGTTACCTAAATTTTTCTACCTTATTTAAATAATTTGTTTGTCATACATCATTAAGTTCTAACTTTTTTTGTTTTGTTAATTTCCTCAAGGCTGTGGTTGTACCAAGTGAATTGCAGTAAATTTTATGCCCTGCCCCCCCCTTCCCCCCCAACTTAAGACAAGCATGTGTGTTTTTCCACCGACTCCAAATATCTAAACTTTTGGTTAGCTGAACTTGTGGATGGCTTGCTCTAGATTACACCTCATGCAAGGACCTTATCAATAGTGTGCCAATGTTATGCTCACTACAAGCTTTCTTTCTAGGTATGCTTTATTTTTCATTTGTGAGAATTCAATATTCGTTCCCTATTGTGATGTAATAACATAGTTTGGCTATGAAGCATTCTTTCACTATGTTTACACCTTTCTTGTTAGTATGGGACTTTTTCAAATGGTAGATACAAACTGTGAACAATGAAGTGTAAAGGATTAGTATTACATAATGCTACTTTTAGAAATCAACTGACTTTTTCATTTGTGGACACCTTATCTAATCTTGTCATTGCTTTAACGTGATTTTCCTTGGGGAAAAAATAATTAAAAAGAAAAAGGAAATACGACAAAAATAACTATTCTAATTTTGCATCATATTTAGGATCTTGCTATAAATGAGTAAGAACAATGTCTTCAATGATCAATTATCATTATAATTAAAATCCAATAATTATCATGAAATTTTTTTTGCCTATTATCACTATATATAACTAACTTTTTCTTTGACAATCATGGAGTAGATGGAGTAGACATTGAATAACAATTGAGATGGGCTTATTTTGTTTTCATGTTTTCATCTTTGGGAAGGATTTTTGAGACTCAAGTCCAGGCCAAAGCACTATGCATAGTTTGAGAAAATGCTTGTATTCATTCATGGGTTGTCCTTAAATTTATTGATATGTTCTTTTTACATTTTTTCCCTTTTTTAATAGATTTCCTGATAAGTATTTATTATATAATATGCATAATTACTTCTAATGTAAATTGTATGGTTTAGTCTCGACAGCTTATGAAGCAACCAATAATTTGTGATCCTTATTTTTTTCTTTCATTTCAGGATTTGGGATGAAACTTTATTAGTTTTTTGTAATTTTAAATGAATAGCTGAAGAATGTTGTTGAGATTTGTTAGTGAGGAAAAGTAAAAACACAAGGGTATAAGGCTGCATCATTAAAAGGTTTATGTTACGAAACTATGTGAGTCTACCTTCGCCAGAGTACATCATGTTTTCTTATTGTTTGTAGGATTAGTTTCACAAAATTTAAAAATGCTCAAGCTTTATAGAGGTAGGTAGATAAGATAGATTTTTTTCTTTGACGTGATATGCATTCATTAGTTATGGAAAATCATATAATGGGACCGGCATTTCAATTTTAGGTATGCTATTTATCAACTTCTTATGTATTAAATATTTTAATTGTTAGGAAATATGCTTCCTTTTTTAATAAAGATTTGCAAAGGTAGGGTTTACTTATTTGTATAACACAACAATCAGTTTTATACAAATACATAATTTCTAGTGTAAGAGAAATGATTAATCTATTGAAAGATTGGGTGTTATTGTGATTTTAATTGTAAGTTTTTCTCTCGTTGTTCTTGGTGGTTGTGGTTTTTTTTTTAGTATAGAAGTTTTCCACATAAATTTTTGTGTTTTGTAATTGTAATAATTCTTGTTGAAGGACAAGATTGTTGTACTTTGATACTACTTATTGTGCACAAAATGCGAAATCAAGTGCCCCAAATAATCACAGAAAAACAAATGGCACAAGAATTTAATGTAATTTATCAATATGCTTACGTCCACGGGAGCAAGAGAAAATAATTGTATTACTAACAATTATTAGAGGACAACATTTGAAACTTCACATCCTAGAGCCTAAATAAATCCAACACTCTTATAAGGAAAACCTCTCACTTACACTCTTCAATTGCTCATTCTTTTAACAATTCTTCACTTGAATTGTTACTCTTAATTTGGAATGACTCACTGAAGGAAATGACTTGGTATTTATAGGAGAGTTTCACCAAGCATGCAGCAAAGAAGTCTTCAAAAAATAACATCATTTTCTTCATTTGGTGCCAACCTTTTTTTTTTTCTTCATTTGGTGCCAACCTTTTTTTTTTTTCTTCATTCAGTACAACTTTTTTAAATTTCAAATTTTGTGGCTTGTAATTTTAAATTTTGCAATCACTTTTATCGACTTTTCAACAATTCTTTACTTTGGCAAAAATTTGTCAAAATCTGAACCGGCTGTTAACGAACCATCATCCCCAAGGAAATCCTTTATTAAGGATCCAAAATGGTTGTGTCACTTCGACTACCTACTTACCCAAAATCTAGGATCAAGTCAATCGTAATTCAAAAGTTTCCAAACTCAACACATTCAAAGGATTTGAATTAGTTTCAAGTAATGTTGAAACTTATTTTCAGAAATCACCTTTGTTAATATATTTGATGGGTTATCTTTGATATTGATCTTTTTCAATAACACAATACTGCTTTTGATAACCTTCTTCATATGGTGATGTTTCACATTTATGTGTTTTGTTCGAGCATGATATGTTTGATTCTTCGCAAGAGATATTGCGCTTTGATTATCACAGAAGACCTCAATGAAGAATCACTTTGGATCCTTAATGAAGGATTACTTTGGGGATAATGGTTCGTTGGAAATCGGCTCAGATTTGGACAAATCTTTGCCGAAGTAGAGAATTATTGAAAAGTTAATAAAAGTTACAAAATTTGAAATTGCAAGCCACAAAATTTAAAATTTAAAAAGTTGCATTGAATGAAGAAAAATGGAAAAGTTGGCATCGAATGAAGAAAATAGTGCCAAGTTTTGAAGATTTTTTGCTGCATACTTGATGAAGCTCTCCTATAAATATCAAGCTATTTTCTTCAATGATGCAGCCCAAAATGTAGAGCGGGAGAGTTCAAGTGAAGAGCTCTTTGAGAGAGTGCAGAGTTCTCTGTGAAAGAGTCCAAAGAAAAAGAGCATCTGCAAGTGAGCTCTTAGAAAGTTTGAAAGAGTGTTTACTTGGGTGCAAAGTTGGATTTTTCATAATTTGTAGAGATGTGAGAGAATGTGTGCCTTGAGGAAATTGTTTTTCTCAATAGTGTATGAAAGTATTGGGTGTATTTGAGTATTTGGGAAGTGAGGTTTTGTTACTCAAATTTGTACTCTATTAATTGTTAGTAAATTAATTATTTTTTCTTGCTTTTGTGAATGTAGGCTTTATTGCCGAATAATGTAAAATTCTTGTGTCCTTTATTTTTTGTAAATATTTGGTGTGCATTGATTCTGCATTTGCGCACAAGGGGTATCAAACCACAACAAATGATGCTTCCGCAACACAATAAGGATCGGGGTCCAGTAGTGGTTTCGTCTGGGGGGATTTTCGAGTTGTATCCTATATTGTCTAGTAAAGGGAAATTATTTTGGTTTATGAGTAGGATAGATCACTCTCTATATAATATGTTAGTTTTTTGAGTTGGATATCTAGAAATCCTAGGTAAAGCCTCGTTTAACATTAATAGAAGTAAAATTTAAAAACTTTTGCTGGCTAGACGACATTTGAATTTAGGACATTTGTTAATCCAGATAGTGGATTTCTTCATTTTTACTTTTTAATTTTTTTTAAGGAAATGTTGCTTAATAGTTACCACTTTTATTTTTGCTTCAATTCTCCTATAAGAAGCTGCTTATACACGAAGGCAAGAGTACTCATTGTTGTTGATTTGTTCTTGTCTCATGTTGGCAACATTGCATAAAGAACGTTAAGATTGAGCTCTCTAATGACAATAGAAAAGAATTTGTTACTGAAGGAAGTTATTTTTTGGAGGATGGGGAGATCATGGAGAAGATTGATGATCTTTGGAGTTCTTTTGAAGGATCTGTCAATAATTGAGTCCCACGGTAGCTATGAGTAACAAATTTTAATCAGAGTTTATATTTGTTAGTTTTTTGGTGTGTTTACTTATTCAGAATGGGAATGAGAATAAAGAAATGGGAATGAATGATGTGTTTATTTATTTAAATGAGAGGTAGAATGAGAATCAAAATAGTTGGTCCCCACTTAAATTTAGGAATGATTACTAGAGTTTCCATTCCCATGGGGGAAGATGGGAATGGGAATCTCATTCCAATGATTGACTATTTTGCCCTCTCCAAAATTAAAAATATCCATATTGTCTTCATAATTAATTAATTAATATATTAATATATTATTAACAATAATTATTAATAATTATAGTTTTTGAATAAATAATCACAATAATTAATATAATATTATAATAATTATTTTAATTAATTCACATGTTATTATTAAATAATTAATTAATCTAATTATTACTATTAATAAATATAATAATATATTATTAACAATAATATATTAATAATTATAATCTTTGAATAAATAATAATAATAATATATTAATTAATAATAATATATTGATTATTGTGATTATTTATTCAAAAACTATATTGATTATTGTTAATAATATATTAATAATTATAGTTTTGAATAAATAATCACAATAATTAATATATTTTTATAATAATAATTAATATAATTATTATAATTAATCAGTATATTATTTTAATTAATTAATTAAAAACTTTTACAATTAATTAATATATTAATGCATTATTGACGACGACGACGACAACAACAACAACAACAACAATAATAATAATAATAATAATAATAATAATAATTTTTGAATAAATAATCTCTATAATTTAAATGTAAAATAATAATTATGATAGTAATTCGTAAGTACTTTTTAGTAATTTGTTATAATCTAATTCATTTTGATTTTGATTCTAAGATAAAATAAATACATCAATGGGATTCCAGCCCATTCCGATTCCGATTTCTGCAGGTCAAATAAACAACTTATTATAATTCTCATTCTCCATTTTCATATCAGTCTATTCCGATTCCAGCCCATTTTAATTACTAACAAGTAAATGCAACATAGGTGTCTTGTGGGATTTGGGTATCCTTTTGGATTCTCAGGTAATTTTCTCAGCCCAATGTTCATTCCCTACTGCCAAACTCCCAAAACATAAAGATACTTTTCTGTGAAATTCCATGACTATTTTACCGTTAAATATTAAAGTTCTATAAGTTGTGTAGCTGCTTTGCTTGTGAAAATTGGAGCTGCTTTGCCTTTTGTTTTTAGTATAAATATAAAATTTACATTGTTACATATATAACAACAATTCAGTGGTCGTCAAGGGTTTGACCCGAATTAAATTTCAAGCAATTTTCTTTTTTCTAGTTCGTCGTTTGAATTCGAATTCTAGGAAGATAGATGGGTCAAAATTAACTTAGATTTTACTCCTGTCTAAAGAAAAAAAACAGACAATGAATTCTGTGAAATAAATCATTATACTTATACTATTCTCATTATGTATATAATTTCCTATTACAATTATAATAACACTTAATAATCATGAAACTATTGGGAATAATATCATTTTTATTATGGGGCAGGCCAAAGTAAATTATTCTATTTCTAGTATGCGCAGCCCTAAGTAAAGAGGAATTTACTTCTGAAAATACCACTCTGAGTTTAAATAAAAAATAATTGTAGAAACTCGAACTCAATCCGTTGTTGGGAGTAACTAGGATTAGATTTAGTTAATAGGAGTTTGATTTTATAGAGAACCAAAAACATTAAAAACAACCCCAAGTCCCAAAAATTTCTCTTTTGTCCAGTCTCAGAGGACTATCAAGTTGGGTTGGGGAGTGGAAGTTTAGAAGGAACCATTAATACCGTGATGTTTATTTGAGTTGAAGAGTTAACTCATTTAGAAAGCAGCTCGGTGAGAACTAATAAATTGAACACTACTGGGCATAGCCAAGTAATCGTAGGTAATTTTTCTCAATCAAACCGCTATAATTATTATTTATTTGTTTTTTTTTATCCTTTGTATTTTACAATATCACATTTTACTCTTAGGTCGTTATATGATTTGTAAATAATTATTTCCTTCTACATTTGGATTGGATCCTTAGAGATGTTTATTTGTGCTTTTTTTTTTTTTTCAAATGATGGAGAGACGCGTTGTTGTTGTCGATCTCTTCCTATCTGATTTAGGCAACACTGCATAAACGAAGTTAAGATTGGGCGCTCTAAAGATAATATATGAAAGTTAATTCATGAAAAAGCTTTTTTTATTATAGTTTATTTATTTTAAGGACGATGAGGTTACGGAGAAGATCCATGATCTTTGGAGATCTTTTTCGACAGACGATAACAAATAGCTAAATCTTATTTCGGTCTGTATTTGCTATTTTGGCCCTCTCTTGGGATTCTGCTATTGTTGTCGAATTCTTCTGCAATATTCAACAGCCCAGTGTTTATGGTTTCTAATAACATTTATACTTTTAAGGACGAAGTGTCTCTGTTTTGGGGTTACATTTGTCTCTATGATCTAGCCGAGTGATTGTAAAGTAATTTTACTTCGCCGGCCGGTCAAGTTAAAATTTGTCGGAGGTGGAGGATTATAAAATTCAGTCAAATATTAGTTAGGAAAAGAAACCAAAGGCAAATAATGGCATATGCGCCTTGTGAATGTCACAATCAAATTTTTTGTGATCATTGAAGGATTCTATGTACCATATACTAAACGAGAAGGGTTCGCGCTATGCAGGGCGCACTGTTTGATGCCGAAGAAAGGATTTGAGGCAAGTTTAACAATAAACCTAGATGAAACACTTGATTTACCCAATATCAATGTTCTGTTCAGACCTCTAGGTTAGGTAACTTAGATTATGATGAAAGTTTTAATTTATGTTAATAATTTTAGCAGTATAATTTAAAAATTCTCTCTATTATATGCAATAATCAAAATTTATTTAAATCATATTTAATTTTTCAGATAAAATCTTCTGAAATATGTTTCTCATAATCTACAAGCTAATTAAGGCGGTGTTTGTTTTTTTAACTTAATGGCTTAAATTGACTTAACTTAATTAATTAAATTAATTAGAGTTGTTTGTTTTTATAACTTAGTTGGACTTTTAAGATAATTTTGACTTAATAATTTTAGAAGTCAATTTTTTTGGTTTTGTACTAAATGTAGGAATTTGAATTAAGTCAATTAATTTCTAATGTCAAAAGTATCCCTATTTTATAATTTATTTTTCATGCTTATTTTAAAACTCACCCATAGACGTTTACCCTACACAATCTCATCTTTACATGCGAGATAACTTCGAGATGAAATGATAAATTAATTATTTCAAGCATCTTGTTATTTTTTTTCCCCTTATATTATGTACTATTATTGAGAATTAGTGATAAAATTTAAAATTTATGGTATTTTATATATTATAATTCTAAAATCATTGTGTATTCACTTAAATGAGGTTCTACTTATAAATATTAAAATATTATGATATTTAGTATTTTATTTATTTGACATTTAAATTTAATAAGGGTATAAATGTAAAAGTATATATTTTTAAATTTTTAAGTTGAAAAAATAAATAATTTAATACTTATTTTCAAATATTTAGATAAAAAAAAATATTATTTAGATTCAGACATTCATGTCTATTTAGAATTTAGACTAATTCAGTTTTATTTAGATTTCAGACGGAAAAATAAACGCCACATAAGTCTCTTGCTACAAAAAAAAATAAAAAATTTATCAGACAAAAATTGATTTTCACAATGTATAATGAGTAAATTTAGAATGGGGCACAAATAATAGACGAAATTAACGATGATAATAGCGTCTTTAATTTTATTTTTGGGATGAAAATTTGAAAGAAAACAAAGGTACCTTTGGTCGACGAGAATATCCAATTAAATTGTTAGAGGGTTATAAATATATGAAAGCAGTCCAGGCCACTGGACATCTCTTACTCAATTCCACAGTCGTACAAATTCAATTAGATATAAAGAAAGGCAATTTAGAATTGGTTAAAGTTTAAATTAAATTAGACGTTATGAAAAGCAATAAAGTATTATGGTTAAAGTTTAATTGCAATTAGACCTTAAGAAAAGCAATTAAGTATTATGGTCAAAGTTTGACTTTTATAATTGAATATGAATTGCCAACACTTTTAACAAATAAAATCTAACTAATGATGGGGCCACGGGGCTGCTGTCTTCAAAAGGTATCAATCATCTGAAAGGGTGGGCCGTACATTTCCCTTATATTTTGCGTGAGTCACGCATCAATCACTACTTGAATAGTTACGTTAAGTCCCTTAGTGTTTTTAAATCTTAAAATATATCATCTGTTACCCAATTAATCAACGACATTCTTAGCAAAATCTTAATTTCTTTTCGCCCTTGAAACCCTACTCATACATCACTTGGAAATATTTTAATTAAAATAAAATACACCATCCTTGACTCTCAGATTTAATAATACATGCCAAAATTGTTGGCAAAACAAATATAAGTCTTGATTCATCGTCATGCAATAACTCCAGAACAGAATCCACGCATCAAATTTCATTAATTAAGTTATGGAATTCATTATCCTTTCCTTACTTCTCCTGTCACTTGCTCTTTACTCTCTCCATTATGTGCTCATCAAGGCTAAACCCACCCCACAAAATCTTCCGCCCGGCCGCAGAGGCTGGCCATTCATTGGTGAAACACTTGAGTATCATGCATTGAGCAAAAAAGGCTGCATAGAAAAGTTCTTGTCACAGCGAATGCAAAAATACTCTTCCAAGATTTTCAAAACATCATACCTTGGAGCTGATATGGTGTTTTTGTGCAGTGCTGAGGGGAACAAGTTCTTGTTTTCTAATGAGCACAAGCTTTTCAAGCCTTGGCTGCCAAGAATCATCGAAAATTCTTTCAAAAGCTCTCCCAATATAACTTTGCAGGACGAGTTTAACTCGTTGCGTAGAGTCATTGGCTCGTTCACTGAGCCTAATGCACTCAGGAGGTACGTTGGAATGATGGATGCAAATGCAAAAAGACACTTGCGAAACTATTGGGATGGCAACGATGTAGTGAAGGTTCATGATTTGTCAAGAAAATTTATATTTACTTTGTGTTGTGAGTTGATGTACAACATACACGATACACGAACAGCTGATGAACTTGAGAATCTTGCTCACAGCATAATGACTGAGTTCTTTATAATCCCCCTGAACATTCCGGGGACAAAATTTGGTCGTGCGGTTAGAGCAGGAAGAGAATTCCATCAAAGGTTTCTCAATATGATTAAGCAGAGGAGGCTTGAAATTGAAGAAAAGAGAGAGCCAGAACATAAAGACATATTGTCACTACTATTTCTTGAGAAAAATAACGATGGTGAAGACTTGACAGAATCCGAAATTGCTTTTAAGATGCAATCCGTTTTAATTGGTGCCTATGACAATCCAAGCATTGCCATTAGTACCGTCATCAAATTTCTTGCGGAGTTACCTGAAATTTATGAACAAGTTCTTAGAGGTATGATGAACTTTAGTTTTGTGACAATTTTTAATTAGTGATAATATTACATCTTCCAAGTGAACTTATTAGGATTATTTTATTTAGTAATTAAATTATGTTTATTTTATGTGTGAGCAAAGAGCAAATGGAAATTGCAAATTCGAAAGGACCTGATGAGTTGTTGAGCTTTGATGACCTGAAAAGGATGAAGTACACTTGGAATGTCATAAGTGAAGTGTTAAGAATGGAGGCGCCGAATTCTGGAACCTTTAGGGAAGCCCTTACAGAAGTCACTATCGATGGATATACCATTCCCAAGGGATTTAAGGTAATTTTTATGACATTATTAACTGCTTTTTAACAACTGGCTTAAGTCTCTATTTTATAAAGAAAAATCACTATCATAGAAACGTCAGAATTATAGCACGAACAATACTAGTATTTTGTGCAACGGTATCTGATTTTCTATCTTGGTGGTATTTTGACCGTGTTCAAATATCAATTCACTCTTCTATAAAAATGTTGACGCTCTCACGAGAGAAGATTGATCCTTTTCATATTTTCAACTAGGTTTATCAGTTTTCTTTAAGAGGTTATTGTTTTTAAATAGTTTTATTTAACTAACTTCCCAAATTCAAATATTGTGGGAGATAAGAGTTAAAAGTTCGATTTAAATTTTACCTACTTTACCTTCAAAAGAAAAACTCATTAAAAATTTGATTTGAATTTTACGTATCCTACTTTCAAAGGAAAAACTAATTTTATTAGTTATTTCTTCAAGGAAAAGTCTAAAGTAAAATAGGCTTTCTCAAATTCGGACGTCACAATTTGTAAAATGCGAATTCTAACCAACCGGTCGCAACAATAAAAAATAATTTGAGATTTGCAAAATGTGGAGTTAATAATTTCTTGTCGTTTTACCGTTGGTGCTAATTAGGTGAACTTTGCATTTTATAAAATCCGGACATCTAAATCTAAGAATAAATCTATACGTATACATTTCTCAACTAAGCTTTATATTTTATCAATTTGTATAAGATGCTGATCATCCTTGATATCTCCATGCGTGACACAGTTACATTGGGCAGTAAATGCAACGCATAAAGACCTGGAATGCTTTCCAAATCCTGAAAAGTTTGATCCATCAAGATACCAAGGAAATGATATAGTTCCATTTTCTTATGTTCCATTTGGAGCAGGACCGCACATATGCCCCGGAAAAGAGTTTGCTCGATTACAATTACTTGTATTTTTTCACAATCTGGTCAGAAAATTCAGGTGGGAGAAAATAATACCCGATGAGAAGATGATAAGGAACCCAAATCTAATGCCCGAGAAAGGCCTTCCAGTTCGCCTCTATCCCAACAGTTAAACTCCAAATAATTATTATGATAAAATAATGCACTATTGTGTCATTGCGTGCAAATATAAATTATGCTAAAATAAATTAATTGTTATGAATTTATTCAAATAAATGTGGATGTTCATAACATATACCTACTTATCTCTATACTATCTCCCACTAGCAACCTTTAGCTTTCTTATAACTTCCATTATCTGATCCATAATGTCTCTATTAATTTCATGGAATGATTATGTAACTATAAAGGAGAGCTCATTTCTTTATTTTGTATATACTTTGGAATGAATAAAATCACTCTATAATATTTTTCTCTCTTATTCTACTCTTCATCTTGTGTTGTTCTTTTTATTTTTATTGCTGGCTAATAGCTTTTCTAACAAGTTATCAGCACGAAACTTTGATCAGGTATTAATTCTTTTATTTCTTATATCTAGCAATTTTTATTATTATATAACTATAATTGTTCATCACAAATAATATGTCATATAAGCTATTGTTATCATGTTTATATCTGCAATATCATTGACTTCTCAAAGTTGCATGTATATTACTTGTCTTTGTTATATCTCTTAAAATATGCATAATTGATGGTATAAGATTTAAAATTTATTCCATGACATCAATAGTATGAAATGTGATGATTAAAAAATTTATAGTTATATTACCATGAGTGATTATATGACATATACAATATTTATTTGTTAATAATGAATTAGTTAATTATTTTTTTATATTGTGTTATAGCTATCTGAAAATGTCGAATCTTGCAAAACTTGAATTTGTGGCACTTGATATCTCCGGCGATAATTACCTATCATGGGTCTTGGATGCCAAAATTCATCTCGATGCAATGAATCTTGGAGATACTATTAAAGAAAATAATAATGCATCAACCCAAGACCGTGCTAAGGCAATGATTTTTCTTCGCCACCATCTTCATGAACAATTGAAAAGTGAGTATCTTACGGTCAAAAAATCATATGTCATTTGGGAGTGTCTGAATGAAAGATTTAATCACCAAAAAACTGTTATACTTTCAAAAGCTCGTTATAACTGGATGCACTTACGATTACAAGATTTTAAATATGTAAGTCAATACAATTCTATATTATTCAAAATAGTCTCTCAATTAAAATTATGTGGAGTGGAGATTATTGATGCAGATTTGTTGGAAAAGACATTTTCTACTTTTCATGCTTCGAATTTGCTCCTGCAGTAGCAATATTGAGAGCAGAGATTTAGAAAGTATTCTGAATTAATCTCATGTCTTTTAGTGGCTGAAAAAAATAATGAACTTTTACTGAGAAACCATTAGTCTTATCCGACTGGATCTGTACCTATCCCTGAAGCCAATGGTACTTCAGCCTATAATCGTAGTGCTAATTGAGGTCGTGGCCGAGGCTGAGGTTACAAAAATAATCAAGGTCATGGTGGCTATAATAAGAAATATCGACCAAACCACTCAAAGTGAAATAACAGTAATGAGAAGTAAGAAAAAGATCCACAAAAGAAATCACCAAAGGATTATGAAAATGTTTGCTTCAGATATGGTGCAAAAGGACATTGGTCTCGTGTTTGTCATACAAACATTTAGTTGATCTTTATCACACATTCAAAAAGGCAAAAGGAAAAGAAATTGAGACAAATTTCATTAATCATGAAGATCCAATTGATATAACTCATTTGGATGTTTCAGATTTTTTTGAAGATCCAAATGGTAAAATTGACTATTTAATTGGTGATGGACATGTGAAGATTGATTAAAAGCACTACACTTTGAAGTATGTTATTATTATTATTATTTTTAAAGATTTAGTGTGTCTCTTTACAATCATGGTGTGTTTAACTTTATGTTGTAAGACTATTTATTATTTTGAAAGTTTTATAAATTTGGTGTGTAATTTTTTATTTTCTTTAATAAGACATTTTTTGTAATGTTTTCTTCATACTACTTGATCATTCTTTATATTCAATTGACTTATTTTATATGCATATGTGAAGATATACAATGAGTTTGAACAATGACTTGATGAATAATGAAGATGGATGTTTGGTGGATAGTGCGACAACACACACAATTCTGCGAAATAAAAAATATTTCCATAATTTAATATTAGCTAAGGCTAATGTTAATACAATTTCTGGTTCTGCTAATCTAATTGAAGGCTCTGGAAGAGCTAATATTATGTTACCAAATGGAACAAAATTACAAATAAATGATGCTTTATATTCTAGCAGATCAAACAGAAATTTGCTCAGTTTCAAGGATATTCGTCAAAACAGATAACATATTGAAACATCTAGTAAAGGTAATTTTGAATTTCTTTGCATTACTTCATCTATTTCATGCCAGAAGCATATATTGAAAAAAATACCGTTATATAGATATAAAATTAGCTTATAATTATTGAAGTTAGGAAGGCGACAGAAACCGCAACCATATTTACTCTTTGTACTGTCCATTTACGTTTTTTTTTTTGGGCGACAGAAACGGCCCAATTCTGTCTCTTTTATGATCAAATATCTTTTTTTTCATTTATGTGCCCATCCATTTCACTCTTTCATCACTTCTGGCGCACGCATAAATTTATATGGCATCTAATTTAGATGTGATTATGGTGCCTCCGCTACTCTGTTCACGCCTTTTTTCATTTTTATTTTTTTGTTATTGATAACAATTTTTTATTATTAGTGACAACTTTTCCGTTATATATACAATTTTTATTTTTCTATATATGTTACGGAAACTTATTACATATAACAATATTGTGGTAACTATGAATGAACAATTGGTTATAGATAACGAATAAATTGTCACCGCTACAAGCAAGACCCAATTCAGTATTCTGTATATACAATGTATTACACGTGAAACCTGTAGTGCACGAAAGTTTTTGCAGTGTCGGTGCAAGAATATTTGGAGAACAGCACACTTGTGGCCCACAAATATCAACTTTATATAACATTTTCTGTTTTTATTGTTATTTTATTACATACAGTATCAGTTAAAAATAAAAATAAAAATAAAAATAAAAATAAAAATAAAAATAAAAATAAAAATAAAAACACATGGTCGATCTTCTTTGATAAATTTATTCAACATTGCTTGTTGATCTGATCAGGATGGAGATTTTATGAATAAACTATATGCTCTATCTTCGACAAGGCTATTGCTAACTTACGGTATCTGTACCTTACAGCCATCCTTATACAGTAAAGTAGGTCTAAGTGGGGTCTACAGACATTTTGTGAGGGTGCTGTAAGGTACAGATACTATACCTTAGCATTTTCCCTCGACAAAATGGCCTGGCAACAAAGGATGAATATTGTCATAATAATAAAGTACCGTTTAGTTGACAATAATTGATGCATTTTTCTCTCGCTTCCGATATATATTATATAGTATTCAATATTTCTTTCACGTTCTCTGCTTTTCGGTGTTCATCGTAGACTTTCATTCATAGTATTTTCTTATGGAGATAGGGCCGTTTTAAGTATAATGGTCGCTTATGTAACCCATATAATAACAAAGCTCCGTTGTGGGGTTAGTTCTTATGTGTTAAAAGATTTATTTTATTTTTTTAATATACTTAAATTAATTTTTTTTAATTTACTTATAATAAAAAAATTATTTTTTAGACCTCTCTTTAATTGATAATTATCTTACTATTAAAATTTTTTGCACAAATTTTATATTTGATAACATTAATGTTAAAAAACTATAATTAATAGTATTAACTATTAATTCATTATTTTTTCCTAGAAAATATTAAAAAAATTATTTATCTATTTAAAAAATATTAATTATTTAACATTATAAAATTTCTTGCGATCTTCTGTATAAAGAAAACTATTACATTTATCTGTTTATTTTTGAAGTAAAAGAAAAAATAGGTTCTCAAAATAATAATCTCAGGGAGTTAAAAAGAATCTTCTTGATTACTTTTCTTTTTTGAAATTTCTTATTATCTTATTTATTGTTAATATTCAATGTATAGTTAAAAACTGATTAAATTTGAGAGTTTTTATGTTTTTTTAAGTATTAAAACTACTAAATGCAAGGAGACCCCATAAAGAAATTTTGCCTAAAACCTCTAATACTCTAGAGCTGGCCTCATATGGAGATTTGCTTAGTTCATGAATTCTTTTCAGAATATAAATCAATAAAAGATTTGCACGTGTGGTTTTTGAATCAAATTAGGTAAATCAATAAGAGATTCAATTATTGAGAGGCATGAGAGTTTCAAAGTTGTTGTCATTCTGACCTCTAATATAGGAGAGATTTTAGAATACATCTGTTGTATTACACTCATTTGATAGATGTATGATATGTGTGTAGAATTAAGTATAACTACCAAATATAAGATAATCTTTTAAAACAATTGTACATGTGTCATATATGCATTAAATGGGTGTAGTACAACAAAAATACTCTTAAATATCTTCCATTATAAAATAAATGTTATAATCAATAGATCTAATGAGAGCGTTGTTTCAACAGTTATAAATAAATAACATATGCAGGTAGAATAATAAAATGGATGAAGATATGGTGACACAATTAGTTGCTCTAAGTTGGCGATGCTCTAACAATTTCCTTTTCTTTGTAGGTGTTATGTAATTACCTAGATATGGTCTTTATCAGTGTTCGCCCATACCAACTTCTTGGACCATGGATATTCAAAATGGATTGAATCCAACTCTTTGAAATCAGTTGCATGTCTCTCACATAGCTTGTTCAGATTAGACTTGAGCTGCTAATTTATATAAATTTTATGATATATTAAATAAAATGTTCAATATAATTTAATTTGAGCATATTGTAAATAAGTACAATCTAGCATTAATTCATCCAATTTCCAACTAATAATAAAATAACAATAATGATAGAGATCTGAATATTTGAGTCTTAATTTGAGTCTGAATACTATATATCACTCATATATTAGATGATTGATTTCATAATCGTAAAATTATTTATCTATCATTTAATAAATAAATGCCACATCAGTTAGGACTTAAATTCGGACATTGACGTTGAGATGCATAACATTGCATCTTAAATAAATTAATCAAAATAATCACCACTTGACCTAAATGCTAAAGTTTAAAGTGACCATTCAAAGTTCAACCCCACCCAAATTCCAATAGCGAAAACACTACATATGTAGCAAAAATCCCCTCTTTCAATAATAAATTAAGCAGCCTATAGACCAAATTGGTCTAAAAGGAACAAAAATCGACATTAAACACAAGGTGCCAATTACATGATAAAATAATGAACCATGCAAGAAATCATGCTTTGTCTTGAAAAGTAAGTTTAAGACACCACAAAGCAAAAATAGTAATGAAAAGACACTTTGAATTGGTTTTAAAGTTCCTTCGAAGCTATAAACATTGAGTTGCTGAAAATTACAAGAGAATACAATGAGGATAGTAGAGTCCCAAGATAACATAAATAAAAGTTTGCTAGTTGTTATCATTAGACTCTTTGCTACCAGTAGACTTGTCACCACCCTCTAACTTTTTAAAAATGTGTATTGTGTGTTTGGCAAGTAGGAGAGTAATGAAAAATAATAGAGAAGATTTGAGAGAATTCTAGAATCAATCACTTTACTCAATCGTCGATCGTTTAAAAATGTCTACAAGAGATGGTTTATATAATAGCTTTAATGAATCTATTTAACTAACTAAAATTGTTGAGTTACTAGAATATATTTTTCATTAAACATTATTACACAGTTTGTTACAAACACAGCCAAATTGTATAATGACCTTGACACGTCGACCATTGAGCTTGAATAATTTACTCAGATGTTTAGGAATTTAATGGTGCTCTGTTCATTTCTGTTCATATATGCTAACATCATTCCTTAAGCTAAACTAACAAGGAATGATGTTTAGCTTGGTTTTAAGATAATTAAACTATCCATAAGTCAAGGCTTTTGTGAGTATGTCAATTGTCAGATCTTTACTAAGAACATAGCTAATTGTGATTTGTTTAGCTTGAACCTTTTCTCCAATAAAGTGTGTATCCAACTCAATGTGTTTCGTTTTAGCATGGTATACTGGATTCATAGCCAAGGATATTGCTCTTTGATTATCACACCACATGATTGGTGCATGAACAATTTTAAGCTTTAACTCAACAAGAAACCCTTTAATCCACATAACTTCAACTGTTGCCAGAGCCAATGCTCTGTATTTTGATTTAATGCTTAACTTAGACATAACATGTTGTTTCTTTGAAGACCATGATACCAAATTAGCTCAAAGATATACAACATATCTTACTACTGATTTCCTATCATCTCTATCACAAGCCTAATCAGAATTACAAAAATAGTTTATTTGCATTTGCTGAATCCCATTTGAGTAAAGATGCAAACCATAATGAATTGTCCCATTCAAACACCTGAGTATTCCCTTACATGCTTGCCAATGTTCTTTTGTTGGAGCTGAGAAACATTGACTCAATTTATTGATTGAAAATGCTATTTCAGGCCTTGTTAAAGTCACATGCTGTAAGGGCTTACAACACTCCTATACCAAAAAGCATTTGAGATAATAGCCCTTGAGTTTTTGGTAAGAGAATGTGATGTGGCCATGGAGAGATGGCACTGGACTGCATGTGGTCATTTCATGCTTGTTTAATAAATCTACTATATATTCACTCTAAGATAATTGAATCCTTGTCTTGTTCTTGGTAGCTTCTATGCTAAGGAAATAGCTAAGCTCTCCTAAGTCTTTGAGAGCAAAAGTAGCTTATATATTTGAAATCACTTTCAACACACTCTAAGAGTTAGAACAAATGATAATGATATCATCAACAAAAACTAAGACCAACAAGATGTCACATGTATCCAATCTATAAAACAATGAGGAATTAGACTTTGAATATACAAAGTGCCACTATGATGTCATAACATTTTTGAACCTATCAAACTAGGCCCTACGGCCTTGTTTAAGACCATAGTGCCTTTTTCAACTTGCACACATGATGAGGCTTAGAAGGATCAACAAGCCCTCTAGCTGTGCTATGTATGCATCTTTAACAAGGATGCTATTAAGAAAGACATTATTAACATCAACTTGTCCAATCATTTAGTTGTTCATTATTGGCAAACTCAAGATCACTCTCATTGTTGAAGCCTTAATAGCTGGATTGAAAATGTCACTATAATCTACCTATAGGTTTTGATGAAATTCCTTTGTAACAAGTCTAGCCTTATACCTTGAGATTGAACCATTCAAATTGTACTTGATTCTGAAAATCCACTTGTTGCCTACTAGTTTGACAAGAACTATAAGATGGATGAGAACCTATATTTGATTGGCCTGGAGAGCATTGAACTCTTCTTGTATAGCATTTAACCATTTTAGATCTTACAATGCTTGCACTACTGAAGTTGGTTCAGATGGTTGTCCTAAAAACACAATAAAGTAGGTTTTAAGTTTGAAAATTCCAACTTTGGATCTGGTAATCATAGGATAACCATAGGGTTAAAATCTAGGTAACTGATGGATAGGAAATGAAGATAAAGATGGGTTTGAGTTGGATTAATTTTGGTGAATGTTGATTGGATAAATTTGGTGAATTATGGTTTGAATAAGAAGATAGGGAATGATGAGATAATGGGGAAATATGAGGTGATGAGTTATTAGGAAATTGTTGAGATAGTTATGGAGAAGGAACCTGAACTTTTGTTGCTAATAGGGGTGCTTGGAGAACTTGTGTAGAGGATATGGACAATTGCATCATTGGAACTTGAAGAATAAGAATTTGAAATAGAAGAGAAATCAACACTTGGTTTGTAAGGAAAGAAGTTTTCATCAAGGTAACATGATTAGACACATAAACTGTTCTTGAAGAGTGTAAGCATTGATAACCCTTATGATATGGACTATATCCTGTGAAGATACATCTACCAGTCCTAATTTAAAGTTTATGCTTGTTATAAGGTCTAAGATAAGGGTAGCATCCACAGCCAAAAACTTTAAGAAAGAAGTAGTCTAATTTTTTATGAAAGAGTTTGAAATAAGGTGAAACATTTTTTAAGATTGCAGTGGGCAAATTGTTTATGAGAAAAATAGCAGTGTGAAAGACATTCCACCAAATACTATGTGGCAAATTGGATTGAGCTAACAAAGTTAGACCAACGTAAAAAATATGCCTATGCCTTCACTACTAAAAAAATTGGCTACCATGACAAAAATATTTGTCATATGACCAGCTTATGACATAATTTCTATGTGTCATTATAGCCCCTATGAGAAATTTGTGACTGTTTTATTTATCACATGATCCCATGAGAGTGTATATCTATCACACATATGTCACGAACCAAGCGATGTTGTTTTGTAAGGCTTTTTGAAAATAATTAAAAATTTTAGCGGGTAATTTAAATTATTTTGAATTTGGTGTGTTTTTTTAAAATCTGTCATATATTATTGATTCTCAATCTTTGTCATGAGATTTAAGGTTTAAAGAGATAAAATTATTATTTTTTATTTTGAAATTATAATAATACTAATTATTAGTATTTAAGTTCCAAATTTTTGAAACAAAAATAACAAAAGCCACATTTTAAAACTTGAATTAGCTGAAATAAAAATTACATTCAAATTCATAAAAACTATCAAATACCAACTACCATCATACACTAAAATTTCAATTACTTAACTTCCAACAAATAGCATCATCAAAATACACGGTGAATCAAATCTGTAACAATAGCGCATAAATCATTTACAGTGTTCAATCACCATCCCTCATTAGAAAAGCAATTAATCCAAAAAAAAAAAATTGTTAATAAATTCCCAAGAGCCACCAACATCACCTAAAATACAGATTACATTAACGTATTGGCCACTTACAATTAATCAAATTCATGATAAAGTATTTTTCAAAGACCACAAATTAATTAATGCACAACATCTAACAACATAACAACCTTCCTTAATTAAATAAAATCTATCAAAACTCTATCTTCTTCTCTTGATTTCCCTATTCTACTAAAGTTTTCGCCATCTTTTTTTTATTTCTACTTTTTTTTATTTTTCTTTTTTTTCTTCTTCCACTGTACTTGTTTAGATTTGTTTATCAATATAAGTTCTAAAGCACATATTACATTAAGACTCCAAGCAACGCTAATCCATTTAACTTGTTCAGTAGGGCAAGACAATCTTGGCAAGGAAGTAGCATGTGCAAGCATTTTAAAATGACTACAAAAAGACTTGCTCTAGTGCTATGGAAATAAGCATATAAAAAGAAATTAAAAAAAAAACATTAAATAAACAAACTATCCAAAGATTTCATCACATAAAGCAAGGGTAAATACCTTACCTCAAGAACAAAATATTCTAAAAAATCACGGATGTCATTTGGTCTGGAAAGATCAATAGAAAACAAAAATGTTAATAATGTGCTGCAACAGCGATGTTAGCACAATTTCAAACTTAGATAGAATCTCACTTGGGGAGTCCAATATTCTCATCAAACCTTTGACGTTTATAAAATTTCACCAAATAGAGCAAACCAGCCCAATCAGTTGCTTGTATAGTAATGACGTATGTTGATGCAGAAATTTGGTAAAGACCTTGACCCTGCAAAAATGCTTTTCCTACCTTCCAATTTCGTATGTTGTAAGAACAATTTTGCTTTATAGTTGCTTGTATTGGCAAATAGCTCGACCACAACCGGGAAATCTGCACCCACAATTAACGGTTAGTGGGCGTCGGAAGTTTTTCTAGCAAAAACCCTCTTACACTTAAGCCAGTAATCGTGATCTTTCTCTTGGAAAAACTCAGATCAGCCCTCAATGGCCTTATAGGCAATTTAATTCGAAAGAAAATGACTAGGGGTCAATGAGAGAGAGTGAGAGAGAGTTTTTTTTCTCCCCCCTTACCTTCATACTTCCTCCATTTTTATAATCTACCTCCAACCTTTGATCCTCTCTTTTTTTCTTCCATTTTGGACTCTGTCCTTATCGTAGAAGGATATGAGTTTATTACTGAATTGAAGTTTATTGTCAAATAGGAATAGGAGTCTGCTATCGAAGAAGAATATGATTTCCTTATGTCCACCTTTTTGGGAAGGTATACGTGCTGGTGATTGTTGTTGCCCACAATTCTAGGACGGCTTATGACCAGAATGTCTAGTATGCATGCGATGATAATATGCTCGGTCAAATGACCAGACGCGTGGACTAATAGGTGGCTCTCTGTTGCAAACTCAATCATCTTATTGATGTTTCCTATTCACAATCACCTCATTGACCCTCTAGTCGAGGTGGTATGCTTACGACCATAATGATTTCTTGATCAAGCTGGTCTGTTTATGGTCATAAGGACTACTTCCTGGTCGAGCCTTGTCTGATCTTGGTATCAAGAATACCTCCAAGAAGCCCTCCAACTATCGGCTCGCCCTTTATTTAAAGGATATCTAGTCGCCTAATTTCATTCTCTAAACAACGTATATCATATATTAGTATTGAGAACTGTTAAGTGCAACATAGTCCACAAACCAAAACATTTCCAACTAGTAAAGCACAATATGTGACAAATCAAATTAAAAAAAAAACTCTAAAAAGATAGTCACAAGCATAAGTCAAAATAAATTATTTGACTGAAATGTTATAAGAACAAGCAAATAGACACAATTACCACCACACAAAGCATTTGCATTTCCACAAATATAGTTCATAAAGTTTTTGCACACGATATCTTCCTAAAAAAAAAAACACAAGCACCAATCAATTGTAATAGGTTTGAGAACTACCAAAGTAATTTTTGCAATTAAAGAATAGTTTCTCACAAAAATTCACTTTATGCGAATACCTCTGGTGAATAGTTTTGGCATACATTTTGGTCACAAACAATATTGGACCTACTATGTGCTCGATATATTCAATGAATAAAGGTGAGAATAATAACAATACCTTAGATGCTGCATGAGCCAAAGCAAATGCTGCCTCAATCCGAACTCTCTAGAAGGCCTAAAAACAACAGAAAAATTCCTTAATTGTATTTCATTAAAAGTAAGTCAAATCAAACTGTATATACCTCTAAATTTGGTTAAAACCTTGTCATTGAGGAAATTATTCAATGTGTTAACAACATTGAAAGAAAGATGGGGTAGATCTTCTAAAGCTATAATTGCTCGTGCTTGAGCAACAACATCTCCATTCTTCTCTAACTAATTTATCTGATAAATCAAAATAGTCATGTAATGTTGTTAGCCACTTAATTAAGTAAATATTATTAAAAGCTTGTACCGTCACCATATACTCAATAAAGAACAACAAAGAAGTAAAAACAAAGAAATCGTCACTCCATACTTTTTTCTCTCATTTTCTTGCCAACCATGCATGCCTTTTCCTCTCTCAAAACCTCATCTTCCCATTCAAACTCACTAAATTTCAGCTCAAATTCTACCAAAATTTTACCCTAAGTCAAAGACAAAGTAGCTAATTCGCCGTCCTTCTCACATCGCCAACTCCTCGCAGTATAGTCTTGATGTAGGACAAACCTAATGTTAGTAGGAGTAAAAATTTAATTTGCTTTTTTCTAAGTTCGATTAGGATTTAATTTATATTTTTGTGTTTAAGTTATATTCCTTTACTTATAAGGAATCATGAATACTAACTAATATAAATAGACTTATTATGCTTGTTTTTATACATAAGATTCTTATCAATAATATTCAATATTTCTCAATTGAGATATTTTTTCTCCGTTGTGAGGGCCATTTTCTTGAATTTTCAAGAACATAAGCTAAAATGAAATCTAATATCGTTTCTGCGCTTCGTCAAGTAGTATTAGAGTGTTTCTCTAACTAGATAGAGCTTTCTTGACCATCAACCACCCTTCATACACAAATCCTTCCTCCATCATCCATTAATTCTATTGATTAAAAAAAAAATAACAAAAAACATCAAAAGAAAAAACAACAAAACTCAAAGCCCCTCACATGGCCACCTTACACGGCTGCACAGCCACCATACTCCTTCCTTTCCATCAAACTCCACTACCAACAGAACCAGAAGAAGTCGGCCGACAAAACTCAACTCATCTCACCATCGATTCGACGCTGTAATCCATCGAAAACACGCCAAATAACCGTTGAACTGCTATAACATCTGTTGTTCCATTCGATGTAATGGGCCACGATTCACCATCCTCCACCTCCACTAATCTGTTAGGCATCATCAAGCCTTTTTTCCTGCCTACTCCTACTTCCGATCGCCAGTCCATTCATCGAAAACTGAAAAAACCTCCAACCACGAATTTTAATTCAATTTTTTGATCAATCTATAACGATTTAAGTCAAACTACCACCATCATCACACTCACCGACCTCAAATCTTTCAAATCCACTTATCCTTGCCTAATTTTCCAATCACCATCGCGAGTAACAAAAAATTTTACTTATTTTTACTTTTGCCCCTTTTTTTCTTTAATTACATTATTCCCCTATAACTTTCTGTCATTTCAAAAAAAACTAAAAAATAGGTTTTTAGAGAAAGCAATACTTCGTTTGAAGCCCAAATTACAAAAGGAATAAAACAACTCAAACAATCCTAAACTCATTCAGCAGAAGCATGGCAGAAACAATAACAACTTTATAATCAATACAAGCTCATTTTATGGCGATGGAAGAATCATTACTTGGTGTGAGACAAGAATTGAAGGAAATTAGGCTTGCCCAAAAGAGTAATAAGAAACCAAAGGGTATTTATATTGTTCATTTGGAAAATAATTTTAGTGAACAAAAGAAGACCAACAGAATAAAGGAAGTAGGTAGGTCTAGTAGGAATACAAAAGCTACTATACCTTTTCCAAGTTTCGATGATTCCGATGAAGAGGAGATAGAAGATGCGTGACATGAAACACATTAGAGTGACTATTGCATCAAAATTGACCTTCTATCGTTAAATGGACAATTAGGCATTAAAGGTTTTCTTGATTGGTTATCAGATGTTGAACGATTCTTCAAAACAATGGACTTTTCAAAATCAAAGAAAGTTAAGGTAGTAGCCTAAAAACTCAAAGGCATTCTTGATTGGTTATCAGATGTTGAATGATTCTTCAAAACAATGGACTTTTCAAAATCAAGGAAAGTTAAGGTAGTAGCCTAAAAACTCAAAGGCATTGTTGCAGTTTGATGGAACAATCTATAAATTTCTTGAGTGCTACAAGGAAAAGAAAAGGTCAAGATATGGCATCACATGTATCGACTATTAAAGGAACGATTTTTGCCTCTTGATTATGTACTAACCTTGTTTCATAAGTACAACAACTGTCGCCAAGGGGCCAAAACAGTTGAAAAATATGCCCTCTAGTTTTAAAGGCTTATAGAACAAAATAGAACAAAATAACCTTTGTAAAACAGAGGCCCAGATAGTTAGTTGATTCTTGGATGGTTTATGATCTGAAATAAAGGATCAAGTTGGGTTGTAACCAATACATACATTGCAAAAAGCCATTCGACTAGCAAAAAAGGTAGAAATACAACTTGAAAACCACGCCACCTCATGTTCATTCATTCCTGGTCAGCAACAGGAGTAGAGATATGAAGTTAACAAAGGAAAAGCTCCTATGAAAAGCTTTGAAAAACTAACAAAAAAGTGTAATGGTCAAAATATAACGCCAATAAAAGATCCATCAAATAGTAGCAATCTTTATATAGTTCTTTGAGGCGACAAATGTTTTCGTTATTCGAAACCAGGCCATACATCAAACCAATGTCTAGAACGAATATGCCAAACAATCAATTTGACAACTCATGCAGAGGAAAATAAAGAGCCTAAAGATGAACTTTATGAAGATGATAAAGACATAGATGAGAAGGAAGAGTGAACACTATTGTGCAAATTTTATTGAACTCGCAAGTGCACGAATCTATTGTAGAATAGATCAACGGTGACGAGTGTCGATCCCACGAGGAGGCGGATTCTAATTGCTTGTAGAATTAATTTTCTAAGTGAGTGATTGGATTTATAATGACAATGATGTAGGCAATGTATTAATTTAAATTAAAGCTGTGGGAATAAACTATTAAAATGAAGTGCTTGGATCTTCAGATATGTACTCAACATGCACCATCGGCTTTACATTCATTATTAGTACCAATTAAATCATGAAGGGAGATTTTTCACTCCTCATGAACCACACTCTAATAGATATGGTGCTAAGGGCTTCTTGTGCCAAATAGTAATAACCTTGCCTAGGGAGGCGGTTATTCCAGCAGATATCCAGACAAGATTATTACTATCTGTTTACGAAAAATCAAACATCTACATAAATTTAAGGGAAAGAAAAAGTAAATTTACCAAATTAAGCCCATGGAGCATATTGAGACTTCACCTTCAACCCAAGCTTGAAAGGAAATTAGCTACTCATAATTGAACTATGGGTAAAATGGAAACTTTATTAAAATACGTAGAAAATACAAGATAGAGATGGAATTACAGAAAAGTGAGCTCAAAAATGGATTCAGGGGTGTCAAATTAGAGGGGGAGCTCCCTTTTTATAAATACACTGAGTAAATCATGGCCATCGGATTAAAACAATTTGGACATTCAGGATTACGCCACGTGGCAAGCTCTTATTGGATTGAACACATAATCAGGGCTATCATTCCGTGTATATGTATGTACCGTACACACATTTTTTTGGTCCACTAACATTCTGCCACGTCGCCGGTCAGCATTTTGATCCAATAGGATCATGACACGTCATCAGTCAACGCCACATCATCAGTCAATGCCACATAAGCGGTCAATTCCACATCATTTGTCTAATCAAATGCCACCACATCATCGTATAGTGTCACGTTATCATACAGTGTCCCTTCAACAGACAAAGATGCAGGTGAAAAAGATCAGTGAATGATTAATCGTAGGTAAAGACGATGCGTAATGTGAAACGATCCATATGTGTGAACAATATCATTTATCTTTTTATGCTCCTCTTAAGGTTTTTGACTATCCTGAGTTCAAAATTACTGTCCGTTTTTCCATCTGATCTCTCATTCATTGTGAAATGACCATGATATCCCCTAAAATACATAAAATACTTAATTAAAATAAAACATACATAATTAAATTACAAGGGACTTAAAGACATAAAAGTAGGGATGTTAGTGAGACTTGGAATGTAAAATAATGATTTTCTCCATTATAAATATACATTTTATGGTACTCAACAAACACATCTAAATGAAGGAGTATGCTTGGTAATACAACATCTGTTATGCACTTCAAAGAAAGAAGAAGACACTTGGAGACATAATATCTTCAAAACAAGATGCACAGTCAATAAGAGGGTATGCGATCTAATTATTAACAATAGTAGTAGCGAAAATATAGTTTCCAAGACCATGGTTGACAAGTTACAACTTAAAACTTACAAACATCCTTCTCCTTATCATATTGGATGGATAAAAGATGTTGGAAAAACTAAAGTTACTAAGCAGTGTTGTATTCCTTTTTCCATTAGAAAATACAAAGACAAAGTAATCTGCGATGTTGTCGACATGAATGCTTACTATATGCTACTTGGAAGACCTTGGTAGTTTGATCTTAATACAATACATCATGGGAAAGATAATACATATAGGTTTTATAAAGATAACATGAAGATTATCCTGCTGTCAATGAAGTCAAAAGTCAAAGGAGCTTATCTTCTAGTGCAAAAAGAGATAGTTGAAGCAGAATCGATTCCCGAACAAGTCCAAACATTACTCTCATAATTTTAAGATGTTGTACCTAAAGAACTTTCTAATAAATTACCTCTTATAAGAAATATTCAGCATCAAATTAATCTTGTCCCTATTGCTAGTCTACCCAACTTACCTCACTATCGTATAAACCTAAAAGAGTATGAGATCCTATAGAAGCAAGTTGAAGAATTACTCTAAAAAGGCTTGATTCATGAAAGTATGAGCCTATGTATTGTGTTTGCTTTACTAACTCTAAAGAAGAATGAAAGTTGGAGAATGTGTGTAGATAGTAGAGCCATCAATAAAATCATTATGAAATATCGATTCTTAGTTCCTCGATTAGATGATATGCTTGATAAATTATAAGGATTAAAGGTATTTTTCAAAGATAGATTTGAAAAATAGATATCATTATATTTGCATTTTCCCTCGTGATGAATGGAAAACAGTTTTCAAGAATTATAAAGGTTTATATAAGTGGTTAGTTATGCCTTTTAGGTTATTTAATGCACCAAGTACCTTTATGATGTTGATGAATCAAGTATTCCAACCTTTCATACAGAAATTTGTTATAGTTTACTTTGATGATATTTTGATCTATAACTGCAACAAAGAAGAACATTTACAACATCTGCAAAATGTCTTCACAGATTTATGAGAGAACAACCTATATGTTAATTTGAAAAAATGTAGTGTTTTTACTAATAGTCTAATATTCCTACGCTATGTTGTGAGCGCTGAAGGTATCAAAGTAGACGAAGAGAAAGTAAAAGTTATACGAGAATGCCCAAGCCTTACAAGTATCGGAGAAGTACAATGTTTCCATAGACTTGCTACATTTTATAGACGCTTTATTAAAGACTACAGTACTATTGCTACTCCTTTCACTGATTGTCTTAAGCAAACATAGTTAGTTTGGGAAGATAAGGCAGAGCAGAGCTTTTTAAAGTTGAATGCAAGCTTATGTACTACACTAGTCCTTGCTCTCCTAGATTTTAGTAAGTTATTTGAAGTTGATTGTGATGCTTCTGGGATTAGAATTGGAGCTATCTTGTCTCAAAGAGGTCGCTCTATAGCATTCTTTAGCGAGAAGCTTAGTAAGGCCAAACAGAAGTGGTTTACTTAAAAATAAGAGTTATATGCTATTGTTCACACTTTACAACAATAAGAGCCCTATTTAATTCAAAAGGAATTTATTTTGAATAGTGATCATGAAGCTTTTAAGTTCCTCAACAATTTTTGAAAACCAAATCGTATGCATGCTCAATAGATTACTTACATCTAAAGGTTTACATTTTCTCTTAAGCATAAGTCAAGGCAACTAAACAAAGTAGCTAATTTTTTGAGTTGCTAAGTAGTTTTTCTTGCTTTAGTAAAGAGTAAAATTATTGGTTTGAAATACTTAAAAGATCTCTATGCAGATGATGAAGATTTTAAAGATGAATGGAAGAACTATACTTTAAGAGCTTCAAGCAAATATTAGATATATGATGGATTTCTATTATTTAGAGATTGTCTGTGCATTCTCTAAGGATCTTCAAGCGAGCATATAATTTGAGAGTTACATAGTAAAGGATTAAGAGGACATATAGACCAATATAAAAGCATTGCATTAATAGAAGCATGGTACTACTGGCCATATCTTAAAAGAGACATTGAGAAGTTCATTAAATATTATTACACGTGCTAGGTAGCTAAGGGCGATGTGCAGAACATGGGTTTATACACTCCTTTCCCTATTCCAAAGGCTCCATGGGAAGATTTGTCTATAGATTTCATATTGGGACTTTTACGAACTCAACAAGGAACAAATTCTACCTTCGTGGCTGTTGATCGATTTCCCAAGATGACGTACTTTATTCTATATAAGAAAACTTCTGACGCAAGAAATATTGCCCAATTATTCTTTTGAAAGGTTGTTTGTTTACACGGATTACCTAAGACTATTGTTTTCAATCGGGATAGTAAATTCCTTAGCTACTTTTGGAAAACTTTATAGAGAAGACTAGATACATCCTTACAGTATAGTAGTACTTGTCATCCATAAACAGATGGAAAAAATGAAGTTGTTAATCGCACAATAGGCAATATTCTGCAGAGCTTGGTTTAAGAAAATCCCTGCTAATGGGATCATGTTTTACCTCAAGCAAAGTACACTTATAATAGTGTGCTTAATCGATTAAGTGGAAAGTTTCCTTTTAAGATTGTCTATATTAGACCTCTCTTGCATACTTTAGATTTAGTTCATTTGGCTAAACTACTTAGAATGAGCATTATTGCTGATCGTATGATAGACAAAGTAATTAGTGTTCATGAGGAAATCATGAGGAAATCAAGAGGAAACTAGAAGAATCTACTACTAAGTACAAGGCAGACACAGAAAAACACAAGCGCTTCAAATCTTTTGCTATTGGAGATCAAGTGATTGTTCATTTACGAAAACGTAGATTTCTTGTTGGAGAATACAAGAAGCTTAAGCAAAATAAGATTGGGCCATTTCGCATCCTGCAGAAAGTCAATGACAATGCTTTTGTCGTGGACCTACCAGCCAACTTCAATATTTCCAAAACCATCAATATTTAAGACTTGTTTGAGTATCATGGCGCTTCATTGTTGCCATATGATTGAATCAACTCGAGGACAAGTTCTTCTAAAGGGAGGAGATTGATGTAGGACAAACCTAATCTTACTAAGAGTAAAAATTTAATTTTCTTTTTTCTAAGTTTGATTAAGATTTAATTTATATTTTCCTATTTAGGTCATATTCCTTTGCTTATAAGGAATCATAATTTTATTAGGAATAAGATAATACTAATTAGTATAAATAGGCTTGTTATGCTTGTTTTTATATACAAGTTTCTTATCAATAATATTCAATATTTCTCAATTAAGATATTTTCTCCATTATGAGAGCCCATTTTATTGAATTTTAAAAAACGTACACTAGAACAAAATCTAATATCACTTCCACACTGCATTAAGTCTTTTCCGATTTAACTCCACGCTAACAGCACACTACCACTCATGTGTCACTGAGTCATTCCACGAAGGCCATGAAGCAAAGTCGATCCCTGAAGCCCATGGAGCAACTTTATTTTTTTCTATTATTTTGGCATAATGTTATGGATTTTGAGAAATTTATGGCAGCTGTTACTAGAGGTAGCCAACGGGCCAGGCTGGCACAAAGGAAAGCCCATGCATGCTCGTGCTCTTGCTCATGCTATGCCTAATTTTTTTTCTTAGGCTTGGCCACGCACACGTGTCGTGCCTACTCAGTCGTGCCCACACGTGCCATCCTGTGCCTAACAAAAAAAGCCCACTAAATTTTTTTCTTTGGTTTTTTTAGAGCGCATACCAAGTTGTTGGCATATTTTTTTTCAAGTTTATTTACCATTTTAGATCTATATGCCTTTATTCAAATTTAATAAAATAAAAAATTCAAAACACAAGTCCATATTCAATAATAATAAATTAATAATAATAAGAGAATGTAATATTAATTATTAAGTTTGACTCTATGATATTAGAATTCATTTATAATACTTAACAACAACAATAATCATAATTTTTTTTAATAGTTAACTTAATTGTTAACTTGAATTATGTATATTCATATATCATAGGTCATAATAATATTAATACATATTTATAATATAAAATCATGATATTTATAATTTTATTTATTAAAATCATGATATCAATTGTATATTTAATAAATTATAAACATAAATCAATTATAATTTTTTTGAAACTAAGAATTAAATAAATTTAAAAAAATTGAGTTCATAAAATATATTAAAATATTCAATTTCAAGTTTTTTATAAAATCATAAAATTTTAAGTTTACTTACATTAAAAGTGAAACGTGTTTATTACGTGCTTTTACGCGTGCCGTGCTTTTACGCGTGCCATGCTTTGGCCCTTCTCTAATCGTGCTTTGCTTTTAAAGCCCGCATTTCTATAATTCTAACCTCGACCTAGCCCACATGCGTGTCATGTCGTGCCGCGTGCTCTACTGAAACGTGCTCATGTTATGCTGTACTCTACAAACATGTGTCGTGCCTATACCATGCCTCGTACCATACCTATGCTGTGCCTCATGCCATGCCTGTGTCGTGCCTCATGCCGTGCCTTATGCCGTGCAGCCTATTGGTCATCTCTAATTGTTACTTGTTTAAAAAAAAAATCACTTTTCTCTCATAAAAGAAGATAGTAGCAGCGGCTCGAACTTGAAAAAGAATGGTTGTTGAAACTCTAAAATCTAAATTAAAGAAGACAAACAAAAGGAAATGGGAATAGCCAGCAAGCCGTGGAGTGATGAAGAAAAAAACAAAGACGAAGAGCGGCAATTTGTGTTAGCAAGTGTGATGGTGTATTTTTTTGTGATTCGATCTGGATTTAGAAATTGGGGTTTACATTGTGAATTTTAATAGAGAGTCCAACACTTTAATTTTTTAAAAAAGTTTCAAGATAAAGTGTCCTTCCATGCCCAAATTGGCCAATCTTAAACTTACCATTTCATTACTATATTAGCATGCTATCTTCTGCATGTGATAGATAAACAAACTATCACAAATCTATCATGCCTTGATGATATATTAAAACTATATAATGTGTCTATCATATCTTTATGACAAATGACTAATTTTGTGATATCTATCACCAAAATTCTATTATGGTAGTCTGTTTTTCAGTAGTGTTTTTCTTTATTTTACCAGTGTTTCTCTATTCAATATGTTTTTCAATGATTTTTTTGAAATCAATGAAGACTTGTAAAGAATCAAATTTGGTAATTAAGGGGAAAATCCATGTAAACCTACTGTAATCATCTAAGATTAACAAGTAATAGTTGTAAACTTGGGTAAAGGTGATATGTGAAGGTCCTCAGAGATCAGCATATAACAATTGCAAAGGTGTTGTTGTTTTGGTAATCACAAAATCAAAGTGTTCAAGATGATTCTTGCCAAACTGACATGCATCATAAAAAGCAAGTTTTGCAGTTTTATTAATTCCAACAAATGTATTACAAGTCTTAATGACAGTTTTGAGTATGAATGGGGCTAGATGACCAGTCTTTTACGAAGCAAATTAACATCAACTGGTAACACAGACATTGTCTAGGCTGCTGGATTACATGATTGAAAAGAAGCTAAACTAGACTTAATGTTGTGCAAATTTTATTGAACTCGCAAGTGCACGAATCTATTGTAGAATAGATTAATGGTGACGAGTGTCGATCCCACGAGGAGGTGGATTTTAATTATATGTAGAATTAATTTTCTGAGTTGGTGGTTGGATTTATAATGAAAATGATGTAGGCTATCAATTAATTTAAATTAAAGTGGTAAGAATAAACTATTAAAATGAAATGTTTGGATCTCTGGATCTGTACTCAACATGCACCATCGGCTTAATATTCATTATTAGTACCAATTAAATCATGAAGGGGGAACTTCCACTCATCATGAACCACACTCTAATAGATATGGTGCTAAGGGCTTCCCGTGCCAAATAGTAATAACCTTGCCTAGGGAGGCGGTTATTCTAGCCGATATCCAGACAAGATTATTACTATCTGTCTACGAAAAGTCAAAACAACCACATAAATTAAAGGGGAAGGAAAAGTAAATTTACCAAATTAAGCCCGTGGAGCATGTTGAGACTTCACCTTCAACCCAAGCTTGAAAGGAAATTAGCCACTCATATTTGAACTAGGGGTAAAATGGAAATTTTATTAAAATACGTAGAAAATACAAGATGGAGATGGAATTACAGAAAATGGAGTCCAAAAATGGATTCAGGGGTGTCAAATTAGGGGGGGGGGGAGCCCCCTTTTTATAGATAAACTGAGTAAATCATGGCCATCGGATTAAAACAATTTGGACGCTCAGGATTGCGCCACGTGGCAAGTTCCTATTGGGTTGAACACATCATCAGGCTGTTATTCTCGTGTATATGCATGTACCGCATACACGCGTTTTTTCATCCACTAACATTCGCCACGTCACCGGTCAACATTTTTGGTCCAATAAGCTCGTGACACGTCATCGATCAACGCCACATCATCGATCAATGCCACATGCGGTCAATGCCACATCATTCGTCCAATCAAATGCCGCCACGTCATCGTATAGTGCCACGTCATCGCATAAATGCGCCAAGATCGGCCTCTGATAAAATGCGATCGCGTGAATAGTCAAGGTGCGATCATCGTATATATCAACCGTCCGTATGTGTGAACGATCTCGTATATGTGAACGCGATGCCATTTTTCTTTTTATGCTCCTCCTAAGGTTTTCGACCGTCCCGAGTTCAAAAGTGCTGTCCGTTTTTTCATCCGATCTCTCGTTTATTGTGAAATGACCATGATATCCCCTAAAATACATAAAATACTTAATTAAAATAAAACATACATAATTAAATTACAAGGACTTAAAGACATAAAAATAGGGATGTTAGTGAGACTTGGAGTATAAAATGATGATTTTCTCCATTATAAATACACACTTTCTAGTACTCAACACACCCCCAACCAGAACTTTTTGCTTTAGTCCCTAGCAATTTGAAATAAAAAAAAAAACTCAAACAAATTTTTTTTTTTTTATACTTTTTGGTATTTATTCAATCAGACTAATGATAACAATCAAATAAAAGTATAAGCATTATCTGCAGTTTAAAGAAATATCATTCCCACATCAACTCTCCACATGAATCAGTTTAGAAAACTTTGTCACAACTTCAGTAATCTAGTTACTTTTAAGAATGACATGCAAACCCCAAAATCTCACCGTTAGTAGTGATACTCTCACAAAGAAATTAAACCCAAAAATAATCACTCCAGTGAATGGTAAATTGAGTGAAAATAATAAAGAAGAAATATCACACACTCTCACCAAGGTGACAAAAATATGCCCTCAGCTTTAGAAATATTACGATTTTAATTTAAAAATGCTAATCAAACTAATACATTTATCATCCTTTTTTTTTTTTTTTTTTGGAGATAATGTATAAAGCAATAAACTGCTAAGCTGAATGAAGAATGGGCAAAAAGGGTTACTCTCCAAGAAAAATGACAGGCTCAAAAACTCACTTGGAAATTCCTATGACATGTGCATTCTTTCAAGCAACTTATATTTGTCTCCAACATCAACATGTAGAGTAACAAACATGGTGTAATATAACTAAAGACCAAAGATAATACAAATACTAAAATTTGAAAGTTATCATGTCATCTAATTATGAAAAGATCACACAAAATGTTTTTTTTTTTTTTTTAATAAGAAGATGCGTTTCTAGAGTCACTGCACTCCATATTCAGCCATCTTCGACTCAAAAAATTTAACCACAGTTAGTTTCTAAAACAAAAATTAGTAAAAACTACACTAAGATTGAGATATTCCACAATTGTCAACTATTCCCTCCCCCCAACCTGAACGGAACATTGTCCTCAATGTTGAAAGAAAATAGGGTTTAGAAGACATCACCTGAGTGCTGGATCACAGAAGAAAATATTTACAAGCGGAGAGTTAAATCTAATTTGCACTTACTACTACATCTACTTACCATCATTAGTTGGCCATTCCAAAGACAAGGGTCTTGGGATCTGCTCAGTCATAACTTGTAATGATCAATTAACTCGTTAGCGATGATGAGCACAAATAAAGATTTTTTTTTGTGAAAGGGATGAAATGATTTTTTATTGCATGGTTAAGAAATGCGATGAAGCCATCATAAAAGTTATTGACATTTAACAAACCGATGGGTTTTTCGATGAATGTTCGAGATGGGCCCAAGATCTTAATGTGATTAGTGCCTCTAGAGTTGCAAGATCTCCTGGTAGGAAAATAAAAGCATCGGCGATGATTTAGCATTTCGATTATTCTTTCTTGCATACCGAGACAACTAACTCTTCGCCATTGGTGAGTCGGACATACAAAGCCAACGGTTTGAGGCTTCTTGGGATGATGCCTAACACTTGGCTCCTCTCGAGATAAACGACTTCGAGACTAGTTTTGATAACCCTCGGTCACCTCCTCCATAAACCGGATGCAAATTTCTTTCTCTGCTGTCGTTGACCAAGATCGATGGTCGCCTCAACGAACTCTTTATGTTTGCCATAGTTAAATCCGAGAGCACACAAAATGTTCTTGAATTGTTTAATGGGAGTAGCTGCCATTGGGATGCTTCTAAAAACAATTTGTGAGTCTAAAAGAAAATGATCATATATCAAGGATCTTGGTGACAATGATTTACACACAATATAGGAGGTAGCATGTCTATATCAATTAACGCGTAAAGCACATGGCTCGAGAGTAAAAAAGGAAATGGTAAAAGAAAAAGCACTCAATTATTAAAGACAATAATGCAATTGATAAAACAACAGTGAAATAAAACAACAGTAAAGTAAAACAACAAGAAAAGGATATTTACAAGTAGTTGTGATTGTGGCTCACATCTTCCTCTGGTTTTACGTCCGAAAACGGCTTGAACGCCCTCGGGGTCGAGGATAGGCTTCCCATCCGGTTTTCTTATAAACGCAAAACAGGTCGTTTATAGTCGATTCCCAAGACTATATCGTGCATGCTCTTTTTTGAAATAATGGCTATAACGGAGAATTGCTTCTTTGTGCGTATCCACCGGGATGCGTTTGAAGAGACAAAAGGACATCATCCAATGACTCTTTATTCAAGCCATCCCTAATGAATTGAATCTTATCTTCCCTATTATCGACATCATTCCTAAAGAACAAGGATTTTTATCGCATTTCATCCTGCACACACTTATGACAATTAACATGAAGTTTTTCAGCTCTTCGTTTTCTCGAGTAATTTCCTTTACCACAACCAGGCATGTATGCAATAAATTTAGGAGGTAACTCACCTGCCAAACGTACCTTGGCCTCGATTAACCAACGGATGTCAGCAGGGACGTTATTTCTCATAAGCAATCGCATGCGTTGGACCGAGCTTTATAGATCGTAAGGAGGGCATTCTCGAGGAATCTGAAGGAAATCGCTTGTGAAGCTTTGCTAGAATCACGTTTACATCCCATACCTTCTTCTCAGAATATTAGTTATTATGGGAAACTAAAGTAACCGACTTTGATTGTCACGGAGTACCGTTATCCGCCACTTAACCGGGGTAACAAACTAGAGAACACACAAAAAAGAAAAGAAAAGAAAAGAAAAGAAAAGAAAAGAAAAATAATAATCTCACAATTGTCCTCTTATTGAGTTTTCCTCAAGTTCGATTTGGGTTTCGTTGATACCTCCCTCAATTTCTTTGAGTTGTTTTTCTAGATCTTCAACGTGGGATACCAACTCGGAGGTTGTAGCTTCCAAATACGATCGTTTTACAAAATCGTATCGGCTTCTCGAGATGAGATTGTACACGTTGAAGTTGTCCGAGAATGTTCAAGGAACTGTCTAGTTGAGGAACACATAATTAGAAGTGATAAAAGAAAACTGAATGATTAAATAAACACACTTTCACAAAAATTTAAATCACCGAAAGAAGAAATAAATAAGAAAAATTCTTAATTTAAATTTGGTGGAGTCACACTCAAATCTATTTCTGCCTTTTTTCACGTGGTTGGTACTCTAGATATGGCTTCATCTTTGACCATTAACTTTAAAAATTACACCGTTCTTTGGATCCTTAATTTTAAGCGCTCCATATGAAAAAACAAATGTGGACTATAAAAGGACTAGTCCATCGATAGCGTAACTTACCTGGGAATAGGCGCAAGCGAGAATTGAATAAAAGTACTTTCTGACCTGGTGTGAAAGATTTTCTCATAATTTGCTTGTCATGAAAGACTTTCATTCGCTGTTTGTAAATCTTGGCATTTTTGTATACATCATTACGACTTTCTTCAAGTTCTGCCAGTTGTGATTTTCTTTCTAAGTTAGCTTGCTGCATGTCAAAGTTGAATTTCTTACTGGCCCAATATGCACAATGCTCAAGTTTTGGTGGTGATTCTGATGATGGACTCAGTTTCTTCTCTGATGGTGCTAGTTGTTCCACTCTTGACTTCCATTTGTTAATGTCCATGGATGGTGCTGAATCAAGTAAGGCGTTAACCTCATCTATTGTTCTGTCAATATCAAAATTCAAACCAAAGTGAGTTAAACATGTTTGTAAAGGGTCATCACTAAGATTTGAAATAAAAGTATTATCAACTAATTCTTCAATTAAATCCACATCAACAATTTCATCATCTGCATTGGGAGGTTGTTTGGCGATGTTGAAGATATTTAGCTCCATCGTCATATTGCCAAAGGACAACTGCATATTTCCAGTCCTGCATTGAATGTGAGCATCGGCAGTTGCCAAGAAAGGTCGTCCTAAGATAATGGGGATTTGCTTCCTTGAATCCTGGACTGGTTGAGTGTCAATTACAATGAAATCAACAGGAAAATAAAACTTATCTACCTGTATAAGCACGTCCTCCACAATACCACGAGGTTTTTTCATGGACCGATCTGCAAGCTGTAACACCACTGGAGTTGGGTGTAATTCTCCCAGTCCAAGTTTCACAAATACTGAGTAAGGCAACAGATTTACACTAGCTCCTAAGTCCAACAAAGCATTCTCAATTGTGTGATTCCCTATACTACATGAGATAGTGGGGGAGCCTGGGTCTTTATATTTTAGAGGAAGTTTGTGTTGGAGTATAGAGCTCACGTTTTCTGTTAAAAATGCTTTCTTTTGAACATGAATGTTTCTCTTTTTAGTACAAAGGTCTTTAAGAAACTTGGCATAAGATGGCACTTGTTTTATAGCATCAAGCAAAGGGATGTTAACACTTACCTGTTTAAAGATTTCAAAAATCTCACTTGTAGATTTTCCCTTTTTTGCTTTAGCTAACCTCTGGGGAAATGGATCTTTTGGAACGTATTCTCGTGGGTTGGTTTCTTCTTTCTCCTCTGATGATGAGTCTTCTTCATTTACCGGTACAATTTGAGTTGTTTTTGGTACCGGCATCTCCACTTTGTTGTCGACTTCTTTTCCTTTTCGCAAGGTCATGACGGCTTTGACCTCTCCATGCTGCTGAGGTGAACTGGTACTTACTTCATGCACTCCTTTAGGATTAGGCACTGGTTGACTTGGGAATTTACCTTTCTCAACAGTCATTGCCAAGGTCTGAACTGACGAAGCAAGTTGTCCCACCATTTTCTCAAGGTTTGAAATTGATTGGGTTTGTGAGTTGAAACCCGTTCTCATCTTATTTCGTAGTTCATCAATGGTGTGGTTTTGTTGCTCGATTTTGGAGTGAATAAAATTCTTGAAATTCTGAAATGCATCCTCCCATGGTCTAGGCTGAGAATGGTTTGGGTTCTGATTATATGGTCTAAATGGTGGTTGAGAGGTTTGAGGATTTTGAGGAATTTGTTGCATCGGTGGAGCTGGAGCTGCTGGTCCATTCTGTTGGAATCCTTGAGACCATGAAAAATTGGGGTGGTCTCTCCATCCGGGATTGTACGTGTTGGAGTAAGGGTTGTAGTTTGATTGCTTTCTCATTACATCTATGGCATTGGCTTGATCTGAGTATGAGTCCTGGTCATGTGGTTCCGTTAATTTAGCAGCGGTTAACGATGCTATTTGACGGGAAAGACCTTCAACTATGTCTTTGACTTCTTTAATTTCTGAACTTGACTCGCCAATGTGAACCTCATTCACTCCCTTAACTCTTCTAGTACTCCTGAGTGAACGACTCCGTTGTTGGGAATTATCTGCTTGTCGCTGAAAGAAATCCCAAATCTCTGATGCACTTTTTGACATTAGCTCTCCTCCACTTGTTGCCATTAGCCATTCTTGCACATTCGGCAATAATCCCTCCAAAAAGTATTGGCATTGGTGCCATTTTTCGTATCCATGATGTGGACACTTTAGGAGTAGCCCATTGAATCGCCCCCATGCTTCGAAAAATTGCTCGTCTTCTCTTTGGGTAAACTCTGAAATTTCCCTGCGAATAGCATTGGTTTTATGTCTTGGGAAATATTTATTCAAAAATTTTGTTACCATTTGTTCCCATGATGTAATCTTTATTAGCAGGCAATGCATTGAACCATGAACGAGCTTTATCCTTTAAAGAAAATGGGAATAATCTAAGCTTAACATCATCATCTGAAAAATTCTCATATTTAAAAGTTTGACAAATAGCATGGAAATCATTCAGATGATTATATGGATCTTCATTTTCTAGGCCATAGAATGTTGGGAGACAATTTAGCACACTAGGTTTTAATTCAAAACTCCTAGCAGCTACATTTGGGTATCGTATGCATGATGTGCTCAAGTTAGCTAAGGACCAGTAGTCCTTAAATGGCCTCTCTTGTGGTCTTTGGTTTTAAATCCATTTCAAATTTATTTTTAATTTCAACGTGTTTGTGTGTGCGAAGTGTTTTTTTCTAATTCAAAGTTTATAGGCTTAAGATTTGGTAATTGTGACCTACGACCATGCATGCAAAGAAAAAAAAAATGATAACAAAATTAATAAAGATAAATAAGAGGGAGAAATTACAATACTAACCTTATTACGCTGTTACAAATTTCCTATGAAAATAACTCAAGTGCTATATATAGAAAAGAAAATACGTGAAACAAATTAAAATAAATTAAGAGGCGGTTGAACCTGCCGATTTCACAAAATAATAAAAAAAAATAACATGAAAATTAAATTACAGAAATTTAAAGAAGAGAAGAAAAGAAAAGAAAATAATACCTACTTCAGAATGTAATTTCACTTTTTTTTCTCTCTTTTTTTTTTTTAATAATAATAAATAAAAAAAAATATTACAAGGAAACAAATAAAATAAATAAATAAAGAAGAAAAAAAAAATTCTACAAATTAAAATACTTACCTCCAAGAATAACGCGCAAAAAACTTGTTGTGCAAATTTTATTGAACTCATGAGTGCACGAATCTATTGTAGAATAGATTAATGGTGACGTGTGTCGATCGCACGATGAGGTGGATTTTAATTATATGTATAATTAATTTTCTGAGTTGGTGGTTGGATTTATAATGAAAATGATGTAGGCTATCAATTAATTTAAATTAAAGTGGTAAGAATAAACTATTAAAATGAAATGTTTGGATCTCCTGATCGCACTTTCAACATGCACCATCGGTTTAATATTCTTATTAGTACCAATTAAATCATGAAGGGGAACTTCCACTCATCATGAACCACACTCTAATAGATATGGTGCTAAGGGCTTCCCGTGCCAAATAGTAATAACCTTGCTGGGAGGCGGTTATTCTAGCCGATATCCGCACAAGATTATTACTATCCTGTCTACGAAAAAGTCAAAACAACCACATAAATTAAAGGGGAAGGAAAAGTAAATTTACCAAATTAAGCCCGTGGAGCATGTTGAGACTTCACCTTCAACCCAAGCTTGAAAGGAAATTAGCCACTCATATTTGAACTAGGGGTAAAATGGAAATTTTATTAAAATACGTAGAAAATACAAGATGGAGATGGAATTACAGAAAATGGAGTCCAAAAATGGATTCAGGGGTGTCAAATTGGGGGGAGCCCCTTTTATAGATAAACCGAGTAAATCATGGCCATCGAATTAAAACAATTTGGGCGCTCGATTGCGCCACGTGGCAAGTTCCTATTGGGTTGAACACATCATCAGGGCTGTTATTCTGTGTATATGCATGTACCGTACACACGTTTTTTTCATCCACTAACATTCTGCCACGTCACCGGTCAACATTTTTGGTCCAATAAGCTCGTGACACGTCATCAGTCAACGCCACATCATCAGTCAATGCCACATAAGCAGTCAATGCCACATCATTCGTCCAATCAAATGCCGCCACGTCATCGTATAGTGCCACGTCATCGCATGCCCACGCCGGCGTCAAGATACAAATGCATAAGTAAAAGCTGATCGTGAATAGTCAGTCTGGTATGCGATCAGTATATATCAACGCGTCAGTATGTGTGAACGATCAGATATATGTGAACAGTACCATTTTTCTTTTTATGCTCCTCCTAAGGTTTTCGACTGTCCTGAGTTCAAAAGTGCTGTCCGTTTTTTCATCTGATCTCTCGTTTATTGTGAAATGACCATGATATCCCCTAAAATACATAAAATACTTAATTAAAATAAAACATACATAATTAAATTACAAGGGACTTAAAGACATAAAAATAGGGATGTTAGTGAGACTTGGAGTATAAAATGATGATTTTCTCCATTATAAATACACACTTTCTAGTACTCAACACTTAACATAACTAAAGAGAGTAGCAAACATAGACATAAGTTTATTGAATGGAATTTGACAACAAGAAACTTAGGAATCTTCACTTGACATTTCTTGTATCTAATACAAGCCTCCAGTAGCTACCCCTTTAGGTAAAAAATTTCTTGTTATCCTAGCCTTAATAAAACAGAAGGTTGTAACAAATTCAATAACAACATTATTATCAGTTAACTGTTGACAAATACTTAATAAATTCTTGATAATGTTTGGGACATGTAAGACATTATTTAGAAGTAAGGGTTCATATGTCAGTGTATCAAGCATTGCAGATCCAATATGCTTAATTTCTAATGCATTTCCATTATCGACAAGAAGTGATTCTATGCGACAATAAGGTTGCAAATTAAAGAGTTTACCTGAGTCAGATGTGATGTGAATGGAGGCTCCACTATCTATATACCAGGATGGACCTTTTACAGCCTTAGGAGAAGGAACAATATGAGAATTAGTTGATGAATTGAGCTTTAGATCATCATTTATTCCATTGTAGTAGTTAAAGGCAGTTGGATGATCACAACTAGAATTGTGAAAATAATATGAAGGAGATTGAGAACTTGTACCAACAACAGTAGAGTTTTGATAAGTAACATAACTTGAAATCCACCTTGAAAACCATAACCTCTTGAGAATCCACCATCTTGACCATTGTTATTTCTTCCAAAGTCATTAAAAGACCTTTGAGCAAAATTATTTAGCATGAAACCTTTACCATAGTTTCCAAATCCAAGTCTGAAGTAGCCTCTACCAAAATTTTGTTGAGGTACAAATGCATAATTGAATCTGTTTTTACACTTTGCAGCACTATGACCAGGTATGAAACAAATTTGGCATATTATATTTGATTCATAGTTGGTACTATTTCCACCTTGAGCATTATTACCAAAGCCTCCATTACCTCTTGAAAAACCAGAGTTACCAAATCCACCTCTAGAAGAATTTTGAATCTTTTAAGAAATATTAACAGAGAGATTATGGACTGCATCAACACTAATCTTTCCATTCTTTGTTTAATTCTCATTTCATGACTTAAAAGCAGTGAGTATAATCCATCTAGGCTTAGTGTTTCACTTTTAGGCTTTTAGCAAGCCGAATAGTAAACAAGAGATTCATAATCTTGAGAATCTAGGCCAGTAAGGATATATGTAATCAGTTCATTAAGCTCAATAGGCTTTCTGGCAATAGCTAAACTATTAGGAAGACATTTTATCTTAGAAAACTAGGCATTCATTGACATAGATCCTCTTTTAGCAGTTTGAAGTTGCATTTAATAGGCACAATTCTAGCTTGAATTTGAGAGAGACAAACATACGTGTGAGAGATTCCCAAAGTTCTTGAGAAGAAACACAGTGAATCACTGAGAACAACAAATTTTCTTGAATAGAGGAAAACATCTAGCTCAAGAGCAATTGATCTATTTTGATCCATGTACAAAAGTAGGATTTTCAGCTCTAGATCTAGATTCGTCTGGTGCTGAGCTTGAAGCTTCACTGGATTTAGTGAGGTACTGATCCAGACATTGATTAGTTCCAATAATGAATCCTTCCAGTCCATTCCCTTTGATTGAAGCCAAAACTTGATTTCTCTACACCATAAAGTTGTGATCTAGTTTAATAAGAGTAGCAAAATTATCAGAGTGTGAGCTCTGATTTGTGCTAGCCACTGGCTCTGATACTATTTTAGAAATGTATATTGTGTGTTTGGCAAGTAGAAAAGTGATGGAAAATAACAGAGAAGATTTGAGAAAATTCTAGAATCAATCACTTTATTCAATCATCGATCATCTAAAAATGATTATAATAGATGGTTTATATAGTAGCTCTAATGAATCTATCTATCTGAAATTGATAAAGCTACAGGAATCTATTTTTCATTATACACTGTTACACAGTTTGTTAAAAACGCAGCCAACTTGTATAACGACCTTGGCACGTCAGCCACTAAGCTTGAATCATCTATTCAGATGTTTAGGAATCTAATGGTGCTCTGCTGACTTCTGTTCATATATGCTAACACGACTTATCACCATCATCAATCTCATGCAAAGATATCCAAAGACAATCAATCGACTACTCCAAGATGTCTCCATCCTCTGAAGAATAATTTTGTGTATCAATACATGCTCTCCTTGGACATTCTCTCCGGTGCTCAATCTTAACTTCCTTTATGCAATGCTGCTGACTTGAAAGTGGAAGAGATTGGCAGCAATGAGGATTTTCTCCTTCAAATATAAGTGACTTCTTGTATGAGAACTGAAACAATAAGTTGACAATGTGTAGTGTTGCATAGGTAAAAAGTGTTTTTTTGATAATTACTGGAACTTAATTATACCTTGTTAAAGAGAAATCATCTGAACTTTCAAAGATAATCGGTCATTAACGAATCTGTTCTTACTCCCTTACAACAAGATCCTAACTATGACACAAAATTAGATTATTTTTTTATTCGTGGGGTGGGGGGAGGAGGAAACAAAAAGATTATGTCCCTAATCAAGTTAAAGCAATTACATAAATGGAAAAGGTGTCAATGAAGGAAAATATGAATTAATTTCTAGCAGTGTACAATTTAATAGTAATCCTTTATTTACACTTAATTATTCACTGTTATAGTATCTACCATCTGAAAAAAAAATCCCCATCTCAACAAGAAAGTCATAAACTTAGTGAAAAGAATGATTGATAGCAAAACTATCCTATTGACAAGTCATGAAGTAATGTGTCATAAAGTGTGGATCGAGACATGAATTCTCCTAAATGAAAAATATAGCACAGTACCTAGTGCCTGTAAAGAAAGCTCATGAACATCATAGCCATAATTTATTGACAAGGTCTGTGCATGCGGTGTAATACAGAGCAAGTGAAAAAATTAGATTTTCACAGTGTATGAGAAGGCACACATGCTTGTCTCAACTCATAAGTTAAAGGCGGCCATAAGCTCTCCCGTAATTCTCTTGGTATAATCACAGCTTGCAGGAAGATTTTTATTTTTTAATTTTAACAAAAAATGGTTAGAACTCATAATGTATGACAGTAAATTATTCAATTAAGATAGAAAATTTTAGGTAAAAGATTTTGGATGAAATAAGTGTTAAGTACTAGAAAGTGTGTATTTATAATGGAGAAAATCATCATTTTATACTCCAACTCTCACTAACATCCCTATCTTTATGTCTTTAAATCCCTTGTAATTTAATTATGTATGTTTTATTTTAATTAAGTATTTTATGTATTGTAGGGGATATCATGGTCATTTCACAATAAACAAGAGATCAGATGGAAAAACGGACAACACTTTTGAACTTAGGACAGTCAAAAACCTTAGGACAAGCATAAAAAGAAAAATGGTACTGTTCACACATACGGAATCGCATACCTACGACATCGCTCATGATATCTTTCACACACTTATCATCTGACGTGACACCATCGTGATAACGTGGCACTATATGATGACGTGGCACTATACAATAACGTGGCGGCATTTGATTGGACGAATGATGTGGAATTGACCGATTATGTGGCATTGACTGATGATGTGGCGTTGACTGATGACGTGTCACAATTCTATTGGACCAAAATGCTGACCGGCGACATGGCAGAATGTTAGTGGACCGAAAAAACGTGTGTACGGTACATGCATATACACAAAATAACAGCCCTGATGATGTGTTTCATCCAATAGGAACTTGCCACGTGGCGTAATCCTTAGCGTCTAAATTGTTTTAATCCGATGGCCATGATTTACTCAGTGTATCTATAAAAAAGGGGCTCCCCCCCTAATTTGACACCCCTGAATCCATTTTTTGAGCTCAAATTTCTGTAATTCCATCTCCATCTTGTATTTTCTACGTGTTTTAATAAAATTTCCATTTTACCCCTAGTTCAAATATGAGTGGCTAATTTCCTTTCAAGCTTGGGTTGAAGGTGAAGTCTCAACATGTTCCATGGGCTTAATTTGGTAAATTTACTTTTTCTTCCCCTTTAATTTATGTGGTTGTTTTGACTTTTCGTAGACAGATAGTAATAATCTTGTCTAGATATCGGCAGGTATAACTGCCTCCCTAGGCAAGGTTATTACTATTTGGCACGTGAAGCCCTTAGCACCATATCTATTAGAGTGTGGTTCATGAGAAGTGGAAAATCCCCCTTCATGATTTAATTGGTACTAATAATGAATGTTAAGCTGATGGTGCATATTGAGTACAGATCTGAAGATTCAAGCACTTCATTTTAATAGTTTATTCCCATAGCTTTAATTTAAATTAATACATTGCCTACATCATTGTCATTATAAATCCAATCATCCACTTAGAAAATTAATTCTACAAGTAATTAAAATCCACCTCCTCGTGAGATCGACACTCGTCACCATTAATCTATTCTACAATAGATTTGTGCACTTGCGAGTTCAATAAAATTTGCACAACAATAAGCATAACTCATGAGGATCGCATTGTAAGTTTAAGACTTTGGATAGATGATTTAACTTTGCAAGAAGTTCAATCAATTTCACATACCAATTCTTGTCAATGTTACAAGAGTAAATAACTAGATTAGTTTCCAACAAAGCCAAAGCATTTGAAGAGAATGATATCAAATTACCCTGGTGGTATTTGTAGTATTTTTGCCCTGGTGGATTCCTCTCTCATTTAATAAAAGTCTGGAATTCTGGGTTACTAATTGGTGGAATACTAGTCAATTCGAAACCTTTTTGAATGATATTCAAGAAAAAGCTATTCTAGAAAAATTCATAGAATTAGAGGAATTATTTTGATCCAAGTAGCTCTTGGAAAGACGCCAGAATTAGGCCAGTAATGATAGAAGAAGGGCGCCTGTCACATGACAAATTCAAGGTTGAATAGAAAGGCAAAGATATGACACCATTTCGCTGACAAACAGAGCCAACAAAGCTAAGGTGGCTAGTTATAAGTTTGTTTATATGTGTGCGCGCGCGCATACATACATATATGGAAAGTTCTATGTATATGGCTTTTCACCATTGAATTTGGACAAGTTAATTACCAGTAAAAAGCACAAATTCCCCCCAAAGTTTTTGATGAAATGTGTATTTGATTGAAATTTGATAAAAGTCACATTACTTTTAGATGACTCCAGTTTACAATATTTTTCGACATTTATCAAATTGAAGATATAACTTTCGCAAGTCATCAAATTGAGCCCCTTTTGTTGTAATTCTACCGTTAAAGTTAGTTGCCTTTAGACAATGGACATTATCTGTTAAAACCATATTTATTTGCTATAAAATTTAAAATTAATATTTGGGTTAACTAAATTTAATATTATCGAAATCTGTTGTACATATTCATACTGTTAAAATTTTAATATTTTAATTATTTAATATTTCATTTGTATTTATTATGAAACTTAAATCGTTTTCTTTTTTTTTTTGGGTTACTAGTATAAAGTGTTTGATACACTAGGAACTAGATAAGATAGGACTCGATTGAGATTGAATATTGTATTGTATTTGGTGCATTGCATTTTGAGATGAGCAGCCAAAGAGTATAAATAGTTAAATAAAGCAACATATGTATATAGGAGGCTATTCCAAATATGAGAAAATCTTGGGGTGTGTGTGTATATAATATTATGTTATTTATCATTTTTTAGGTTAATTAGTCTCTTTGGGTCATGTTTCTAATTTAGGAGTAAGTCGTATGTTATTGCATAAACGGTCTAAAAATTGTGGGGTAAAATATTATAGGTTACCGTCTGTTAAATAAAGACAATTTAGCTTGCTTCATATTGTCACGGCGGCGGTACGGCGGTATCAAGCTTTTCAAAATCATAGGTCATTATTTTACTATGACAATCCAAAGCATAAAATTGGCCAATAAAATAACAGACAACAGATTAGGCCTTTTCCCATTCCTCTATTTTGGTCAAAACTTCATCTCTTTATCGCCAGGTTTATAATAGGGTAATTTAGTTGAGTACTTATTGTTTATAGAGGATGGGGGGTGGGGGAACAAAGATTAGATGTTTGAAAAATGAATCAATTAAGTTTTTTTAACTTAAAGTTACGTCATTCAAGTCCTTTAATTTAAAAAGTTGGGAAAAATATTAACTGAAGCATAAAAAGATAACTATATCTCCATATATTATATTAGTGATTTAAAGTATCATTTTACCCTTATGCATTAATTTTTTTTTTCTAAGTCTAATATCAGAAAACAAAATTGTACATCAAGAAAAATCTTAAGTCAATTTTTATAAGCCAATTTAAATATAAAGAGCAACATTAAAATAAATAAAAATCATAACACTTGGAATTAGAAATGGAACATATTATCCATTTGACTCCATCATGTCTATAAAATATAATGACTGTTAAATTAAATGACATATGCATTGACTAATAATATTAGAAAAACTACAATAACATTCAGTTCGAAAATGAAAATAAAAATATGTAGTTTAATTAAATTCAAACTAACAAAGACCCTAACAATATCAAGGTCAATTGAAACTTAAACACAAGAAATAGTCCATTGTCTTCAACATCTTTCATAATATAGAATTAAAAGCCAGCCCAAAATGGCACTGCACTATCCTTCTCCTTACTGACAATGATAGACTCTTCATTTTGTGGTTGAGATACAGCCCATAGAAGTTGAGTATGCTGATCTTCTGGCTGATTGACATTGATTAAAGCTTGATTGGCTTGTTCAAAACTATTGCCAATTGCTTGTTCATTGACATCTACCTGTTGAAATTTTTTGCTAGTTTCATGCTACCTAGAAAAGGAAAAAGAAGTTAATTTCAATTTATTAAAAATAGTCATGCTATTAGATATAATTCCAAAATCAAATCAAACATGTACAGTTAATGAAGTCCTATTGATTGCCTACACATCACCAGAATCACTAAGTTGTTAATCTATTTAATAATATTACAAAAAAAAAAAAGGAAAAAATGCTTCTATCAAATACAAAATCAAACCTACCCAATTGATGAACTGATGTTGCTTGTCCACATGTAGTGTTTGGATATTTAATTGATCAAACTATCAAACACTCCCCAAGACCTTGATTAAGACAAACCAAATTGCATATGAATAGTTGAACGATCTTGATTTGCTTAATGGAGCCAAAGAACTTTAACCAAGATTCAAAGAGATTAAGAAACAAGAAAATGAATGAAACAAGCAATCATGCGCAGAAAAAAAAACTCAGAGAATGTGGTTCCGCTCTTCAATGAACACAACTTACATCTATGGGAGAAGCCACTAGAATGAGATTTATTTATGATTCAAAGCGATTTTAAAAAGCTTACAAAGAGAAAGTTGTGCTAATTGTGCAACTTTCTGTCTCTCTTAATCCTCTCCAGAAAGGTCTAAAAACCATGCTAAAATAGTAAAACTGACTAAAGAAGTCAACTTACCTAACTGCTATCTTCAAACCCAGATTGCATCAGATTCTGCCACTTGTATAACGACCTTATAACTAACTAGATTCCTCCCTCACGTGCTTCATCACATGCATCACTTAACCATTTGGCCAAAACGACTTCAGGATATTTGGTTTTGATATAATTAAATGAGTCACATGCCTTGCTCGTGATAACTTGGACAATATAATCGACAAACCGTTGTCGTTTTATATGTCCAAGTTTCGAATTCAGCATTTAGGTCCACATTGCATATAGCCAACATCACCTGTGCGCTTGATAAAGTCCTATTGCTTCTTTGCACACCACCAAGATCAATAGTTGTTAACTTCACCAACTGAAAATTAAAAATATATATTTTTAAATTGACATTTGAATTATACCTTTGTAGTCTTGTGTTTTTTGAAAAATTGAGACTGCCCCTTTGTTGTGCCTAAGACATCTAGAAATACTATATCTGATAATAAACCTTATACTAATTGGTTTGATCTCACCAAGTTCATTTTTTTATTTTCTTTTTACGCCTGCCAACTAGAACCTTTGTGTGAGGTGGTCTAACCTTTGTTGATACCACAACATCAAGTGAAGGATCACCTTTGTTGATACCACAACATCAAGTGAAGGACCACCTATGTTGATACCACAACATCAAGTGAAGGTTCAGCTTCCACTTCAAGTCACACACTCACGACAACAAAATGAGTTTCTACGGTGGAGTTGTTGTGACATTGTAATTACATGCCGTTAAAAATGTGTAAAGATGGAAGGTATTGAAATATTCACTGTTAAAATATTCAACTATATAATAAGACGACATATTTTTAAAAACTGTAGTTGATTGCTCTAGCTAATAAATTTTTAATAGTATAAAATTAAATGTCAATTCCCGTAAAAACAATTTTCAATAGCACGAGATATTTGCTGCTGTTAATTAATTATAAAAGATGGCCTTGACTCATCCCGTTAAAAGTAAATCGTATCACAAACAAATAGAAGCACTTCACTAATTTCTCTCTAGTTTGCAAATTTCCCTCTTCTTCTAAAACATTCCCGCGTTAGTTCTCTATGGAGATTCAGCTGTTATTAAATTCTTCCAAAAATCTTTGATTTTTTCCAATTTTATCTCATATTTTTAGAATACCGATATTTCTAATGCCCTAGGTCTGCACATTTTCCTCTCTTATTTGGAATTGTATACCCTTTTAACCGTAATATCTCATCCTCTCTGCAATTTCACAAAGGTTTTGTCTCAATCTTCTTTTTAATTCCTATTATCACTATTTGTGCCATCAACAACAAGGAAAGGTAAGAACTTTTTATTTAATACGTAATTTTCTTTTCATTTAAATTAGAAATCATTCTGTTGGGACTAAGTTTCAATGGTGTTGTGTTAGTGTCATTGTGTTATCTGGTTAATCTAATTTATCTTTCAATTAATTAAATAAACATATATAATAATACAAAATTGTACCCCATCAAGAATTAGATTTCTAGTCCTCATATATGTTGTTATAAGAGATTCCTTGATTAGATAATGATTCATGTAATCCTTAGGTTGTCCCCCTTATAAAGAATAACAACCACCACATGTTTACAAGGCAATTCATAGATCTACCACATCCCATATTCACACACATGATCTATACTATATACCAAGAAGTTTCTACAACCAACTTGAAAAAAATCAAACAACTCCCTTATACCTCTAAAAACTAATTCTTCTTATCTCATTTGAGGATGGATTTAGTCTCACTCTACCATATGGTTTCAAATGGTCCTTCCAATTTTCCCATTTTTCTAACATTCTCATCATAAGTTGTCTTCAAATATGTTCAAGAATGGTTAAGATAGGCTTGTCTCTGACCTTATCCACTTGCTGAAAGATTCGATTATGCATATGTAACATGGTTAGATATCACATTGTGATCAAACCTAATTCTGGGACACTATGTAGGCAGTGTTTTACTCAACCATTCATAACAATTCTAGCCTATGGCCTTGATTTGACCCATTGGCCATTAAAGTCATATTGATTTGCAGCCCTATAAGCTTTATAGAACAACCCTATGACATTTAAACCAAGAGACCAACATTTCAAATTGGCAAAGATATGCCTAGCACAATACTAGTGCTAGTATTAGGCCACTATTTTTCTAATCCCTCTAAAAGGCCCTTTAATCCATCGCTCAAAACAGTCTTAAGCCGATGATCATCAGCCCCAATGTAGTCATACAACAAAGATAAAAAGTGGCCCCAATTATCATTGTTCTCCTCCTTATGTATCTAAAACGCCAATGGAAAAATTCCATTGTCAACATTTAATACAACAATAGATAACAATACTCTCCTCTATATATCCTTCAAATGACACCTATCTAATCTTGCGAAAGGACTGCATCCAGTCAAGTAGCTCACTTTAGGTGCTAGAAATGACAAAAAAAACTTTGAAAAATTGAGCTATTTGACAATGGCCTGTCAACTTTCACCTTGACACAAGCACTTGTGTTTATTTTCCCTAGAATGTGAGCATAATTTAAAAGCTTTCCATAGCAAGTAATATGGGCAGCAACTAGGTTTTTCAAAGCAAATTGTTTTCCTTTATAGTTTTTGTTTGTCACATTCAATTAATCCCATGTTTTTCTTTTAACTCGCTCATTACGACCTTCACAATAACTCCTAAGTTAATTTGAATAAGTTCACCACAAACTTTAGCTATCCAAGACAATTTGTTTCTATCAATGTACCTAATTTTAAAGTTATCTCATCAATGATCGGAGAAGCATGAGGTTTTGAGTTACATTTCGGATTCATACAACTAAAAGTATGCTTAACACCATTATTTTTAATCCTATTCAATCCAAAACCCTCTTCAATTGTATATTTTACCATAATCTCTTTAAAAAATGTGACAGATTCAAAGATATTTCCTACTTTTAGACTAACTGAACCATTGGGATTTAGATTCCGCTCGTTTCCAATAATGGATTCATACAATAACACCTATATTGACAATATTTTCATATCCTATAGACTTATTTCAAGACTTTCATGATATGACCAACCACCTAGCCCACTTTGCACCTCAAACTCAATGATAGGACAATTATTGATTAAAAAAATTCCTTAAAAAAATACAAATCTCTATCATTAGTAATTAGTTTCCTCTGCCTACTTGCGGCCCATGGTAACATAACAGATATTTCAGTCATCCATTTCATTGCATCCATGCTTAACTATTGGTTCCTTAACTTTATAAAACAACATAATAGTTCTATATTCCGTTGGATCCCTATGTCCTATCGCATACACCACTCCATCAATTTTAAATAAAAAGTATTACATTGAAAACAGCTAAACCAATACAATTTTATTCAAAAAGGAAGAAAAAAATCAACCTAAATGAAATGTAGAAGTAATTTGGTTAAAAAATTACTATAGAAGATTTAGTCTAAGACGTATAAATACAGAAACTAAAAAGAAAAAATAGAAAAAGAAACAAATATGGTGTATACAATCTAATGATTACAGAAATAGCAAATTAAAAAGTACATTAACAAAACAAAACATTCAAATAAGAAACAATCTACCAATCATTAAACATAGTTAATCATTTAGAAAATTAGACTTGAGAAATTATAGCTTTTTCACCAAATCATTACACATAGGAACAATTCGACGAGAAATAACTGCAAAAATCACTAAAAAATCTAGATTTGCTAAACTTTCAACGTAGGCTCTCTTCAATAGTTGCACTCAACCGATGCTACTAGAGGTTTAGTCAAATTCATAATAGATTTATACAAGATTTTTGGCACAAACCACATTCTCTCGATCTCTCCTCTCTCAGAATGAAGTCAGGGAAATTTTTGTAACATTAACTTATGTTACTTATAGGTAGAGATAATATGAGAACGTTAGTTAGATTAAACTATTGACACCTGTCAAAAAATAAAGAAAAACGTTGCTAAATTATTTTTTATTAAAATACCCTCATTGCCATTATCTCCTTTAATGGAGAAATTAAACTAAGGACTGACATAACTTTGAATTGGAAAGGATTTAATTGATTCTTTTCACAAACATCTGATCTTTAATTTTTTTTTTCTCTATAAATAATAAGGAGTTAACTAAAAATTATCCTTCCTTGTATGTCAATTTTGCAAGTCTCCTTCAATTGCTACTAATCCGTAAAATTAAGCCAATTGATTAAATCCGATCGAATAGATGCGCAAGACCTATTGATTGCAAACCAAGACAAAAAAAGGAAGAGCTACAGTAGCGAGGCTACGTGTGGGCTGAGACGGGCTACCGCCCGTTCAAATATTTTGGTAAGCTTACAAAAATGCCATTATGCAAAATTTACAAAAGTGCCAGTGTTTTATTCACAATTGCACCACTCCATTAATTTAACTTTGCCATTCGTATAAATAAATTTTAGCGTTTACTTTATTCGACATTTCGAACATGCTTTTTTTTTTCTTCTTGGCTTCTTCTGTTCTTCGTCTTCTTATTGGTAAGAATAGATAATAAATTTATATTTTATTCAATCAGTTACAATATATTTATTAATTGTAAAGTAGTAGAAACTAAAAATCGTATTCTATAATTCTTGTTCCAATTTTATTTTGTAAGATTAAATTATTATTATGTCCAATGAAGATAATTTAGCCATTAAATTCTAGCATTCAAATTTTTAAATTGATTATCGATAAAGATAAATTATAGATTTGATCCAGTATATTATTAATAATGTTAATTTGTTAATTAAACTTATTGTTTAGCTTCTAGATAGTTTCAGTGTGTCATAGTGATGGATTGATAATTGTATTGCTTTTGTCAATGAATTTGTGATTGCTTCTTTTAACTTCTTTTATATTTTTCTCTTGTTTCAATTGCAACAACTGAACAAGTATAGACACCATTTAAAATAAGATGGAAAAGAAGTTTCTATCAGATTATATGATTATTTACATTAAAAGAGAATTTGTAAACACTATCGATTTAAATTCGATAATAGATGAGTTTAATTCTTGAAAATATTGTAGTAATGTTTAATTGTAATTGGATTTCTTCTTGAATATGATGTATTTTCTTATGCATTAATGAAATTTTCTTTTAAGATTTATATTTTTAATTGAGATAATATATGGACTTGGTCCACTTGGAAAAAATTTAACCCACCCAAACAATGACTTCGCCCCTGAAGAGCTAAAACCAGATCATAAAACTCAATGACGACATATCAAGAATTGACAAGAGTGAGTAAATTTTGGAACCAAGGCAAGCATTCTTCCCTCTTTAATTGAATAAAGCCAACTCAGATGTACAAAGAACTACAAGCTTTCTAAATAGCCCATTAGGCATGCTCTAACTCTCAGAAATGAGAAAGTTGTAAAGTATCACATTTTTGTGGCTCGGTTTTTTAATCTTTTGGTATTTATAGCCTAACCTACTAGGGCTTAAAGTCTTGCATCAATAAACTAAGATTATTACATAATGGCCCTAATTTTGCAAAACTTTATAAATGCAGCCCCCAGGCTAATTAATCTTGAATCGGCTCCAATACATAATTTGATCCAGCAGATGAAGTAATTGCTAGTAACAAGAAAGATCATCAATTTTTTTTAAATTTCTTCAAGTATTTCAGTACAAGGAAAAGGAATTAAGAACACTCATGCTCAAATCTTGTGTGACCATTGCAAGCCAACCCTTTGGTGAAAGACATATATCTTCATAAGCTTCAGACTGAACAAAATGACATGTCAATCAAAAATTGAGAATAATTTTATTACTAAAATGAATTTAGTTTCCTCTAATATTTTATTTTCAACATTTTTTTACATTAATTTATCATATTTTTTTTAAAAAATATCTATGTTATATTTTAAATCATCATAAAAAAAAATAAAATGACAAGTTGTGATGAAAAGATAATGTATACAAATATATAGAATTTTTGTTTTTAAATTTATCTGTTTTATACACTAAATTTGTGTGTTATAAACATTTAGACATGACATTTTAAAATACAAATATTTCATGGAATTTGTGCTGCACAATATGAAATTCATAACATATAAATGCTTAAAGAAAAAGGTAAAAGCTATCCACACTATCCAAGTTTGCTTAAATGATCATTTAGAATCTCTTAGTTTCACAAATAGTTACATAAACTCCTTTTTTTTTAACTATTATGCTTGTTGATTATAATAAAAAATTTTATAATAAATTCAAATATAATGCTAAAATAAAATTAACATATCAAATAACATATAAATACAAATAAACTATTAAAAATAAATGTAATTAATAAAATAACATATATATGTCTTGCAAATTCTTTTTAATATTAAGCTATTTTTAGTATGCCTTGATGCATTTATTCATATTTAAGTCCATTAATCCAAAAATATTCTTTAAAATTTATGCTAATATGGACATAATGTAAAATTAATAAAATTATAAATAAAATATGTGCTATAGATTTTGTAAATTATTATTACAATGAAATAGATTTTATTAATATTAAAATGTATATGATAGATTGATAATATTAAATTAATTTTTTTATTATTCTAAATAGTTTATTAAATTTTATAATATTTTGTGTTTGAGCGAAAAACGGACAACGACCAGGAACCAATAAGCAGATTCATGGTTGCCTCTTCAAGAATTTGCTCCCCTTGGTTATAATGGTTATTCATTGAAATTTATTTATGGAGAGCAGCCTCCTGGTCGATTTAATCTTTTCCTTAGACGGGTTTGGTCGACTAGAAATTCTGGTCGAGTTATTTCAGAGTTTTGGTTAACGATGGTTGCTGTTGTGCAAATTTTATTGAACTCGCAAGTGCACGAATCTATTGTAGAATAGATTAATGGTGACGAGTGTCGATCCCACGAGGAGGTGGATTTTAATTATGTGTAGAATTAATTTTCTGAGTTGGTGGTTGGATTTATAATGACAATTATGTAGGCAATGTATTAATTTGAATTAAAGCTATTGGAATAAACTATTAAAATAAAATGCTTGGATCTCCTGGATCTGCCTCAACACGTACCATCGGCTTAATATTCATTATTAGTACCAATTAAATCATGAAGGGGAACTTCCACGCATCATGAACCACACTTGCCTAGATAGGGTGCTAAGGGCTGCCCGTGCCAAAGAGTAATACCCGTGCCTAGGGAGGCGGTTATTCCAGATATCCGCAGACAAGATTATTACTATCCTGTCTCACGAAAAGTCAAAACAACCACATAAATTAAAGGGGAAGGAAAAGTAAATTTACCAAATTAAGCCCATGGAGCATGTTGAGACTTCACCTTCAACCCAAGCTTGAAAAGAAATTAGCCACTCATAATTTAACTAGGGGTAAAATGGGAATTTTATTAAAATACGTAGAAAATACAAGATGGAGATGGAATTAGAGAAAATGGAGTCCAAAAATGGATTCAGGGGTGTCAAATTAGGGGGGGGGAGCCCCCTTTTTATAGATAAACTGAGTAAATCATGGCCATCGGATTAAAACAATTTGGACGCTCAGGATTGCGCCACGTGGCAAATTCCTATTGGATGGAACACATCATCAGGGGCTGTTATTCTGTGTATATGCATGTACCGCATACACGTTTTTTCCATCCACTAACATTCTGCCACGTCACCGTCAACATTTTTGGTCCATAAGCTCGTGACACGCCATCGTCATCAACGCCACGCCATCGATCAATGCCACATAAGCGGTCAATGCCACATCATTCGTCCAATCAAATGCCGCCACGTCATCGTATAGTGCCACGCCATCGCATAAATGCGTTACGCCGGCCTACGATACATGTGAAAAAAGCTCTGTCAAGTGAATAAATGATTGTCACGATCATCAGTATATATCAACCGCATCAGTATGTGTGAACAAGATCAGTATATGTGAAATGCGATCCATTTTTCTTTTTATGCTCCTCCTAAGGTTTTCGATTTGTCCCGAGTTCAAAAGTGCTGTCCGTTTTCCATCTGATCTCTCGTTTATTGTGAAATGACCATGATATCTCCTAAAATACATAAAATACTTAATTAAAATAAAACATACATAATTAAATTACAAGACTTAAAGACATAAAAATAGGGATGTTAGTGAGACTTGGAGTGTAAAATGATGATTTTCTCCATTATAAATACACACTTTCTAGTACTCAACACACCCCCAACTAGAACATTGCTAGTCCCTAGCAATTTGAGCGAAAAACAAAACTGAATTTTTTTTTTTTTTTTTTTTTTTTTATACTGTGGTATTTATTCAATCAGACTAATGATAACAATCAAATAAAAGTATAAGCATTATCTACAGTCTAAAGAAATATCATTCCCACATCAACTCTCTACATGAATCAGTTTAGAAAACTTTGTCACAACTTCAGTAATCTAATTACTTTTAAGAATGACATGCAAACCCCAAAATCTCACCGGTAGTAGTGATACTCTCACAAAGAAATTAAACCCAAAAATAATCACTCCAGTGAATGGTAAATTGAGTGAAAATAATAAAGAAGAAATATCACACACTCTCACCAAGGTGACAAAAATATGCCCTCAGCTTAGAAATATTACGATTTTAATTTAAAAATGCTACTCAAACCAATACATTCATCATCCTTTTTTTTGTTGTTTTTTTTTTATTTTTTTTTTAGTATCATTCTGATCGCACATCTTTTCAACCCATATAACTAGTTTATTTCGACTATAGTTCCCTAAAATCAAGAAGACTTTTATTAGGGCGTAACGTAGCTAGCAGGGGCGTGGCTAAAAAATAAAGGTTAATAGGAAAAACAAAATATATGTTTGAAAAATAGAGAACTTTGGAGATTGTAAGGTGCTTTTCACTTGATTTTTTTTTTTATTTTTTATTTTTTATTTTTTTTTATTTTTTTTTTATTTGTAAACATTTTTTTTTTCCTTTTGTTTCTTTTTCTCTTTTTTTTTTTTTAGCACCTTTTTATTTATGCAAAATTATCTCTATTTTCAAACATAAATGGGTGGTGAGAAATACAAAATATAAGGTGATACTCTCACATTGGAGTGGGAAGATAATAATAGTTCAAAAAAAAAAGTCTTTATTTTTACTTTATTATTATTATTATTATTATTTTTAAGGCTCAAAGGGGTTAACTATGGATACATATTAATAGGGTTGGCTAGAAAGGCTCAAACGGACCAAAGATGGCCTTTTCACATCTTTTAGGGTTAAATAATCTTCCATATCTACTAGTTAGATAGATCTTGAGATGTGGCAACACACAATTTTTTTTTTTTTTTTTTTTTTTTTTTTTTTTTTTTTTTTTAATGTATAAAGCAATAAACTACTAAGCTGAATGAAGAATGGGCAAAAATGGTTACTCTCCAAGAAAAATAACAGGCTCAAAAACTCACTTGGAAATTATTATGACATGTGCATTCTTTCAAGAACTTAAATTTGTTTCCAACATCAACATGTAAAGTAACCAACATGGTGTAAAATCACTACAGACCAACTATAATACAAATAATAAAATTTTAAATTTAACATGTCATCTAATTTTGAAAATATCCCACAAAATTTCTTTTTTTTTTTTTTTTTTTTTTTTTTTATAGTAAGAAGATGCGTTTAGAGTTACTACACTCCATATTCAGCCATCTTCGACTCAAAAATTTAGCCACGCTAGTTTCTACAATACAAAATAGTAAAAACTACACCAAGATTGAGATATTCCACAATTGTCAACTATTCCCTCCCCCAACTGAACGAAACATTGTCCTCAATGTTGAAAGAAAATAGGGTTTAAGACATCACCCAATCTTTGTATCACGAGAAGAAAATATTTACAAGCGGAGAGTTAAATCTAATTTGCACTTTTTACTACGGCCATCTTTATACCATCATTAGTTGGCCATTCCAACACGAGGGTCTTGGGATCCGCTCGTCATAAGCTTGTAAATGATCAATTAACTCGTTAGCGATGATGAGCACAAATAAAGATTTTTTTCATTTGAAAGAAAGGGATGAAATGGTTTTTATTGCATGGTTAAGAAATGCGATGAAGCCATCATAAAAGTTATTGACATTTAACAAACCGATGGGTTTTACGATGAATGTTCGGATGGGCCCAATCTTTAATGTGATTAGTGCCTCTAGAGTTGCAAGATCTCCTGGTAGGAAAATAAAAGCATCAGCATGATTTAGCATTTCAGTTATTCTTTCTTGCATACCTGAGACAACTAACTCTTCTCCAGTTGGTGAGTCAGACATACAAGCCAACGGTTTGAGGCTTCTTGGGATGATGCCTAACACTTGGCTCCCTCTGAGATAAACAGCTTCTGAGACTAGTTTTGATAACCCTCGGTCACCTCCTCCATAAACCAGATGCAAATTTCTTTCTCTGCTATCGTTGACCAAGATCGATGGTCGCCTCAACGAACTCTTTATGTTTGCCATAGGTAAATCCGAGAGCACACAAATGTTCTTGAATTGTTTATCGGGAGTAGCTGCCATTGGAATGCTTCTCAAAAACAATTTGTGAGTCTAAAAGAAAATGATCATATATCAAGGATCTTGGTGACAATGATTTACAAACAGTATAGGAGGTAGCATGTCTATGTCAATTAACGCTTAAAGCACATGGCTCGAGAGTCAAAAAGGAAATAGTAAAAGAAAAAGCACTCAATTATTAAAGACAATAATGCAATTGCTAAAACAACGATTGAAATAAAACAACAAAGAAAGTAAAACAACAAGAAAAGGATATTTACAAGTAGTTGTGATTGTGGCTCACATCTTCCTCTCGGTTTTACGTCCGTAAACGGCTTGAACGCCTCTATGGGTCGAGGATAGGCTTCCCATCCAGTTTTCTTATAAATCGCAAACAGGTCGTTTATAGTCGATTCCCAAGACTATATCGTGCATGCTCTTTTTGAAATAATGGCCATAACCGAGAATTGCTCTTTACGTATCCACCGGGATGCGTTTGAAGAGACAAAAGGATATCACCAATGACTCTTTATTCAAGCCATCCCTAATGAATTGAATCTTATCTTCCCCATTATCGACATCATTCCGAAAGAACAAGGATTTTTATTGCATTTCATCCTGCACACTTATGACAATTAACATGAAGTTTTTCAGCTCTTCGTTTTCTCGAGTAATTTCCTTTACCACAACCAGGCATGTATGCAATAAATTTAGGAGGTAACTTACCCGCCAAACGTACCTTGGCCTCGATTAACCAACGGATGTCGGCAGGGACGTTATTTCTCATAAGCAATCGCATGCGTTGGACCGAGCTTTATAGATCGTAAGGAGGGCATTCTCGAGGAAGTAAAGGAAATCGCTTGTGAAGCTTTGCTAGAATCGCGTTTATCCATACCTTCTTCTCGAAACATTAGTTATTATGGGAAACTAAAGTAACCGACTTTGATTGTCACGAGTCCGTTATCCGCCACTTAACCGGAAAAATAAATCAAAACACACTAAACAAAGAAAATCAAAACACACTAAATAAAGAAAAATCAAATCAGAAAATCAAATCAAACATTAAAGTGAACAAAATAAGAAAACACACAATAAAAAGAAAAATGAACTTACATTCGTCCCTCTTATCGAGTTAACCTCAAGCTCTAATTGGAAGTTATATATCCCATCTTCTATTCCTCTCGAGTTGTCTTTCTAGATCTTCAACCTGGGATACCAACTCGAGGTTGTAGCTTCCAAATACGATGTGTTTTGTAAAATCGTATCTGGCTTCTCAGATGAGATCGTATACGTTGAAGTTGTCTGAGATGTTTCAAGAGGATCTGTCTAATTGAGGCATACATAATTAGAAGTGATAAAAGAAAATTGAATGATTAAATAAACACACTTTCACACAAATTTAAATCACCGAAAAGAAGAAATAAATAAGAAAAAGTCTCAATTCAAGTTTGACGGGTCACTCAAATCGATTTCGGTGTCATTTTCATGTGGTTGGTACTCTAGATATGACTTTAATCTTTGACCATTAACCTTAAAAGTTACACCGTTCTTTGGATCCTTAATTTCAATTGCTCCATGTGGAAAAACAGTATGAACTATAAAGGGACCACCCATCGAGAGCGCAAACTTACTTACTGGGAATAGGTGCAAGGCGAGAATTGAATAAAAGTACTTTCGACCTGGTGTGAAAGATCTTCTCATAATGTGCTTGTCATGAAAGACTTTCATTCACTGTTTGTAAATTTTGGCATTTTCGTATGCATCATTACGAATTTCTTCAAGTTCTGCCAGCTGTAATCTTCTTTCTGAGCTAGCTTGCTGCATATCAAAGTTGAATTTCTTAATGGCCCAGTATGCACGATGCTCGAGTTCCACAGGTAGGTGGCAAACTTTTCCATATACTAGCCTTATAGGGTGACATCCCAATCGAGTCTTGAAAGTCGTTCTATATGCCCATAATGCATCATCCAGTCTTAATGACCAATCTTTTCTCTGCCTGTCTCACCGTTTTTTCTAATATGTGCTTTATCTCTCGATTGGAGATCTCAACTTGGCCACCGGTTTGCGGATGATATGGGTCGCTCACTTTGTGAGTAATGGAATACTTTGTCAAAAGAGCTTTGAATGATTTGTTACAAAAGTGGGCTCCACCATCACCGATTATCGCCGAGGGAATCCAAAGCGTGAAACAATGTTGCTTTTCAAAAATCGATCACCACCTTGTGATCATTGATTCTACACTAACCGCTTCTACCCATTTCGATCGTAGTCAACAAATGAAATATGTATTGATGACCAAAAGAAGGGAAAGGGTCCCATGAAGTCGATACCCCATACGTCAAAATCTCAACCACTAAAATTGGGTTTAGTGGCATCATGTTCCTTCGTGTAATGCTCCCCATTCGTTGACACCTATCACACGAAGAACAAAAAAATGTAAGTATCTCGAAATATAGTTGGCCAATAAAACCACATTGTAATATTTTAGTAATGCTTTTTTTCTTAAGATCGAAATGGCCTCCACACGCTTGTTCATGGCGTAAATGAAATGATATTTTGAAATTCATTTTCTCGGACACATCGTCCCGATAATTTGATCTCGCACAATACTTGAACAGATAGGGTCATCCCGGAAGAAATTCTTTATTTCTCGCAAAAATTTGGCCTTGTCTCTCGCTTAGTCCAATGCTCCTAAGTTTACCCAGTAACAAGATAGTTAACTATATCAAAGATACCATGGTAATACTTCCACACTCATTAGTTGTTCATCCTGGAAATGATTCATTTAATGGAAATGGTTACGTAATTGTATCAAAATTTAGGCGACGGCATGGATGGTGCCTCGAACAACATTTTCTCAGGCCCTTCTTATCCTTGATTTCAAAGTCAAATTCCCAAAAAGTAACACCCAACGAATTAGTCTAGCTTTTGTATCTTTCTTTGTGAAAGATATTTAAGAAAGCAAAGATGATCTGTGAAAACAATTATTTTACAACCAATAAGATAAGATCGAAATTTCTCTAATGCAAACACCACTTTGCTAGCATTTCTTTTTCAAAGGTGGTTGAATAGTTTAATCGTGCATCATTTAATGTCATACTAGCATAGTAAATGACATGGGGAATTCGATCAACTCTTTGTCCTAATACTGCTCCTACTGCATAATCAGATGCATCACACATAAGCTCAAATGGTAAGTTCTAGTTTGGGGGTTGAATGATGGATGATGATGTTAACAACTGCTTTAGCTTTTTAAATGCCACAAGACAGGAATCATTAAAGACAAAAGGTACATCTTTAGCAAGTAAATTGCATAAAGGTCTAGAAACTTTGCTAAAATCTTTAATGAAACGTCTGTAAAAACCCGCATGCCCAAGGAAAGATCTTACTTCTCTAACTGTTTTAGGTGGAGGAAGATTGGAAATAAGATCCACCTTGGCCTTATCAACCTCAATACCTTCGCTCGAAATGATGTGACCGAGAACAATACCTTGTTTTACCATAAAATGGCATTTCTCCCAATTTAGGACCAAATTCTTCTCTATGCACCTCTGCAGAACTAGCGTTAGATGATGTAAACATTGATCAAATGAATCACCAAAAACAGAAAAATCATCCATAAAGACTTCCAGAATCGTTCAACCATATCGAAAAATGCTTAACATGCATCGTTGAAATGTAGCAGGGCATTACATAATCCAAATGGCATTCTCCTATATGTAAAAGTGCGAAAAGGGCAAGTGAAAGTGGTTTTCTCTTGATCTTTTGGTCTTTATGGAATCGATTATATCCCGAGTAACCATCTAAAAAGCAATAAAATTCATGACCTGCTAATCTATCAAGCATTTGATCAATAAATGGTAGAGGAAAATGATCTTTACGTGTGACAATTCAACTTTCTATAATCAATGCATACACGCCATCCTCGTAGTTACTCTAGTAGGTATTAATTCATTATCGCATTGGTAACTATCGTGACTCACGACTTTTTTGGGACAACTTGCACAGATCGACCCATGAACTATCGTAAATAGGGTAAATGATACCGCGTCTAATAGTTTAAGGACTTGATTCTAACTACTTCTTTCATGTTGTGTTTAACCGACGTTGCATTTCCCTAGTAGGTTTAGCATTTTCATCAAGGTGAATGTAATGCATACTGATCCACTGGTTTATACCTTTTATGTCGGCTATGGTCCATCCTAATGCTCCTTTGTGCACTTTCAAAACTTCCAACAACTTACCTTTTTGTTCTTCATTCAGGGATGATGAAATGATTACTGGTAGAGTGCTTTCTTCTCCCAAAAATGCATATTCTAAAGTGTCGGGTAATGGCTTGAGCTCGGGTTGTGGTGGTGAGTCTAATGACGATCGAGTTTATTCTCTCATGGTGCTAGTTGTTCCACTCTTGACTTCCATTTGTTAGTGTCCATGGATGGTCTTTGAATCGAGTAAGGCGTTAACCTCATCTACTGATCTGTCAATATCAAAATCCAAACCAAAGTGAGTTAAACATGTTTGTAAAGGGTCATCACTGAGGTTTGAAAGAAAAACATTATCAATTAATTCTTCTATCCAATCCACATCAACAATTTCATCATCTGCATTGTGAGGTTGTTTGGCAATGTTGAAGATATTTAATTCCATCGTCATATTGCCAAAAGATAACTCGCATATTTCCAAATTCCGCATTGAATGTGAGCATCGGCTTTGCCAAGAAAAAGGTCGTCCCTAGGATAATAGGGATCTCGCTTCAATCAATCCTGGACTGGTTGAGTGTCAATTACAATAAAATCAACAGGAAAATAAAACTTATCTACCTCGTATAAAGACGCCCTCCACAATACCACGAGGTTTTTTCATGGATCGATCTGCAGTCGTAACACCACCTGAGTTGGGTGTAATTCTCCCACCCAAGTTTCACAAATATCGAGTAAGGCAACATTTACACTAGCTCCTAAGTCCAACAAAGCATTCTCAATTGTGTGGTTCCCTATACTACATGAGATAGTGGGGGAGCCCGGGTCTTTGTATTTTAGAGGAAGTTTGTGTTGGAGTATAGAGCTCACGCTTTTACTTAAAAATGCCTTCTTTTTGAACATGAATGTTTCTCTTTTTAGTACAAAGGTCTTTAAGAAACTTGGCATAAGATGGCACTTGTTTTATAGCATCAAGCAAAGGGATGTTAACACTCACCGTTTAAAGATTTCAAAAATCTCACTTGTAGATTTTCCGTTCTTTCGCTTTAGCTAACCTCTCGAGGAAATGGAGCTTTGGGAACATATTCTCGTGGGTTGGTTTCTTCTTTCTCCTCTCGATGATGAGTCTTCTTCATTTACCGGGTACAATTTGAGTTGTTTTTGCACCGATCTCCACTTTGTTGTCGACTTCTTTTCCTTTTCGCAAGGTCATTACTGGCTTTGACCTCTCCATGGTCTTTGAGGTGAACTGGTACTTGCTTCATACACTCCTTTAGGATTAGGCCTTTGGTTGACTTGGGAATTTACCTTTCTCAACATCATTGCCAATGTCTCGAATCAAGAAGAAGCAAGTTGTCCCACCATTTTCTCAAGGTTTGAAATTGATTGGGTTTGTGAGTTGAAACCCGCTCTCATCTCATTTCGCAGCTTCATCAATGGTGCGGTTTTGTTGCTCGATTTTGGAGTGAATAAGATTCTTGAAATTCTAAATGCATCCTCCCATGGTCTAGCCGAGAATGGTTTGGGTTCGATTATATGGTCTAAATGGTGGTTGAGAGGCTTGAGGATTTTGAGGAATTGGTTGCATTGGTGGAGCTGAGTCGCTTTGTCCATTCTGTTGGAATCCTTGAGACCATGAAAAATTGGGGTGGTCTCTCCATCCAGGATTATATGTGTTGGAGTAAGGGTTGTAGGTTGATGGCTTTCTCATTACATCTATGGCATTGGCTTGATCTGAGTATGAGTCCTGGTCATGTGGCTCGCGTCAATTTAGCGGTGTTAACGATCTATTTGTCGGGAAAGACCTTCAACTATGTTTTTGACTTCTTTAATTTCTGAACTTGACTCGCCAATGTGAACCTCATTCACTCCCTTAACTCTTCTAGTACTCGAGCGAACGACTCCGTTGTTGGGAATTATCTGCTTGTCGCTGGAAGAAATCCCAAATCTCTGATGCACTTTTTGACATTAACTCTCCTCCACTTGTTGCCATTAGCCATTCTTGCACATTCGGCAATAATCCCTCCAAAAAGTATTGGCATTGGTGCCATTTTTCGTATCCATGATGTGGACACTTTAGGAGTAGCCCATTGAATCGCTCCCATGCTTCAAAAATTGCTCGTCTTCTCTTTGGGTAAACTCAAATTTCCCTGCGAATAGCATTGGTTTTATGTCTTTTAAATATTTATTCAAAAATTTTGTTACCATTTGTTCCCATGATGTAATCTTGTTAGCAAGCAATGTATTGAACCATGAACGAGCTCTATCCTTTAAAGAAAATGGAAATAATCTAAGCTTAACATCATCATCCTAAAAATTCTCATATTTAAAAGTTTGACAAATAAAGCATGGAAATCATTCAGATGATTATATGGATCTTCATTTTCTAGGCCATAGAACGTTGGGAGACAATTTAGCACACTAGGTTTTAATTCAAAACTCCTAAGCCCTACATTTGGGTATCGTATGCATGATGTGATGTCTCAAGTTAAGTTAGCTAAGGGATCAAGTAGTCCTTAAATGGCCTCTCTTGTGGTGCTGGTTGCAAATCCATTTCAAATTTATTTTTAATTATAACGTGCTTGTGTGTGCGAAGTGTTTTTTCTAATTCAAAGTCTATATGCTCAAGATTCGGTAATTGTGACCTACGACCATGCATGCAAATGAAAAAAAAATGATAACAAAATTAATAAAGATAAATAAGAGGGAGAAATTACAATACTAACCTTATCACGCTGTTACAATTTTGCTATGAAAATAACTCAAGCGCTATATATAGAAAAGAAAATGCGTGAAACAAATTAAAATAAATTAAGAGGCGGTTGAACCTGCCGATTTCACAAAATAAAAAAAATAACATGAAAATTAAATTACAGAAATTTAAAGAAGAGAAGAAAAGAAAAAAAAATAATACCTACTTCAAAATTTAATTCACTTTTTTTTTTTTAATAATAATAAAAAAAAAAATTACAAGGAAACAACTAAAATAAATAAATAAAGAAGAAAAAAAAATTCTACAAATTAAAATACTTACCTCCCAAGAATCGCGCCAAAAAACTTGTTGTGCAAATTTTATTGAACTCGCATGAGTGCACGAATCTATTGTAGAATAGATTAATGGTGACGAGTGTCGATCCCACGAGGAGGTGGATTTTAATTATGTGTAGAATTAATTTTCTGAGTTGGTGGTTGGTTTATAATGACAATTATGTAGGCAATGATGTATTAATTTGAATTAAAGCTATTGGAATAAACTATTAAAATAAAATGCTTGGATCTCCTGGATCTCAACATCGTATGTACCATCGGCTTAATATTCATTATTAGTACCAATTAAATCATGAAGGGGAACTTCCACTCATCATGAACCACACTTTAATAGATATGGTCTAAGGGCTTCCTTCCGTGCCAAATAAGAATAACCTTGCGGGGAGGCGGTTATTCCACCGATATCCGACAAGATTATTACTATCCTGTCTACGAAAAGTCAAAACAACCACATAAATTAAACGGGAAGGAAAAGTAAATTTACCAAATTAAGCCCATGGAGCATGTTGAGACTTCACCTTCAACCCAAGCTTGAAAAGAAATTAGCCACTCATAATTTAACTAGGGGTAAAATTGGAATTTTATTAAAATACGTAGAAAATACAAGATGGAGATGGAATTAGAGAAAATGGAGTCCAAAAATGGATTCAGGGGTGTCAAATTAGGGGGAGCCCCTTTTATAGATAAACCGAGTAAATCATGGCCATCGGATTAAAACAATTTGGGCGCTCGAGGATTGCGCCACGTGGCAAATTCCTATTGGATGGAACACATCATCGTGGGCTGTTATTCTGTGTATATGCATGTACCGTACACGTTTTTTCCATCCACTAACATTCTGCCACGTCACCGGTCAACATTTTTGGTCCAATAAGCTCGTGACACGCGTCATCGATCAACGCCACGCCATCGATCGAATGCCCATAAGCGGTCAATGCCACATCATTCGTCCAATCAAATGCCGCCACGTCATCGTATAGTGCCACGTCATCGCATCGCATGCCACGTCCAAAGATACAAGATGATGTGAACAAAGTGAAACGAATGCGATCGCGATCAAGCATCGTATATATCAACCGTCATCAGTATGTGTGAACGATCTAGTATATGTGAACAAAGCACCATTTTTCTTTTTATGCTCCTCCGAAGGTTTTCGACGTCCCCGAGTTCAAAAGTCTGTCCGTTTTCCATCTGATCTCTCGTTTATTGTGAAATGACCATGATATCTCCTAAAATACATAAAATACTTAATTAAAATAAAACATACATAATTAAATTACAAGGGACTTAAAGACATAAAAATAGGGATGTTAGTGAGACTTGGAGTGTAAAATGATGATTTTCTCCATTATAAATACACACTTTCTAGTACTCAACAGTTGCTAGAACGTAGATTCTGACCCAATAAGTATGGGCATGACGCTCACATAAAAAGCAGTTGAGTCCTCATGTTCCCACAATGGGCAACTAGCCCGATGAGGATGGAGGGAAGTGTGGACCGAATATTGCAGATTGGATATAAAAGCTGCGAGGGACGTAGGTAAAGGGGTTGGAAAAAAATTCTCTTGAGCTTCATATAGCAATCTTATCATATCAAAGTATTCAGGGTTTTCATTCTCTTTTTCTTTTCCAGTCTTAAATTGTTTTCTTTTGGTGAATTAAATTACTTATTTTAGCGTAATACAAAGACAATGCCATAAAGTTGTGGTCTATGTTTTTCCAGAAAAAAAGAGTTTGATTACTGACTTAAACGTCAAATGGTTTTCACCGAAAAAACATCTGGCGCCCTCTAATTAAAAGTTGCGGGTGCAGATATACGGATAAGGTTTGGTCATGGTTGGGTTAATTTGTTCAATAGTCGATGAGTAGGATTGTGCTTTGGGTATAGAAGAAATTATTTGACACACTGCGAGAGATAGCTAATGAAGCAAGGGAAAGGGCAATACACGAATGTATAGAGCGAATGGAAAAGCAGATGGAAAACCTTATAGCCGTGTTGCATGAATTAAGGGAAGGACAGAGGAGACTTGGAAAGAGTGTTCCAGTACACAATCGAGACGCCGTAGAATCTAGTTTCAGAATAGCTCGGGGTGAGCGTAGCCATATGGAGGGAGCTTAATTTCGCGGTGAGCATAGTTTAGTAACAAGAAGCCAATCTCGTAAGAATCAAAACCAGATGAACAATGTGAGAGAAGCTAGTGTCGAAGAAAAAGAGCTGAGGTATCCCCTTCACGATATTGAAAGGGAGCATGATCAAGTCTCTTTACAAAACCCTGATCGTGCAATGGAGCTTGAAGGAGAAGTACAGAGGTTGGCCTAGGTTATCAATGAGATGCAGGGTCGTTGTAGGATACCGTGCTGAAGGATTATGCTAGATGGTAAATCTCTTCTCTTAGCTGAGACCATTAGCATGGTCATCTCGGGAGACTTTCTTTTTCCTAACCTCAAATACATCGAGAAAAGCGACCCATTAGTTCACATTGAGTGTTTCAACAATATGACCATGGTGTAAGGTTTGACCCAGGGCCAAAAGTGTAAAACATTTTCATTGACTCTAGAATGATGGGTACGGATCAGTACCGGAAACTGCCCCGAGAAAGAATTAAAAGCTTCGACCAAGTGTGCCATGAGTTTGTCGAGCAATTCGCGAGACAATGGTACCAGAGGATGACATGATGAAGCTGTTGGGGATCAAGCACAGAGAAAACGAGCCCCTTAAGGAATTTTTAAAAAGGTATCATTGTGTTATTCTTGACCTGGAGGCCTATAATCATTCTCAGGCTTTGAAAGGGCTAAAAGAGGAAGTGAGGATAGGACGACTATGGTATAACATAAGGAACCCGGCTGTACAATCATATTCTATGACATACGAGCAAGTGAAAAGAGATATTAAGATTGAGGAGGAAAAAGAAGTGTGAATCAGAAGTGAGTTATTAAAGGGGTTGTGAAAAAAGGAACAGAAAGCGTAGAAAGGTGGAGGGCATGCGAAACGGAATAATAGCCTATTCATGAGTAGAGGTGCAGGTGGTCGAGAATTTCCTTATCACACCCGTCAGAGGCCAGCACCATACAAACAGAGCAGAGCCAACCCTGGTAGGTCTGACAGCAAGGATCGTTAGAGAGAAACCAACTATCCCTATAACCCCCTTGTTACAATCCTTTGACCACGCATCACGCACAAAGCACCAGACCAGATAGATTAAATCCACCACTACGTACCACAACTAACAACAATTTTCTAAGGGATAGAATTATACAGATAATTGAACAAAGTCCATCGTACGGAAAATAAATGCCTCTAAAGGTCTCAATAGTGGAATTGTACCACACCATAAAGAGTTGTGGTTTGTTGTACCCTCTAACTCCAATAGCAAAACCAGCCAACAAGCAAGATAAAAATAGTTTCTGGGAGTTTAATGACATTCATGGCCACACCACAACTCAATGCCATGATCTTAAAAACCAAGTTGAAGATTTAGTGAGAAAACGATATCTAGACGACTTTATTGATAGAGCCCACCCTATTGCCGACCTTTAAAACAGAGTGGGGGAAAATGGTGATGTGGTCAAACTCGACTAGCCTGTTGTACGGGCTATTGCAGGTGGTCCAACATTAGCTGGAGATTCGAATAGAGCTAGGAAAAATTATTCTAGGTATAGGATGATCAGTAAGGATGTGCTCTTCTATTTGCCCGTAGTAAATTAAGAAAAAATCAAACAAGTGCCAATCATGTGAACTGAAGACAATGAGGAGGGTGTGATGTATCCTCATGAAGATGCCTTAGCAATAAAGGCAAACATTACGGGAAAAAAGCTTAACAAGATACTAGTGGATTTAGGCAGCTCAGTGGATGTCCGATTCAAGTCGACTTTAGACGACATGAATATCTCAGATCTACAACTTGAGCGTACCAGTACATTTTTAAAAGGATTTGGTGGTGGAAGGTTAACTCCCCTTGGTGTGCTGGAACTTCCAGTCACGATAAAATCTGCCTGATTTGAGAAGACGACGATGTTGGATTTCATCGTAGTCAACCAACAAAACCGTTACTAAATAATTTTAGGGAAACATTTCTTTAAAGCAGTAATACCCAATCATTACTTGGCTCTTAAGTATCGAATAAATGGTGTCATAGGGGTAGTGAAGGGTGATTAGAGAATTGCCCGAGAATGCTATGCAATGGCTGCAAAGGAAACAATATAGATAAACTCCTTGGATACGAGGGGAGATTAAAAAATAGGAAGGGAAAAACCCATTAAAGAAATAGAGATGGTGAATATAGAGTATAAAGATTTGGGAAGAATCGTAAAGATTAGGTCAAAGTTAGGAGAAGAGTTAAAAAATGAGCTAGTGCATTGCTTACGAGCACATGCAAACGTATTTGCTTGGTCGTATGATGACAAGTCAGGAATTGACTCTAATGTTGCTTGCCACAGATTGGCAAAAAAAATTATGGTTGACCGATGAAACAAAAAAGGTACTTTAACTAGGAAAGCTATAAGGTCATTAATACTCACGTAGAGAAGTTTTTGAAAGAAAGATTTATTAAGGACGTAAACTACCCAGAATGGATATCCAATGTATTGTTGGTGAAAAAGGCTAACAGCAATTGCAGGATGTGTGTCGATTTCACTGACTTCAATAAGGCCAGCTCAAAAGACAATTCCTTTACTCGAAATTGATTAGCTGATCAATTTTACAACTAGGCATGGCTTGCTCAGCTTTATAGATGCCTTCTTGAGATACAACCAAATTTCCATGTTGATATAAGACGAGGGGCATACAGCTTTTATTACTAACTAGGGTCTCTTTTGCTACAAGTTAATGCTATTCGGCCTCAAGAATGCTTGTACAACGTACTACAAGTTGGTGAACAAAAGTTTTAGGCCATTATTAAGACGCACGATGGAAGTGTATATAGACGACATTATCAGCAAGTCGAAGATCCCAGCTGAGCATACAAAACACTTGGAGGAGATGTTTGAGTTATTGAGGAAAATTCTTACGATTCATGGTTAGCCATAAGGGGATTGAGGCTAATTCAAAGAAGATACGAGCCATCGTAGATATAAGATCCCCTCGCAAACTTAATAAGACACAGAGTCTCATGGGAAAATTAACAACATTGAGCTAATTTATATCGAAAGCAACTAACAAATGCCATGCTTTTTTTCAAGTGATGAAAAAGGGAAATAAGACACAATAGACTCCCGAGTACGAGGAGGCTTTTCAGTGGTTGAAGGGGTATTTGTTATAAGCCCCTTTTTTTCAACACCACGAGAAGGTGATACAATATATTTGTACTTGGTCGTATCTCGGTACACTACAAGCTCAGCATTGGTGTGTAAGGAGCTCTAAATCCAATATCCAGTGTACTATACTAGCAAAGTTCTCCTTAATGTAGAAATCTAACACTCGATGATGGATAAGTGGGCCCTTACCCTTGTAGTTGTTGCTAAAAAGTGAATGCCATATTTTCAAGCATTTCCAATCGTCGTAGTAATAGATCAACCATTACAATAAACTCTCCACAAGCTAAAGACTTTAGAATGACTAGTGAAGTGGTCAATAAAGCTGAGCAAGTTTAATATAAATTACAGATCTTGAGTAGCAATCAAGGCCCAGGCACTCATAGACTTCGTTACTGAATTCATAGAAGACGATGTGGAGATTAACCTCCTACGTGTTGTGACAGCTGACGATGGAAGCCAAATGTGGTAAGTAATACTTAAAGAAGGCCAGATATATAATTATAATGTTTAAATGAGTTGACATTGAGCAAATTCCGAGAATAGAAAATTACCAAGCAGACATTCTTACTAGAATGGCCGCTACAACAGATGTAAGAATGCCCAAGATAGTGCCGTTGAAAGTCAGAACAAATGCCTACACCGAGGAGTAGGAAGTGATGCGAATAGATGCGGGGCATTCGTGGATGGACACAATTATCTCATATATTTAAGATGGGGTCTTACCCGCAGACAAAGCACGTGCACGAAAGCTCAAATACTAGGCATCCAAATACACGCTGATCAATAGGGTGTTGTATTGATGGGGTTACACTTTGCCATTTTTTAGATATTTGGATGAAAAAGAGGCTGACTACGTGCTAAGGGAAGTACATAAGGGAATCTATAGAAACCACTCAAGGGAAAGATCCTTAGCTTTCAGAGCCCTAAGGAAAGGGTATTTCTGGCCAATGCTACACTAGGATGCCTAAGAAAGGACAAGGAGCTACAAGAGCTGCCAAAATTTTTCTAATGTCCTAACACAACCATCATTAAAGCTTACCACAATATCTTTGCCATGGCCGTTTGCTAAGTAAAGGATCGATTTGATAGGCCCGCTAAAGGGCTAAAGAGCTGCCACATATGCCATTGTGGCGATAGACTACTTTACAAAATGGGTAAAGGTTAAAGCTCTTAGCAAAATTATGGATAAGAGAACGACTGATTTTGTGTGGAAGAATCTCGTGTGCAGACATAGAATCCCTCATTCCCTTATAGCAGACAATGGCAAGCAGTTTGACAATCACAATTTTAAAGACTTTTGTCAGAACTTAGGTATAGAGTTGAAGTTTTGTTTGCTAACCCACTCCAAAGCTAACAGGTAAATGGAAACAACCAACAAGATAATAAAAAAGCTGTTGAAGACACGGTTGGGAGAAAAGAAAAAAGTGTAGGTAAATGAGTTGTCGAAAGTTCTCTAGGCATATCAAACTACCCATAAGACTGCCACAAGGGAAACATCGTTTGCCTTATCCTTTAGTCATGAGGTAATAGTACTAGCAAAAATTGGGGTACCTATACACGGACCAGAACACTTCAATGTGGAGGAGAATGACAAGTAGATCTGTTTAAACCTAGATTTACTGGCTAAAAAAAGGGAGCTCGCATAAAAAAAATTCAGTCGGTTATCAGTAAAGGGTAGCTCGTTATTATAAAAAAAATATATGATTAAGACAATTTAAAAGTGAAGACTAGTTGCGCAGGAAGGTGAATTAAAGTATCAGAGACCCAAGCTAGGGAGCTTTCAGTACTAACTGAGAAGGACCATACAGAGTCATATGGGTAGCAAGACTAGGAGCTTACAAGCTTGCTTACGTAGATGATTATGAGGTTAAACAATCATGGAATGTAGAACACCTTAAGAAATACTTTCAGTAAGACTTTCTTGTAATCAATTAGATGCATTTGTAATTATTTAAATGTTCAAATTGTCTACTGTAAATTGCGAAAAATGATCAATATGAGTTTTAAAATTTTCATCCATTTGGTCTGTAAAAATTTTCTAAGACAAAAAAAGACTTTAAGCCTCAAAGCCTACTTGAGGCGAGACACAAAGTCAGGGTTTGCTAGAATTTGCTCGATTGATGGTAAGCGAGCAAATGATTTGGTGTTACGAAAATTTCTTAAGACAAAAAAGACTTTTAAATCTCTAAGCCTGCTTAAGGCGAGACACAAAGTCAGAGTTTGCCAGAATCTGGTCGGTTGATAGTAAGCGAGTAGATGATTCGATGTTATGAGAATTTCCTAAAGCAAAAAAGACTTTAAGTCTCAAAGCCTACAAGAGGTTAGACACAAAGTCAGAGTTTGCCAGAATCTGCTTAGTTGATGGTAAGTGAGCAGATGATTCGATATTACGAAAGGCAAAAAAATAGTTTTAAGTCTCAAAGCCTGCTCAAGGCAAGACAAAAAGTTAGAGTTTGCCAGAATCTACTCAGTTGATGGTACGTGAGCAGATGATTCGGTGTTACGAAAATTTCTTAGGCCAAAAAAGACTTTTAGTCTCAAAGCTTGCTCGAGGGGAGACACAAAGTCAGAGTTTGCCAAAATCATCTCAGTTGATGGTAAGTGAGTAGATGATTCGAGCTTACAAAAATTTTCTAAGGCGAAAAGACTCCAAGTCTCAAAGCCTACTTGAGGTGATACGCAAGTCAAATGCTAGAATTTGTTCGGTTAAGCGCAAAGGAGTAGATGATTATTTATGTAAAGAAGAATTTCTAAGTTAATCAAGACTTTAAATCTACTTGGCAAGCTTGATACCAGCAGATGATCACATATAGAAAAGTCTTCTAAAGTTAGTCTCTCGGGTAATAGTAAACTGCATGTGATACCGAGCCCATTTGTTGACGATAAACAGAATAAGCATTTATAATCAATGAGTTTTCATTACATTTTTTTAAAAAAAAAGGAAAAAAGAGGAAAACATAATGTTCAAAGTACAAAGTTACAATTATAAAGGTGGGGGTCCACTTGTGATGGATTCTTAACTGGAGAAGAATGAGTAATCTCACCGATTGCACTAGGTGGGGTGCTTGCTTTAGTCGCCTCAGTATCAACAGGAGGAGGAGGGCTTACAGCACCAACTGCATTTGGATCTCTTTCCCCGTCGCCCTTCTTTGCTTTTTGCTCATTCATATATTCATTAACACCTGCAGCCAGCTCATCTTTTTTCAAATTGAGATGCTACCTCTCGAGCCTGGCTATGATGTAGCGGTAGGAGTGTCTGAGCCCTTTGCTATAATGGCGTCCACCTCCTTCTTTAGAGTTTCAATTTAGTTCAGGTAGTTTCCTGAAAGGAACTCTACCTGAGATTCATATAACACCTTCTGAGTTGCTAATTCCTCTTTAATGCATAAGAGCTCCTTTTCAAAGTTGGCTGCTTTGGCCTCAGCAAGAGACATTAGCTCCACTAATTTCAATTTTTCTGAGACAAAATCTCAATTTCTCTTCTTGGGTTGTTTCCGCTTAACTTTTAGCAGCTCTAATGGCTTCTTTCATTTTTATATCGTAATGACCTATTTTTCCCTTATTATAAGTGGCTAAGGAGCCAAGATGGAAAGATCCAAATTGAAGAGCTTTGATCAACTCCCCTAAAGTGTGGCCTTCAAAATTCTCGAGGTCACTTTATTTCATGAGCATAACATACTCGCTGATATAAGGTGCGGAGTACTCTAATCTTTCATTCAAAGATTGAGCCATCTGACCAGCTATAGGAGTCGAAGTAGGACCTTTGTCGCATCCTGCTCCATTTGACTCGCCTGTTTTGGATTGTGGGTGTGGGAAAGCCTTCAAAGGAGAGATTCTTGCTATTGTGGCAAGGCGTTTCTCCTTCGAAACATCTTTTCTAGACTCGTCTCTAGTTGCTCTAGAACAGGGATGTTTTCTATTCAAAGCCCTAATCACAACCTCTTTCATCTCGTGGGCATCAAGAACCAAGTGTGAACTGACTAAGCTGTCAAGGGATAACAGATCTTTGCACGAGCAGGGATTCGCTAAGGCCACCTTAACCCTCTTCAATAGCTTGCTTTTGAAGTTATAGCTCATTGTCCACGAGTCTGCAATACGAACCCAGGTTGTATTAAAATCAAGAAGCTTGTTCAGGTAAGCAGAAATTAGAATTATCTTAAATTAGCAAGAGACTTGGAATTGAGAAATGAGAAGGAATATAGACGTTTCAACCATTAGTAGATGTTTTTTTAGTTCTCACCCTTAGTTGGGAGACCGATTATGGGCTTTTTGGTCTTTGTGCTGGACATAAAATAATACCAGCGGGCATCTTTTGGGCTACTCTTTAGCTGGTATAGGTATTTAATGTTGAGTGCTAGAAAGTGTGTATTTATAATGAAGAAAATCATCATTTTACATTTCAAGTCTCACTAACTTCCCTATTTTTATGTCTTTAAGTATCTTGTAATTTAATTATGTATGTTTTATTTTAATTAAGTATTTTATGTATTCTATGGGACATCATTGTCATTTCACAATGAATGAGAGATCAGATAGAAAAATAGATAGCAATTTTAAACTCAGGACGGTCAAAAACCTTAGGAGGAGACTAAAAAGATAAATGGTACTGTTCACATATATGGTACTGTTCACGACACTACTCATATATACGACACTGTTCACACGTACTGTACAATGATGTGGCACTATACGATGATATGGCAGCATTCGATTGGACTAATGATGTGGCATTACCGCTTATGTGTCATTAACTAATGATGTGGTGTTGACTGATGACGTGTCACGATCATATTGACCTAAAATACTTATGTGGCGTTGACCGGCGACATGGCAGTATGTTAGTGGATCGAAAAAAATGTGCGTACGATACATGCATATATACGGAATGACAGTCCTAATGATGTGTTCCATCCAATAAGAACTTACCACATGGCGCAATCCTTAGTATCCAAATTATTTTAATATGATGGCCATGATTTACTTATTGTATTTATAAAAAGGGGGCTCCCCCCCTAATTTGACACCCATGAATCCATTTTTGACTCCATTTTCTATAATTCTATCTCCATCCTTGTATTTTCTATGTATTTTAATAAAATTTCCATTTTACCCTTAGTTCTATTATGAGTAGCTAATTTTCTTTCAAGCTTGGGTTGACGGTGAAGTCTCAACATGCTCCATGGGCTTAATTTGGTAAATTTACTTTTTCTTCTCCTCTAATTTATGTGTATGTTTTGACTTTTCATAGACAGATAGTAATAATCTTGTCTAGATATTGGCTAGTATAACCATCTCTCTAGGCAAGGTTATTACTATTTGGCACGGAAAACACTTAGCACCATATCTATTAAAGTGAGGTTCATAAGAAATGAAAAATCTCCCTTCATGATTTAATTGGCACTAATAAGGAATGTTAAGCCAATAGTGCATGTTGAGTACAAATCTGGAGATCTAAGCACTTCATTTTAATTGTTTATTCCCACCACTCTAATTTAAATCTAAGATAACTTACGTCATTTTTATTATAAATCCAACCACCAACTCAGAAAATTAATTCTACACGCAATTAAAATTCACCTCCATGTGGGATCGACACTCGTCACCATTGATCTATTCTACAATAGATTCGTGTGCTTGTACGTTCAATAAAATTTGCACAATAAGTTTTTGGCACCGTTGCTGGGGAGGTAAGTTATTTTAATTTGTAGAATAAAATTTCAATTTCTTTATTTATTTTTTTAGTTGTTTTCTTGTAATTTTTTTATTATTATTAAAAAAATTTAAAAAAAAAGTGAATCTGCATTTTGAGGTAGGTATTTTTCTTTCTTCAAATTTTTAAAATTTAATTTTCATGTTATTTTATTTTTTTAATTTAGCAGGTTTAACCGCCTATTAATTTATTTTAATTTGTTTCACGTATTTTATATATATATAGCACTTAAGTTTGTTTTTGTAGCAAGATTGTAACAGAGTGATAAGGTTAGTATCATAATTTCTCCTTCTTTTTTATTTTTATTAATTTTGTTACCATTTTTTTCTCTTTGCATGCATGTTCGTAGGTCATAATTACCTAATCTTGAGCCTATAGACTTTGAATTGGAAAAAACACATCGCACACACAAACACTTTGCAATTAAAAATAAAATTGGAATGGATTTGCAACCAGCACCAGAAGAGAGGTCATTTAAGGACTACTTCAGTCTTTTAGCTAACTTAAGCACATTATGCATACGATACCCAAATGTAGCTGCTAGGAGTTTTGAGTTAAAACCTAGTGTGCTAAATTGTCTCCCAACATTCTATGACCTAGAAAATGAACATCCATATAATCGTTTGAATGATTTCCATGCTATATGTCAAACTTTAAAATATGAGAATTTTTCAGATGATGATGTTAAACTTAGATTATTCCTATTTTCTTTAAAGGATAGAACTCGTTCATGGTTTAATGCATTGCCTGTTAATAGCATTACATCATGGGAACAAATGGTAACAAAATTTTTGAATAAATACTTCACAACTTAAGCACATTATGCATACGATACCTAAATGTAGCTGCTAGGAGTTTTAATTTAAAACCTAGTGTGCTAAATTGTCTTTCAACATTCTATGGCCTAGAAAATGAAGATCCATATAATCATTTGAATGATTTCCATGCTATATGTCAAACTTTTAAATATGGAAATTTTTCAGATGATGATGTTAAACTTAAATTATTCCCATTTTCTTTAAAAGATAGAACTCGTTCATAGTTTAATGCATTACCTATTAATAGCATTACATTATGAGAACAAATGGTAACAGAATTTTTGAATAAATACTTCACAACTTTGACCTCATCAACGATTGGTTCACTCTGCCCACACCTGCTCTATAGAACGAACAGATCATAAAGTACCCTCTCCCCATTTGGGTTGAATTGACTAGGGGATAAATAAATTCTCCCAAATATTTTGACAAGACAAAGTTGTAATGGAAGTCTCATCCCTAATCTAAAGCATTCAAGGAATAGGGTCACAAATCCCCTTAGGGGTTGGCTAGGGGTGTCCTTTTTATAAGGAACTCTGAGATCTATGTCATTACGGATGCTGTAATTTCTCCTAAGTGTACTTAAATCTTCTACCGTCGTGGTGCAAGCCATATAGTCAATGGGTAATCCTCAGCTAGAGATTTGTTGCCCATTTTTCTTTTTTCTTTTCTAGTCGAGTTTGCTCTAGTGAAGATCCTTCCTCTATCTCTTCACCAAAACTCTCCTCTTAAGCCTCACTTAGCGTTCGTTTAGTGAGAGCACTCACTACTACTATTCCCACCAGATGAGGTCGAAGCCTCAAGTGACATCCTTTTAACACTATCCCCAACACTAGAACCACCTACAGACTCTAATGGGACCCTTAAGTCGAGAACAAGATCTGCTAACAAACTGAGCCAGGAGCCTAATTCATCACCATCATCATCAATTTCAATAACCTTTTCTTTTCCTTTTGACATTTCTTGTAACAAACCTAGAACTAGAGCCAAATATTTCAAACCAAAGAAAAAATAGTAAATTCTCGATGGCGAAATACGAGAAACAATACCTGAGGCGAAGAAATAGAAAGGACCGATGTAGAGTTATGCGATTGTTGATGATGGAGAAACTAACGTGGTAATCAGAAAAGATGAACAGAAGCAAAGGAAAGTGAAATGATTTTGAATTTTAGGGTTTTTGAGAATGTCAAAGGGAACTGAGTTGATGCCTCATTTAATAATGCATCCTCCGAGAATGCAGTAAATGTTGGTTTGAATTTTGAATAATTGGCCTAATTTTTACCACGTATTTAACATTCACAAACAACGTGATTCTTCATGTGAGAAAATGTTGACAGAACAAGAGCATGAAAAGCGATTACCATCAGCATCTATTTTAATGACCTGGCTAGAGAGGTACCTAGAAAGTTTTCAGTCTAGATTCGCTTTACTTTCAATACTAGAAACTAGGCGACTTGTGTTTGGGCAAAAAACACACAACGACCAAGAGCTAATGAGCATATTCATGGTCGCCTCTTCAAGAATGTGCTCCCCTTGGTTATAATGGCCATTCATTGAAATTTATTTATGGAGAGTAGCCTCCGGGTCGATTTAATATTTTCCTTAGACGAGTTGGTTGACAAGAAGTTATGGTCAAGTTAGCTCAGAGTTTTGGTTAACGACAGTTGCTAGAACGTGGATTTTGACCCGACAAGTACGGGCATGACGCTCATGTAAAAAGCAGTTAAGTCCTTATATTCCCACAATGGGCAACCAACCCGATAAGGATAGAGGGAAGTGAGAACCGAATATTGCAGATTGGATATAAAAGCTACAAGGGCTGTAGGTAAAGGGGTTGGAAAAAAAATTCTCTTGAACTTCATATAGCAATCTCATCATATCAGAGTATTCTGGGTTTTCATTCTCTTCTTTTTTTTCAGTCTTAAGTTGTTTTCTTTTGGTGAATTAAATTACTTATTTTAGCGTAATACAAAGACAAGACTATAAAGTTGTGATCTAAGTTTTTCTAGAAAAAAGTGTCTGATTACTGACTTGAGCGTTGAAGGGATTTCGCCAGAAAAACGTTCGACGCCCTCTAATTGAGAGTTGTGGGTGCAGATACACAGATATAGGCATAAGGGATCCACGGTTACACACTGTTCCATTGGAGGTTCTACCATTTGGGAAAAGGCATAGTTTCTTTGCCTTTTACTTTCATAAGGTAAAAGCACCAAAATACTCAAAAATTTAATTTGATTTAACTTTAATGATTTTTTAATATAAAATGTATTGTCCCTAAATTATGTATAAATACTACTTTGTTAGTATGATTGTTAAAATTTATCTAATCTAACAAAATGTATTTATGACATGTGGGATATTGAAAATTATTAAATTTTATTTAAAGCATATTAGATTATAAAGTAACTAAATGTCTAAACTATTAGTTTCAATAATACATTCTCTTGGGGTAATTTGGTCATTTTAAATTATGAGGGTAAACTAATCAAATTAAAGTTATCTTAAAGCAATCTTAAATGGTCAAAGATTGTTAAAAGATCACCTAAGTAAAAAAAAAAATTATATTCAAATAATGATTTGATTAATTAATAGTTCAAACTTAGTATTAATTAGTAATTTTGTAAAATATTGTGAACTGATTATAATTACCTTGTGAAGGTAGGGATTACAAAACTAGTGGGATAAAAATATCCTACCCTTAAATTATATTTATATATTTTAGCAAAGTTTAAATAGATGGATATCAACCAAGAAAATATTAATTTGAGAATCAATCCGCTTCTATTTTACATTTTTTACATTCAATTTTTTTTCTATACTTTACCTTTTTTTTTTAATGGATCTTGCTCAACAATGGAATTGATTGGACGATTGAATATGGTTTGCGATGCAGCAGAAGGGGTAAGTACTAGGGCAAGGTGATGAATACAGATATTTTCAATACACTGGTACCGGCAAATAATAATAATAATAATAATCCTATTGACTCCACGGTATGCTGCGAGTTTAGCATGTTAGATCTTGTTAGATTCAACCTGAGAAATAAATTATATTAGATTTTGAATACCTCTAAACCCGCTTAATACCTTGTATATATATGTGTGTATTAGTTGGAAAAAAGAAATTTAAATAATAAAAGATCTAAGTATCAAATTTATGGGTCCGCCTACGTTTTGCAACAGTTTTTACTTTTTGTGGTAACATATCATTTCGATCCCTTATACTTTTTATAAAATAAAATAAATAGAAAATATTATAAATATTTACATATAAGTCTTTTTTATATCTATTTTTATTATTTATTTTTTTATTAATTATATTTAATTATTATTTTATTAGTTATTAATATATAAATATAATATGATATAATAAAATAAAATAATATTCTAATATAATTTATTTTTATATTATAATATTTACATATAAATTATTTTTTATAAAATGACATTTGAAAAGAATTTTAATAGTTGTTGTTGTTGTTATTATTATTATTATTATTATTATTATTATTATTATTATTATTGCTATTAAATTTTATTTATTTTAATTATTATAATTATTATTAGTATTAAAATTTATTACTTTTATTATTTTAATTTTTATTATACCGTAATTAATTTATTATTATTAGTATTAATATTTCTATTATTAAAATATATTAACTGTATTATTTTAATTACTATTAATTATTATTATTATTATTATTATTATTAAAATTTATTAATAATTTTTTTATTTTAATTATTAATAGTAAAATTATTTATTACTTTTATTATTTTAATAAAATAACATTCCCATTAATAATAATTAAAATAATAAAAAATTATTAATAAATTTTAATAATAACAATATTAATAGTAATTAAAATAATACAGTTAATATATTTTAATAATAGAAATATTAATACTAATAATAATAAATTAATTACTGTATAATAACAAGTAAAATAATAAAAGTAATAAATTTTATTAATAATAATAATTAAAATACATAAAAATAACAAAATTTAATAAAAATAATAATAATAATAACAACAACAATAACCATTAAAATTATTATTATTATAATTATTATTATTATTAATAAAATTTATTAATAATTTTTTATTATTTTAATTATTATTATTATTATTTTAATTATAATATATACAAATAATATTAGGGACATAATTAACAAATAGTATTTTAGTTATTTACAATAATCTATTTCAATTATAAAATAAAGTAAACATATTAATGGGAATGTTGTTCATTCCGATTCCAATTTTTATATCTCAAGTAAATAACTTATTATAATTCAAACTCCTTATTATTTGTAGTTTTTTTTATATTTAATTATTATTGTATTAGTTATTAATAATGGCAATAATATTAGAAAAAAATTAATAAAATTTAATAATAAGAATAAAATAACAATGAAATTAATAGCATAATAATATTAACGATGATAATAATTAAAATAATAAAAAATTATTAATAAATTTTATTAATAATAATTAATAGTAATTAAAATAATACGGTTAATATATTTTAATAATAGAAATATTAATACTAATAATAATAAATTAATTACGGTCTAATAAATATTAAAATAATAAAAGTAATAAATTTTATTAATAATAATAATTAAAATAAATAAAAATAACAAAATTTAATAGCAATAATAATAATAATAACAACAACAACAATAACTATTAAAATTCTTTTCAAATGTCATTTTATCAAAAAAAAAAAACTTATATGTAAATATTATAATATAAAAAAAAATTATATTAGAAAATTATTTTATTATATCATATTATATTTATATATTAATAACTAATAAAATAATAATTAAATATAATTAATAAAAAAAATAAATAATAAAATTAGATATGAAAAAGGACTTATATGTAAATATTTATAAAATTTTTTGTTTAAAATAAATATGAAAAATGACTTATATGTAAATATTTATAATATTTTCTACTTATTTTATTTTATATATATATATATCATTCGTTAACAAGAAAATAAATAAATAAATACGAAAATGGTTAAGATATCAATGATGAGCAATAAAAACTGGTTATCTCTTTGTTTTTGGTTTTGTTTTTTTTTTTTTAATGTATGTTTCTTGTTGAATTGCCTCACTTTTGTATCTTCAAGCAGAGACACCCATGCCTCCATCCCATCTCCAAGTCTTGTATTAATAATGCATGACAACAGTTGGGAACGAGATAGTCGACTCACCAAAACTACCAACGCTAACCCTTATGGGCTTTTCCCATCCAAAATCAATTTCATGATAACCAAAATTACCCCAATTTGTAAAAGTGATTCTTTCCGTCATATGAATGAAAAAGCTAGTTTTTCTTTACACTCAAAGAGTTGTCGTATTTATTGTGTGTTCTTCCCATGGGTCCCTAGTTTCTCTAGAGAAACCGTGAGGAAGTTGAGTTAAACTCCTCCAGAGTTCCTGTGTACACTCTATAGGAGTGTTGTCGTTCACTTCGAGGTTTTATAAAAGTTAAAAGAGGAGGTTGAGAACTATTAATACAAGCAGTTATTGAGGGTCGAAAGATTGGTTAGAGGTCAATTACTTCTCTGGCTGTTACACAGATGGATGCTGAAGCATTAATTAAGCTGTGTAAATCCTTGTCACTCGATGAGGATGTTAAAGACACAGTTACATTGGATGGGGATCTGCACAAGAAGAGGAAAAAGATGATTTCTTTCTGCTTAGCTGGAAGAGTCCTCACAACAAAGGAGGTGAGCAGAGAAGCTTTCAAGAATATGGTACAACAGTCGTGGAGAGTTCTGCACGAAGTGATAGTGGAGAGCATGGGGAATAACACTTTCATTTTTAAATTCTCATCTGAAGCTGATAGACGACGAATCCTCTCAATGGGGCCATGGCATTTTAGCAAAGCGCTAGTTGTTCTCACTAAAGTTACAGGTATGGATGAGATTACAAAACAGGATTTTAGTCAATCTCCTTCTTGGATACAAATTCACAGCGTTCCAGTGATGTGTATGAATAATGAAATGGCTAGAATCATTGGAAGTCAAGTGGGGAAGGTATTAGGGGTGGATCCTAATGTGACTAGTGAATGTTTAGGGAAATTTTTTAGAATTAGAATCATGCTAGATATCACAAAGCCATTGAAGAAGGGAGTGAGGGTAAAGCTTCAGGAGTCAAACACAAGTATGGTACTTCCCATCTTTTATGAAAAATTGCCAGAGTTCTGCATCAAATATGGGTGTGTGGGTCATTTATTTCGGGAATGTGTGGAGTATAATGCTATGCAACCATCAGAGCAAGGTGGCTGTGAATTCCTTTATAAAGAATGGATGCAAGCAAATGCTGTGGTGGATAAGGCAAGAAATAAATACTGGGGCAGAGGTGATAGCTCAAAGGCCAAATCGTCAGACGAGGTGCAAGATCAAGGCAAAAATGATGGAGAGAGTGACCGGAATCTGATGAGTCAACTGGTGTAGGATCAGACCCATGACCCGACTCAAAAAGTGAAGCAGAAACAAGATGGTAGGGCTGAGGTGGATTAGTAAGAGGCTGATGCTATTTACCTAAAACCTGATAGAGCATCAATGGTGATTGATAAAATGGGAAATGATAAGAGTCCAAAGAAAAATTTTGAAATTGGGAAAGACGAAAATGGTGTACAGGACAAAAGTTTTACAGAAACTGTCGGAAAAGCTCATCAAGAGCAGGAAAACAAAAACATGGATCCCACACCAATCAAGGCGATGAAGCAAAAACTCAGGCGCAAGAAGCTAGGCAGACTTAAGAAAGCACCAGCTATGAGGATAATAGGCCATTGGGAGGTAAAAAAGAGTTCCGATTAGAAAATGGAAAAGGGTAGCAAGACAGAGGGTAGAACAGGCAGATAAAGGCAATGACTGTAAAGCTCAGAAAAGGAAACAAGATGGAGAAGGAGTGGAAATTCTGACAACTAAGAGGAGTAAGACAGAGTATAAACAAGGGTCAAAATTATGCTGTTACAGTGGCAGGTACACAAATCTCTTTTCATTTGCCTGAAAATCGAAAGGCTCACGAGAGGGAGAGTGAGATGGTTACTGAATTTTCAGAGATATCGGCAGCGGCTATTGAACAGCCCTGCCGACAGCCATGAAAATCTTCAGTTGGAATGCTCGGGGTTTGGGGAAGCCCTGGACAGTCCGAGGTATTTGTAAACTTCTCCAATTAAATAAACTGGATATTGTCTTTTTATGTGAAACAAACATGTTGGCAAATCAAGTGGAAGAAGTCAGAAGGAAAGTGCATTTTGATTGTTGTTTTACTGTTAATACAGCTGGAATGAGGGGGGGTGGCTACAATGTGGCATAGTGATATAGACCTTCAAAGTACATCCTTTAACAGCCACTATATTGATGCAATTGTTAAACGAAGGAATGGGAAATGGTGGAGATACACTGGAATATACGGAGATCCAGAGACAGCTCAAAAAGTACACACACAGAACTTGCTACGGCGACTGTCTTCGTTATTCAAACTACCAGGGCTGTGTAGTGGTAACTTTAATGAAAAGAGAAAGATCCATTTCTAATTACGGATTTTAGAGAAGTGTTAAAAGAATGTGGATTATTTGACATGGGCTGCAGTGGTTGTCCTTTCACATGGTCAAATAAATGATATGGGTCTCAGTTGATTCAGGAAAGACTACACCGATTCTTGTGTAATATGGATTGGCAGGGTAATTTTCAGATTTCGAGTGGTGCATATCAATGACTGGTGTTCAGACCATTGGCCTATTTTGTTAGAAGCTGGGATAAGGGCGTGGCAGAAAAAAAAATACAAGAGTGCTTCTAGATTCTTTTATGAGGATATGTTAAGTAACTATGAGGAGTTGAAAGATCTAGTGAAGCGGTGTTGGGCAGAGGCTGGAAAATGGGAGAATACAGAACCAGTACGTTGTTTTAAAACAATGTTGGAAGAATGCAAAGCTAAATTAAGAAGTTGGAGTAAAAAGGGATTTGGTGGTAGGAAAGCTATGTTAAAGCGGCTCATGCATAAACTTCAGGAAGTAAAGCAAAATAGTGGCCATTATAAAGAACAAAATGAGATTAGGCAATCAAAATTGCAGATAGACAACATTCTTCAACATGAGGAGATCTTCTAGAGACAAAGATCAAGAATTGCTTGGCTTAAAGAGGGTGACAGAAACACAAGGTTTTTCCATGCTCGAGCATCGGCTAGAAAGAGGAAAAATGAGATCAAGGGCCTTGTTGATGAAGGAGCATGGAGAGAAGATGATGAAGGAAAAAAAGGTATTGCTTGCAGTTATTTTATTAGGAATTATTTTCCTAAACAGTCCCTTCTATTGAGCAAATGGATGCAACACTAAAGAATGTCAGCAGCAAGATCACAGACGAGATGCGAGCGGAGATGGATCAGCCATTCACAAATGAAGAGGTATTAGCTGCTCTCTTTCTAATTAGCCCCACCAAAGCACCTGCACTAGATGGATTCCCAGTAGCATTTTACCAGAAACACTGGTCACTGGTCCAACAGGGAGTTATTAAAACATGTCTCCAAATTTTGAACGATCAAGGTGATGTAACTCAACTCAACTATACTTACATTGTCTTAATTCCTAAAGTTAAAAATCCAAAGAAAATGTCAGAATTTAAGCCTACAAGTCCTTGCAAGGTAATTTATAGAGTAATTGCTAAAACAATTGCAAATAGGTTAAAAGGGCACCTTGATTTGATTGTATCAAAAAATAAAATGATTTTATACCAAATAGGCTCTTTTCAGACAATATTATCATTGGATATGAATGCTTGCACAAGATAAGATGCAGGAAAGGAGGCAATGAAGGTTTTGTGGCATTGAAGCTAGACATAAGTAAGGTGTATGACAAGGTGGAATGGTGTTTCTTGCAAAAGACAATGGAAAAACTAGGCTTTTCTAGTAAGTGGGTGCAGCTAATAATGAAGTGCATCACCTCTGCCACTTTCTTAGCTTTGATCAACAAAGTTCCAAAAGGCACAATTCAACCTCAAGCCATTCTGACTAATGCAATGAGCGTCTTCAAAAAAATATTGACAAGGTTCTAGTGGGGTGCTAAAGACTCTAAGAAAAAATTCATTGGATCGGTTGGAAAAAATTGGCTCAATCTAAGGAACGTGGAGGGATGGGTTTTATAAAGCTTCATTGTTTTAATCAGGCTATATTAGCAAAACAAGGGTGGAAAATTATGCAAAAGCCAAGTTCCTTAATGGTAAGAGTTCTAAAGGCTAGATGCTTTAGAAGGGAAGAGTTTCTTGAAGTAAAATTGGGCAGCAACCCATCTTTTGTGTGGAGAAGTGTGCTGTGGGGTAGAGATGTTCTTCAGAAAGGACTCAGAGGTTTGATAGGTAATGGAGACAAGGTATCAATATATAAAAGTAATTGGCTGCCAAGACCTCAAACGTTCAAGCCATATTCTCCTCTTATGCTTCCTATGGATACAAAGGTGAAGTTTTTGATAAAGGAAGATAACAGTTCGAATGTTGAAAAGGTAAGACAACTTTTTTTTTCCTGATGATGTTGATCAAATATTACTTATCAAACTCCCACAGACTGCACAGGAAGACAAATATTGTAACACTCCAAACCCAACACATGCGAAGCGCGTGAGGAAGAAGATTACCTACTAATAAAAAAAATCTTTACACCAAAAATAAAATCTCAAACTAAAAAAAATCTCAAATACTTTAATCAATAAATCCACAAATTCATGTATCCAACTCTAAAAGATATCTCTCTCAAAGACATAGGTATAACAAAAGTCTCAAAACTTCTCATATACAAGTTCATAAACAAATAAATTAAAAGGAACAAAAGTCTATCTTCCTCTCCTAATTAGAAATATGAAACGAATCTCTAACTCCAATGATAGCACACCTCTCAACAAGATACTTAATCTGCAAAAAGTAATGACGTGGGTTGAGCCGTCAACTCGGTAAGTAAAACCATTCTTAACACACTAGGCCTATTATGTACCGAAAGCATTACAAGCCCCATTTTTTTATCAAAACATATATATTATAACAGAAAGACAGAACTTCGCTAAACAGATCAGAATATCAAAAGCTCATAATTCATACAAGAAAACATATCATATAGTACATAGCACAGAGAAGCCAAAGTTAGCTCATGTCACATAGTGTCACCAATAGTCCCGGTGACCCTGACTAAATGCATCGAATATCGTTTGCACACTCGTCTAGAACATATATGTATCGTATTATATGATCGATTTGTAAAAAACATTTAAATCAGTCTTTCATATATAATAACTTGTACATAGGTACAAAACATTCGTATCAAATTCATAAATGTTAATAATAATAATTTGGGCTTGCAAAATATCTTATAAATAAAATCATAAAACGTAATCATATAACAAAATAAATTATATATTTAAAAGCATTTGTAATATTTTACTGAAACCATAAGAATAACATAATTTTCATATTTGAAAACATTTACACAAACTAATTTTGTTATGAAAAATAATTGATTTTCAAAGAGCTATAAAAACACATTTACTTATACTAGTATCAAAATAATCATACTTATCTAGTATATTAGGAATAAAGTTATTTACAATAGTATCATAATAATCATACGTATCTAGTATATTAGGAATGAATTTACTTACCTCGACGAAAGCAATGATCTAAACTCTTCTAAGTCTCCAACAGCCTCAAACATCTTAACAAATACAAGAAAATCCTATTAACAACTTATTCCAACCTCTCTATTTTCCTAATTCATACCCGTACAGGGCTATTACTCTGAATTTTAACTCTTAATCTAGAAATTAGAAAGACACAATATTTTTCAGAATCAGTCTGGACATCCATGGGTATCTCACATAAAAGTTTCAAGAAGATCCGATTTCAAAAACATCTTTAAAACTAATTATTTCTTAATAAATTCAAAATTGTCTTGCAGAGCCTTAACTGAACAGTATGGATTCCGAGATTTTTATAAAATCAAACATTAATCTTAAAATTTCGAAATTAAAACTGGAAATACTAGACACACATAAAAATCTTTTTTTAAATTTCCAGAATTTTCTGAATTCATTTGATACCCCAAATAATTTTATGAAGACAGTCATTCTGTTAAAGTCGCACTTTTCCAGTGCAGCAGTGTCTTTTTCGAAAATCCATGTAAAATCAAAAACGAACTCAAACTTTACGAAACAAAATTTATTCCATAAGCCCTTCGTGTCTAGTTTTCAGGAAGATGAGGTTTGTTCCAAGAATCATTCGTAAGATATATGTTTAATTATGAGATATTCATGCTGTCCAGAATTATCTAGTAAGTTTATTGTGTCTAGGATTAAGAAACAAAACTCAACAATAAATCAAAACCCTAAACATAATTTAAACTCATCCTAAATCATGCATATCAGTCTGTAACAATCTAAAATTAAGCAAATAAAAACCCTAATAGAAAGATAGAAAACATGTGGAGAATAGAGGGGGTAGAACTTACCAATCCTTAAGGTTCTCCTCTAATCAAATGTTTGAATCTTAGAATGAGAGAGTAAAGCGGAGAATAGAAGAAACGTTGTGGACTTAGGGTTACGAAGAGTATGAATTTATAGGGAGTCCTAAGAAATCCTAGTAGGTTTTGGAAAAATATAAGTATTTTATAAAATTACCCCATGAGTAATCCTTATTAGTGAGGGTAATAGTGTCACTTATATATTCTAATAAAAAATAAAATTCTATAACCTAAAATTCATAAAAAAATATGGCGTTACAATTCTCCCCTCCTAAAAAAAAATTTCGTCCTCGAAATTCAAAGATACCTTATGCATGAAAGATTTGAGGATACTTCTCCAACATTTCTGCCTCTCGCTCCCATGTAGCAAATGGTTCATCCAACGTATTCTCTTGACTAAGGAAATAGTTTTTGTTCTCAAAACTTGTTCTTTCCTATCAACAATCTCGATACTCTTCATAAGTCATGTCTTCTCGATATCTGAATTGGTTGATAGTCCAACACGTGTGAAGTGTCTCGCTATATATTTCCTTAACACCGAAACGTGGAATACATTGTGAAGCCTGGATAGACTAGGGGCAAAGCTAAGATAGGCCACATGACCAATTCTTTCTAAAACCCGAAATGGTCCAATGAACCTGAAACACCCCTTTCCATGGCGATACTTTTAGGAAAACAAATTCTCCTACTTCAAATTCCAAATCATGTCTTTTGGTCCTGATGCTCTTTCTGCCTGTTGATCAAGACGTTCTCTAATCAACTTGATTTTCTCCACGATGTTACTTACCAAACCTCATCCCAACAAATTGGAGACCTACACTTTCTTCCATACAATGCCTCAAAGGGTGCCATTCCAATACTCGAATGGAAACTATTATTATAACTCGATCAACATTAGGTGTTCTTCCCAACCACCACTCAAGTCTAACACACAAGCTCGAAGATATCCTCTAGGGTTTGGATGGTCCTTTCGCATTGTCCATCTGTTGATGGAAAGCGATCTAAATCTTAATTTCGTTCCTAACTCTTTATGTAAGCTTGCCCAAAATCTTGAAGTATATAATCTCTATCGAGACACTTGTGAAGCCTCACTATCTCTTTTATGAACAACTTAGCTAGTTGGCCCACATTGTCCGTACTTTTTCTTGCTAGGAAGTGGGCGGATTTTGTCGAAGTCACATCCCTTCTTATTATTATGTGTTCCCATTTCCATTGTGGAATAGGCAGCACTTGTAAGGTTCCCGCTGGTCTTTGATGTTCAATTTTTATTTGTTGGCAAACCAAACATCGCGACATAAAAGCAATTATATCTCTTTTCATATTCCTCTACCAAAAACTTCCCTTAAGATCACGGTACATCTTAGTGCTACATTTATTATAAGGTCTTCTAAACTTGCCAAGATCTCTCGCCATCTCACTGGTTTGTCCCAACCATAATACACCTCCATTGTCAAGTCTAAATTCTGGCTTATGCGCTTCAATCACCTTTTTACAAATTTCATTAAACTCTAAATCGTTCTTTTGAATTGTCTTAATTCTATCAATTAGGGTAGGCTGGACTGTCAAATGTGCTAACAACTCTACTTGCCCACACCTCACTACTTCGATCTTACAACTTCTCAAGTCTTTTACCAAATGGGTTTGTGTGGTGATAATATGTGTCATACACCCAGCTGATTTCCTACTTAAGGCATCGGCTACTACGTTTGCCTTTCCCGAATGGTAATTAATAGAACAGTCAAAATCTTTCACTAAAACCCTTATAAACCCAGTATCTCTCCCGTACAATTAAGGTGTGGATCACCCCTTATAAGCCCATACATTCCAAAACGCGTCTTGCCAATTAAGGTGTGGATTACCCCTTATAAACCCAGTATCTCTCCCGTACTTTGCCGATGTGGGATTTGCCTAGGGTGTTACATATACCCCCTGTGTGGGACTCGGCCCTCGCTTAAGGTTTGCCCCACCATCGCTCGATATCATGACCCATCCTGCACTGAAGATATTGTCCGCTTTGGGCCTTAATAAGGCCCGCACGGATTTGTTTCTAGGGCGCCCATACACCCCAAAACGCGTCTTGCCAATTAAGGTGTGGATCACCCCTTATAAACCCAGCATCTCTCCCGTACTTTGCCGATGTGGGATTTGCCTAGGGTGTTACAAATATGCTTGGCACTTTGATAGAAAGGGGTTGTACTCTATTAGAGGTGGTTATAAAGAGGTTGTGCAAACTAAATATCAAGATGTGCCTAGCTGTTTAGGTAATCCCATGAAAGAGTGGAAGTAGATTTGGTCTCTAAACTTGCCAGCCAAGGTAAAAATTTTTATTTGGCAAGTTCTTTCTAATCTTCTACCTACAGCTGAAAGATTTTATAGAAAGAATGTACTGGGCTATCCAATTTGTGAAAGGTGTGGGAATATATCAGAGATCATGTATCATGCTTTGATTGGGTGTAAGCAAGCAAGGAAAGTATAGAAACTGTCAGGCTACGTTGATTTAATTCGAAAAACTCACAATGAAGAAATTTGGGATGTATTTCAAAATGCTATGATATCAGTTACAAAGGCTAAGTTTGAATTATAAGCAGCTTCCATGTGGGCTATATGGCATGTAAGGAATGAGTTTTATTTCAACAAGAGCACAACAGACCCTTCTAGAGTCCTAGCAAAAGCAGAGGCCATGTGCAGTTCTTATCAAAGGATAGGCTTCCAAGAAGAGACTACCACTAGAATCAAAAGTGAATCACTGTACCAAGGTGGAATCCTCCGCCAGAAGCTTGGTTCAAGTTGAATGCAGATGCAGCCACAAATGCTGGAAAAAGAAGGGCAGGCCTAGGGGCCATAGTTAGAAATTGGAAGGGGGAGAAAATGGTTGTAGGAATTCAGAATACGGACTTTCATGGGGATGTTAAATATGCTGAAGCTGAAGCTATAAATTTTGGTATTAAAATGGAAATAGACACACGATTAGTGCCGCTAATTGTAGAATCATATTCAAAGTCTGTTGTCAACTTGGTAAAAGGATCAGATAGAAGCTTGAAGGAAATATCTGGATAATCAGTAAGATTCAAGATTGTATGCGTGTGAAAGACAGCTTCAAAATCAATCATGTATTGAGAAGTAGTAATATAACCGTTCATAGATTAACTAAATAAGTAGTTAGTAATTAGGGCGGTGTAATTTGGTTGGAGGAAATTCCAACTCATGTACGTCTTTTCCTTTCAAGTATTTAATGGAAGTTCTTTTCGTTAAAATAAAAAAAAAAAGAGTTGTCGGATTTGACCTGTTCTTGACAATTCGACACTCAAATTAGCATTTTGGTCATAAAAGAAAAATGAATGAAAATAGTGAGAAAGTATTAGTAAAGGCATCATAGGCATGGTGTTTAATCTGAAAACTTCACTTGAGGAATGGAAAGCTATTGAAACTCAGTTTGGATCACAATTAAAATCTAGACTCTTGCATCTGAGGTATATGATGAACTCTATAAAAAAAATGATATGAAAATCATTGAATATTTCATTAAAATGAAGAACATAGCTGATAATATGGCTGCAACAGGAAGTGCTTTAAGTGATGATTATATGATTTTACACCTACTCTCAGGTTTAAGACCAGATTATAGTTCTGTTACTACTTATATTACTGGTCAAGTAGGTGTTGGCAAAATGAATATAAATGAAGCTTATGCTATGTTGTTAACTCAAGAAGCTAGAATTGAGCAACAAGCACATATGCTTTATAGTATGGATGTTAAGCATAATTTTGAGGCAAATTTTGCTCAAAATAGAGGCTTTAAGAAAGGAAATATGTCAGTTGGTAGAGGATTTGGAAATTACCATCATTATTCTAGTTTTGACAATGTTGGAAATTTTGGTAATGCTTATAAAAGAAGTTATGGAAGATCTGGTTTTATTTGGAATGGTCCTGGTAATAATGCACTTGGTTCAAATAATCAAAAGGGAGCAAATATAGGAAACTGGAACAATTGTGCTAGTAGTAGTAATTTCAATAATAGGCAACTGATGAATCCTAAACCTCAATTGAACGCATCTAAACCAACCTTCCAAATCTGCTTTAAAACTAGTCATACTGTAAACATTTGCTAGAAACTTGAAGAATTTTTTACCTCTGGTCCTTATAGACCCCCTCCAAACAGGAATCCCAAAGCTGCGTTTCTGGCTGACATGGATGGTGCAACTAATACTAACTGGTATATTGACAGTGGTGCTACACACCATCTCACAAATGATATGAGGAATATAACTGTTTCATAACCCTTCACAAGTAATTCCAAACTCATCATTGGTAATGGTACTGGTTTATGCATAACTCACATTAGAAGTGTTGTATTAAGAATGCATAATTCTTCTGAATTAATCACACTTAAACTAAACAATATGCTTCTTATGCCATAAATATCCAAAAATCTTATTAGCATATCTCAGTTGACCAGAGATAACAATGTTATTATTGAATTTGCTGGCAAATCATGTTTGGTGAAAGAGAAGGTGAAGAATTTGATCATACTGCAGGGTAAAGCTGAAAAAGGTTTATACAAGTTGCTGTTATTCTCTTATAATAAAGTCTCTCCTCAATCATCTCAAAAGTCTGTCACAGTCACTCAATCTAAAATTCCAGTTGTTTCTCTATCTATGTTCTCTGTTGTTAATTCAGTTTTCAATAATCAAGCAAGCACCTGCATACATATTGTAGAAAAATCTTGTACTGCTCCAAACTGTATGCTGAGTACTTCTGTGTTACATAAGAGATTAGGTCATCCTAATTCAAAAGTCTTGAATCATGTAATAAACTCCTATTCAGTCTTTAAGAAATTCAATAGAAATAAATCTTTTCATTCATGTGATGCTTGCAAAATGGGAAAAATGCATAAATTGTATTTTCCAGTCTCTTCAACTAAAACAAAACATGCCTTAGAAGTTTTACATACTGATTTATAAGGACCTACCCCTGTGCTTTCAATTCAAGGTTATAGATACTATGTGAGCTTTGTTGATGATTTTACTAAGTTCACATGGATATTTCCATTGAAAACCAAGGATGAAACACTGGTTGTTTTTAAAGTTTTTAAAAAGCAAGTTGAAAAATAGCTAGACAGTTCTATTAAATGTATTCAATCTGATTGGGGAGGGGAATACAGATCTTTTGTCAATTTTCTTCATGAATAAGGCATTCAATTTAGACACTAATGTCTCTATACACATAATCAAAATGGTTTAGTAGAAAGGAAACATAGATATATAACTAAGACAGGCCTTACCTTACTCAAGCAACTTTGCTCATAAAATTCTGGTGGGATTCTTTTCATACGGCCACTTATATTATTAACAGACTTCCCACACCTATACTCTCTATGAAGTCACCTTATGAATGCGTCTTTAAACTCAAACTAGACTACAAATTTCTCAAAGTTTTTGGTTCTTCATGTTTTCCATTCCTAAAGGATTATAACACTTATAAATTCTTCTTTTATACATCAAAATGTATCTTCTTAGGTTATAGTCCTCTATACAAGGACCATAAATGTCTACACTCCTCTGGCAAACTTTATATAGCTAGTCATGTTATATTTGATGAAACCTCTCTTCTTTATTCATCATATTCTAAATTCTCAATATCATCAACTAAGTCATCTGATTTTCAATATAATCTTCTTCAAATTCATACTATTTCAATTCCCAATAGTAATTCAAAAACCTTTAAAGTTGGTACTGCAATAGATGAAAATGATTCTCATCCATTTAGTGATCATTCCTCACCTAATATGCACCACACTCTCAAAACTCTTCATTATCTGTCTCAAACATACAACAGCCATCACACTCTCCTTTACCCTCTATATCACATCCCACACACTCATCTCAACTACCTTTACAAACTCACCCCATGATTACTAGAGCTAAAGCTGGTATATTCAAGCTTAAAGCATTCTTAACAACACATAACAGCCTAGAGCCCTTAATTATTGATAAAGTATAATCTGATCCTAATTGGAAAGCTGCAATGCAATTGGAATTTAATGCTTTAACCAAGAATAATACTTAGACTCTAGTACCTATGGCACCTCAATATAAGCTGGTTGGATGTAAATGGGTTTTCATAACCAAGTATAACACAGATGGTATAGTTTATAAACACAAAGTAAGGTTGGTAGTAAAAGGTTTTCACCAGACAGTAGGGGTAGATTATTTAGAAACATTCAGTCCTGCGGTAAAATCTTCTACAGTCAGAACTATATCAAGTTTATCAATAATGAAAGGTTGGAAAATCAGGCAAATTGATATCAACAATTCCTTTCTTAATGGAGATCTTTCAGAAGATGTATACATGACACAACTAAAAGTCTTCTTATCTAAAGAGGGTCATGTTTGCAAACTCAACAAAGCTCTCTATGGATTGAAGCAAGCTCCTAGAGCTTGGTATGATAAACTCAAAAGATGTCTTACAAGTTGGAATTTTTTCAACTCTAAAGCTGATACATCTCTGTTTATTAGACATGACACAAGAGGTATTATCATTGTATTGATTTATGTTGATGATATCTTCATTACAGGATATGATTATTCTTTATAGGAAAGTTTTATGACCAAACTCAGTAAAGTCTTTACTTTAAAAGACTTGGGATTGGTAGCCTATTTTCTAGGTGTTGAAGTATGCTATATAGATAATGAAATGCATTTATCTCAAACAAAATACATCAAAGATCTCCTAGCTAAAACATCAATGCAGAACTATAAAGATTCTGATACACCTTTTAGTATAGGTCAAAAGCTAGAAAAAGGCAGCTAAGGGATCTTAAGGTCAAGAGTTTGAAGATCCAACTCTTTATAAAAGCATTGTGGGTGGACTCCAATACTTGATACTCACCAGACCTGATATTGCATACGTAGTTCATAAGCTACGTCAATATCTTAGTGGTCCTACACTTCAACATTAGCTTGCTTGTAAGAAAGTGCTAAGATATCTTCAATCAATAATTACTTATGGACTATATATTCAAAAAGAAGGGGATCTTGAAGTTACATGTATAATAGGTTACTCAGATGCTGATTGGGCATGTGATGTGGATGACAGAAAGTCCATTAGAGCATATTGCATTTATCTTGGTAATAACCTAGTATCATAGTCCTCCACGAAACAAGTTGTAGTAGCAAAGTCTAGCACTGAAAGTGAATACAGAGCATTCTCTTCAGCATGCTAAAAAATTTCTTGGCTGGAATCTCTATTTTTTTAGTTCAACATTGTTAAGCTACCAACACCAATACTTTGGTGTGATAATCAAAATGCTGGTGACTTAGCTAGAAATCTCGTGTTTCTTTCAAGGTCCAAACACATTGAATTAGACATTCACTATATTAGAGATAAAGTGTTTGGCAAAAAATTAGAAGTAAGATACATTCCCTTATATGAACAGGTTATTGATATTCTCACAAAGGCTTTGTCACTTCCAAAATTCAGCTACTTCAAATCCAAGCTCAATGTCATTAGCAGACCCTTGAGCTTGAGAGGGGATGTTAAGGAGGCTCACATATGCAGCAAAACAGAGGATCACAAAAGCTTCTACAATCAGTTACAAAATGATTACACATACTGCTAGCTGGCACCAGGTGGTTATGTAGCTGCTTGTGCATGCACGCATGATAATTCTTTTGTTAAGCAAGTTGTAAATAGTTTGATTGTTTGTTTGTTTACTTTAACTGAGCTACTACACTTGTATATATATATATATATATATATATATATGTGTGTGTGTGTGTGTATGTATTCTGTTGTAATCGAAAGATTTTTCCATAAACAAATTTGATGAAATAAAATTCCAAATCTTATTCATTTTTCTTTAACTTTCTTAACTGCCAAACAATCATTTTATGTTCTTTAAGTCATAAGTCAGTAGAGTTGGTTTATATGAGGAACCTGCAACTGAACCTGATTCTGTTTTAAAGGTAGTCATAATACTTTTGGAAAGAATTGTTGACACAGTCTCGAGCCTTTACAAAATGAATCCCTTCATCGTTGCAGTCAACAAAATAATTGTTTGTCATTTTTCCGATGAGTGGGTAAAATCAAACTGAAGTTTCTGAAAGAAATTGCTTTAGTAGTTGCAATTTTTCAAAGACAAAGTGATCAATATCAGTAGCTTCCGAAAGGTTAAAGGGATAGTAAAAGAACCTTGGAGCTTAGTTATGGTAATGATATATATTGATCCATGAGATAAAGCTTGTGGATTTTGAAATGAAGAGGTGTTGGGGAAGAAGGTTTGATGCGCTTTCTACAAACTATTTCTACTTCTGTCTTCCTTTTTGCAACTTGTTTTGATGTGCTTTCTACAAACTATTTGTACTTCTGTCTTCCTTTTTGCAACTTGTTTTATACAATATTATGGTAAGGGCCAGTTATATATACATGTACACTATGCATTTGAATTAACTTAATCAAATGTTTTGTAGGTGAAACTTAGGGTAAAAACTCGTTTAATCTAATATTTTGAAGTTAGTGTCCATTTAATCCATACATTTTTAAAAAATATCTCAAAACATCCTACTGTTAAACTATTGACACTCCTACCGTTATTTTTTTTGCTCTTTTAGCTTGTTTTTACAATATTACCCTCTCATAGTAATGTTCCTTTTTTAGGACATTAATAAAAAAAATTAAATTATCAATTTTGCCTCAAAAATAAAATAAAAATAATATGTATTAATTTTTGTGGAAGCTCACGTATGTCCAAAAAATTAATATTGTGAAAAAATAAAATTACCAATTTTTTTGGACATTAAGAAAAAATTAATATATTAACTCTTTAGTAGAGTATTCCACAGAAATTAAAATATATTCTTTTTTGTTTCTATTTTATTTTTTAGGATTAAATTGGTAAATTAAATTTTTTCTTTCTATTAATGCTACAAAAAAATAAACATTATGGTTAGAAGGTAATATTGTAAAGGCAAGCTAAAAAGGAAAAAAAGTAACGGCAAGGATGTTAATAATTCAACGACAAGGATATTTTGAAGTATTTTTAAAATATAGGGTCTAACAAAAAGTTGTATTTTTAAGCCAATAAAATTGCTAAAATGGATAATGTACGTGTCGTATCTTTTGTTATCTACAATCTCATATTTAACTATACATGGAAATTCCATGCATTTTGTTGTGCAAAAAATAATGGATATTATATGATTTAATTTAGGACATCTCCTCCCCCATTTCTCCATACCACATTCTAATTTAATTTCTTAATTTGTTTACAACATTGTCAAAAAGATTCTTCTAATTTTACTCTTTAAATACTTATTTAATTACTTATACGATAAATAAAAGAGTGTAAAAATAAGCTTTCTCCCAAAAGACTCTTCAATAAAAAGAAATTGATATTATTTTCATCAAACTTTCTCTTCTACCAAAGTAATAATAATTTAAAGGACTTTTCTTTCTATAACAATGATGAGATAAAAAGTAATATAATATTAATTGAAGAGAGAAAAGCTACTCTTTAATATTGAAGAGAGAAAAGAACAATCTCATATGAAGAAAATCATTTAGAGTCTTTTGAAATTTTTATTGATAATGTGGCTCTTTAAATGAAAAGTGAATTCTTGTTAAAACAGTTTTCTTTAGATGCTCTAGATACCCTTAATATAGATGAAGAGATTTCTTTGAGGGTAATTCTATCATTTCTGTTGTAGATATGTATGTCATATGAAGTATTTTCTTTGGACAAGTTTGAGCATATGATGAAAGAAATGTGAAAACAAAAAAGGAAAATGCAGATAATTAAGTGTACTTACAGCATATAAATCAATAAAAGTTGATGAATTATTTTACGTGGCTCAAGCCAATCGACCCTAGCTTAATGGCAACCCCCGAGCCCTCAAATTTGAGTTATCAAATCCATCTCAATTGCCCACACTAACAGTCAGTTTGTTGCATTTTTACATTCCAGCTTAGTTACCGCTAAAATGCAGTTAATGTCTAATTTGCATTTATTTTATGATTAATCTACACTTAACTAAGGTCTATGTGAACTGTTACATGATTACTATCACAGAAAAATAAAAAAGGAAAATGCAGATAATTAAGTATACTTAGAGCATATAAAATCAATAAAAGTTGATGAATCATATTACGTGGCTCAAGCCAATCGACCCTAGCCCAATGGCAACCCCTGAGCCCTCAAATTTGAGTTATCAAATTCATCTCAATTGCCCACACCAAGAGTCAATTTGTTGTATTTTTACATTCCAGCTTAGTACCACTAAAATGCAGTTAATGTCTAATTTGCATTCATTTTATGATTAATCTATACTTAACGAAGGTTTATGTGAACTGTTACATGATTACTGTTTTGATGTTTACCGGAACTTGAAGGCGATCTCAATTGGTAAAAGTTCAAGCTCTTAAAACACTCAAGAGTAAGTCAGGTTTTGAAACATACAGAGGTTAATTTAATAAGAAGGTCAATGCGACAAGTGTTGAATAACAGAACTAGTACCTGAGAAAAATTGATCTTTACATAAATAGAGGATCAAATGAACTGAAATTCAAGTTCTAAGATTAAGTGCCTGTTTGCTATGACTTATTTTATGATTATAAATACTTATTTAATCACATAAGCTCTTATTATAATTTTTGTTGTTGTTTGGTTATTTTTCTAATAGAGCTTTTAAACTTAAATAAGCTATTTTGCCTCTACTATCAAAAACTCAAATTTTGGACTTTTGAAAGTTGATGTTGAAAAGTTTTTTTAAAATATTAAATTATCTAAAATATCCTCTATATATTTGACAATCTTATTTTATTCTTTTCGTAACATAACTTTAAAAATCTTACCTATTAACGTAATTTTATAAATTTTTAATAAAACCTCATATTGATAACCAAAAAATTAAATTTTTTTGCGTAAAAGCTCTATTTATAAAAGTTCTATTGACAAAAGCTCTAGTTAAATAAGCTATATTTGAAAAACTGTACCAAACAGAGCCTAATACTAGGCAGCAAAATATGTGGATGATTAATAAAGGAAAGGATTAGAAACCGTTTTATAACCAAAGATTTTGTTATTTGGCAGCCACAAAGCATAATTCGACACTTTGTTCTGAAATTTAAGTTTAAGACTCCATAATAGTGATGAAAAGGCAGTAATGTACCCATGAACTAGTTCATTAGAAGCTATAAATATCGGTGTAATGAACATTACAAGAGAATCCGATAAGGATACCAGAATCCCAAGACTCAGAAATAACAAATATATGCTCAAATAAAATTTTGCAAGTTGTTATTATCAGACTCATCACACATGCAATGATCTCCAAAGATCATCAATCTTCTCTAAGATATCTCCATTCTCAGAAGAATAACTTTGTGTACCAATACATGGTGCTGTTGGACATCCTCTAGTGTGCTCAATTTTAACTTCCTTTATGCAATGGTGCCAACATGAGAGAGGAAGAGATCGACAGCAATGAGGGGTTTCTCCTTCATATACAAGTGCCTGCTTAAATGAGAACTGAAACAAAAATAAATGGGCGGTAAGCAACATCTCTCGAACAAAATAACAAGCGTCATCTTGCTAACAAAAGTTTTCATAGTCAAAAAGAATTTTTATGATAATTATTGGACCTCAACAACACCTGCGCAAGTAGAAATTATTTCAACATCCAATAACAGTTGAATATTAAGTAATTCGTTCTAGCTTTACTTCCTTACAGTATAATCCTGAACGCAAAATTAGAACAAGTTGGTTTTATTTTAACATGAGTTTATCACTAATCAAGTAAAAGCAATTACAAGAGTGGATAAGGTGTCTACAAAGAAACAATGAGTAAGTCCTAAAAAATGATATTATATAATTGTAGTCCTTTAAATTTAGCCTCTATTTGATATTGAGGTGCTGTAAATTAAAAATTATTGCTGTTGTACAAAAAAATGCTGTGACTATATAAATATTGACATTGCATGATAAATGACCTTAGCTCCTAAACAACAATAACTAATATTTACCAAATAATTTATTACTGTACATTTTAATCTACAAGTACCCAATTACAATACTAAAGAGGGCCTTAATTGTTCATACTTATTGTTTGGAAAAGCCTTCATTTGACAAGAAAGGCATAAACGTAGTAAAAGAATAAAGTATTATATTACCGTATCTCATTAATGAAGAATACAGCATATATACCTGGAAAGAAAGCTTGCACTCCCGGCCATCCCAACCATATTGAAGATACATTATTGATAAGGTCTCCACATGAGGTGAAATCCAGAGCAAGCCATCCACAAGCTTTGCAAGTGAAAAATCTAGATATTTAGAGTTTTCAAAAAAGCAAACATGCCTGTCATAAATTAATGGGGGGCACAAGATTTCCCGCAATTCTCTTGGTATAATCACAGCCTTCAGGAAGAAATTTAAAACAAAAAAAAAAAGTAAATAAATAAATAAAAATTAGAATTTTATGATGTTCATATGATAATGAATCATTCAAATAGGTTAGAAAATTTTACGCAGAAAAGTTTGAAAAGGAATAAACATACCTCTTGATCACATAGCAAATTTAAAACTGTGGAACGTTGATTAAACTTCCCTAGAAGTTCAGTCAAACTCGTGTACCACTGATGGTCAATGAGATCATAGTCGAGAAACAGTATAGTTTCTGACAAAGCCAAAACATTTGAAGAGAAGGATACCAAATTACCTTGATATTCGAATGTACTTAAATTTGGAGTGTCAAGCATAAACTCATCCAACTTATCATAACCTTTGAAAAATAATTTCTTAAGACAGCGATTTGAAATCTTAACACTCCTCAACTTCATACAACAATCTATGTGTAAGTACTCAAGGAGCTGAAGTTCAGAAACTTGGTTCGAAAGGCACTCATCCGTTATGTAGAGCCCAGATAATTTTAACTTTTTAAGGTTCTTGCTGGGGGCTAAATTGATGTCAGACAATGTCCGTCGGCCCGCGAGATCTATTGAACAAACATTGACTCCATTGATGTGCAGCCGTTGAAGTCTAAAGTTATCATATGCCTTGAATTCCTTGAGGTCATTGAGACAGGGTAACTCCAGAGATTTAAGCCCTCCACAATCAAACACATACATATACTCAATCAAAGGACACCCAGCAACAAAATCCTCAATAACTTGATCATCTGCATAAACATGGCTTAAGCACAATTTTCTCAAAGAAGATAGAGTCACATTATTTCTAAGTGACTCCAGCTTACAACACTGTATCTCCAACACAACTATTGATTTAGCATTAAAAACTACTTGAGGCAAATTGTAGTCACTCGAACCACAGCTAATTTTAAGTTTCAACTCTTTGACATTACTTGCAACTGCATAAATAAGGCACCCGTTCATGTATGATGCATGTTTTGGATCATCTGATAATTCCACGTTAAGCCTGAGTTTCTGTAAACTTATGGCATGCGTATGACGACTGAGTAAAGTTTGTTTCAAGTGTTTTAATGCTGCCTTTTGTCTGCTCAAACCAAGGAAATTCCAGTCACATTGTATACTTGGTAATGTAAGCCAGAGTTGATTCCAAGTTTTAGAGAGTACACGAGTTTGAACAACAACTTCAAGTGGAAGAAATGACAGGATGTGATGTAATATTGGTTCCGGCAATGCAGATATCCTGTCCACAGTCACATTGGGATTTTTGTTCTGCCTCTCCATGATTCCCTCCTTCACAGCAGTAGCGACTGTTAATTAAATAAGCAGCCTTTTAGAATAAAAAATCAAAGAGGTTTGATATAATATGATATGCCATTGTTAATTGCTCAAGGGCCAAAAACAACTAAAGACGTTTTGACACAAAAACTTACCAGCGGTGGTTTGTGGCGTCTGGCACGTCAAACGTAAGTGGCTAAAATTCTGGCAGATTAGGATCAGAGTCCTCTTATGATCTGACTTTCTCTTAAGTACTAAATTAAAAAGTAAAAGTGATTGAATCTTAACATTGAACGATAAATGTCACAAGATCTTTAAAAGCTCCGGAGAGCTTAAATCAAAAGACTTTGGATTAGGGAGGATGACGCTGAGTTGGCGTTTAATTGGATTTGTGTTTGAAATTGGTTTCTTCGTTCTTAGGCTGCAGCTGTGTTAGGTTGGGCCGTTGAGGTAGTTTTCTCGGGCAGTTGAGGATTGGGCTTTGGATCAATTTGGGTTTTAAAGGAAGACGTTAATTGGTAAATATTAGTAGGGTATTGTATCTTACATCTCAATTAAAATAATGTAAAAATTACATAGAAATCCACCTAACTCACCACTTACATCATTATTTTTACTTGTTTTAGATGAGATGTAAGTTATAATAAATGTTACTTCGGAAAATCCATATAAGTATACTTGATGGATGTGTTAGATGAGCGAGAAACAAATAATAGTTTAACTATTTTTATTTATTACACTTAATGAAAAATTATATTAAGATTATTTTAGTATAATAATTTTTTAATAAAATATGGATTTTAAACGCATATTTTTGTGTGTAAATAACCCACCCTTATTTTCATTTAGTCATTAAAAAAAATTTAAAATATTGTAAAATTTTGATAAATTAATAATTTTGGGCTAAGAAAAATTTTTAATATAAATATTAATAAATTTATAGGTAAATTAAAGTGGATAAAGGCAAACTGAGTTTTTGTGGGTTGGACAGATTAAACTAGATTTTGTTCCCCCCTGATTAACTTCAACTATAGATAGTTAATGATGATCCATTTCATAGATCAATTTAGTTTCCAGTAGATTTAATATTATAACATCCCTAGTAATATGATTAGCATTACATATATACGGCTATTTGGGTGTTAAGAGAATTTGAATTTCATAGGGTTGAATCGTTTATTAATGCCTAAGATACAGGAGCAAATAAATTGAAATATTCAACAAAAAGAAAAATAAACAAAAATTCAAGCTCTAAAATTAGTGTGAAGTTATTTGAACCTACCAAATTAAGAATTTTATTGTTAAAATAAGTTTTGATGAAATTAATTAATTATCCATTTCTTCTCTTTTCATTCTCATAAATTTCTTCATATATATATATATATATATATATATAACTTCAAACCACAATAATTGATTTCATTATAGGCAATCATAAATTAAGAAGATCAAAACCTTTCAAAAATAAAAATTAAAAATTTTCTTTTTTAAGTCATGAAAGTTAATGAATATCAACAACTTAACTTTTATCAACCACCATAAAAGAAAAAAATTCTTATATATGGAAAGTACCAAATAGAAATTACTATTTATTGAGAAAGGAAAAAAAAAAAAGATAAAAAGAATGCCGAAGAGAGTAAAATTGAAAGTTTAAACAATAACGTTGGGCTAAATGATCATACACATAGCAGAACCCCAAGGCACAACAAATAACAAAGCCACATCAAACACAAGTAAGGTGCAAAGTAAAATCAATGATCAACGCAAGAAATCATGCTTTGTCCTGAAAAGTTCACTAGATAAAAGATTGTGATGAAAAGGCACCCCAAAATTGGTTATGCGGTTCATAAGAAGATATAAACATTGGGCTAATATGAAAATTACAGGAGAATCTGATAAGGATACCTGAATCTTGAGACACCAAAGTAATAGATATGTTGACTCAAATAGAAGTTTGGTAGTTGTCATCATACTCGTCGATAACATTAGACTAATCACTGTCATCATACTCATGATAAGATCTCCAAGGATCATCAATTTTCTCCAAGATCTCTCCATCCTCAAAGAATAAAGCTCTTTATAAATACATGCTGTTCTTGACCTTTCACGACAGTACTCAATCTGAACCTTAATTCCTATATGCAATACTGTCAACAGGAGAGAGGAAGAGGGCGACAACAATGAGAAGTCTCCCCTTCATATACTGAAACAATTGAAAATGGCAGTAAGAAGCATTTCTCTTCATCACAAACGCACACAGACACAAAAGACCTATCTAGGGATCCATCAGTCAAAGGAAAAGGAAAACTAAAGTTTGAAGATGATGTCAAGTGATTAGTGTCAAAAATTGTATGTATGTTTATTAAGGGATAAAAATGTTATTTTGTGAATATATTATAATTTATATTTGTATTTATGTAATATATTAAGAATTATTAATTATGTTTTAATTATATTTTATTTTGAGTATTTTTGTGTATTTATTAGGTAAAATATTAATTTCACGTAATTCGAGGCTCCAAATGAGAAAATGAATGTCAAATTTAGATTCTAGAGGTCCGAAAACCTTAGGATGGGTCAAAATCGACTTAAAATTCAGCTTTTAAAAGAAAAATTGACTTTTTTCAGTTGACCAAGCATTGATTGGATGATAAAATGAGCTTACAATAGATATAGGATGCACTGGATAATTGTCAATTTTGACTAAATCTCACCCGTTCATTATTCAATAGCTAAGATTGTGCCACGTGGTAGTGGTTGGTGAAGCAAGTTGAAGGATCCAAATCTTTGTATTTGGGTCGACCCGATCCACCCATTAATCTGTCAAATCTCAACCGTTTTTTGATCAAATCGGACGTGTTATATGATGCCACGTGTAAGGTTGACTTTTGAAGTTTGACCAGCTATTGGATGTTGATCTAATGGTTGTGTGGAACACATGCATCAAGTTTATTATAGACTGTAAAGCACTAGACTATTAATTTATTTCTCTATAAATAGAGCCTCATTTTTGTGTTTTTAATCATCCTTCTTCTTCTCAAATTCTCTCAATCCCCTTGTAATCCTCTTTGCCAGGTGTGTGTTTAATATTTTATGTAATTATTTTCATAAATAATATTAGTTTTATTTTCAATTTTAGTTGTTTTATTTCCTTTTAATTATAAGTAATTTAATTTCAAGAATTATTTTTATTTCAATCATGCTTAGTTAAATAATAATAGCTAGGGTAAGGTGAAACTCTTGAGAAATAAATATGATTTAATCAAATTTTATTTTTAATTATATAAATTAAATTATTTTCTAATTAATTTTATACATATTTTATATTTTGAAATTTTGATTTATTGTAGACAAAAAAATAGATTTTGGCACAATAAATTCTTAATATCTTAATATAAGATATGGTAACATGATATTTTGATTTATTGTAGACAAATTAAATTTTGGCACAATAAATACTTAATCCATAATAAAATTAATAGGAAAATAATAATAATTTATATAATTAATCTTTTGGGCAATAAATCTAAATAAAAATGGCAAAAAGAATTTGTTAAATTTTATTTACTATTAAGAGTGAATCCATAACCTTAACTAATTCAATTTCATAGTTTCACTTAAATTAAGTTTCATATATTCAAGTTATTTTTATTTTTAGAAAAAAATAAAATAAATAAATTAAATCTTTTCTCTGACCTCGGACTCACTGAGCTATAATACAATAAGACACTCTTATACTTGGTAGTTGGAAATCACTTTTAAATCGTGTCATCAAGCAATTAACATTGTATTGCGGAGACAATCTCCTTTTACTAGAAAAAGGTTTCATTAACAATTAACAAAATATTGCGACAATTCTATTACTACTATTTGCTTGCTTTTAGAGCATCGTACTTCAATGATGCTCAAAGTAGACTTTGGTTAAAATTTACCTGTATTTTATGAACCCTTTGATGGCAACACATTTAACAACATAGAAATTTAAGTACTGGCTTTATATAAGATCTCATAAAGGAAACTATGCATGACATTGAAAATTTGATACATAAGAAATTGATATAGCTTCTCCAAAGTTTCGAAGCAAAGGATGCCATATTACCCAAATATTTGAATATATGTACTTAAATTTGGCGTGTCAAGCTTGAATTCTAATATAGCTCAAAACTTTTGACGACTAATATCTTCAGATAACGAAATGAAATCTTAACGCTCCTTAACTTAATACATCTATGTATAAGTACGCGAGGAACGGAAGTTTAGAAATTTTGTTGCAAAGACACTCATCCGTTACGGAAAGCGGAAATAATTTTAATGTCTTTAGATTCTTGCACTACGCTACGTTGATATCCACTAAATGAACATTCACTCCATTGATAAACACCCTTTCAATTCCATCGTTATCATAGAACTTTGAATTGCTTAATTAACTAACATTGAATAACGCTAGACTTTTCAATCCTTGAAAAATAGAAAAAAAATATCAACAAACTCAATCAAATGGCACCCACCATTAGATCCTTAACTAATTGATCATTCGCACAAACACGTCCTAGTCACAATTTTCCGAAAGAAGATAAGGTCACATAACTTCTAAGTGACTCCAATTTACAATACTGTAAATCCAATACACGTATTTACTTCACGTAATAAACTATCTGAGGCAATTTGTATTTCTCATAATTACAAATAACTTCAAGTATTAACTCTTTAACATTACTGGCAATTACATAGCTAAGGCACTGTTTATGTTTGCTGCAGATTTTGGATCATTTGGCAATAGCGCACTAGTGATAGCTTGTCTATACTAATGGCATTCAAACAACGATTGAGCAAAGTTTGTTCTAAGCCTTCTAATATAACCTCTTGCCTCCAAAACTTCAGTAAATACCAATCAAAGTCTATGCTCGGGTAAGTATGCCAGAATTGGTTCCATGTTTTCGATGGGATACTAGCTCGAACAACTTGAGGCAGTGAGAGCAATGATAGTATATGATGCAATATTGGTCGGCAATGCAGATATCCTGTCCACTTCGAAATTTTTCTTCATCTTCGTAACAGTGACGGTTAATTACTAAGTACCAATTTTACAATAAACAAATAAATAAAATAAATAAATTTTACGCGACAGTAAAATGCTAAGGGCAATAAATGACTAAAGAGTTTTGGTACAAAATATTTACCGGAGATGGCAGTGGTTCGTGGCGTCTGCCTTGCGTTCAATTTCAACATACAGACGAGATTCCGGTGAGCATGGGCTGGGAGCAATGCAATGTATCCCAACATTTAGGTCTCAATTAGAATCTCAACTAATATAACATTCATCTATTGAATGGTGATTGAGTAAATTTAAAAGTTGCAAAATCTATCATACAATACATAAGTGATATATAATATTAGAACTGAAGTTAGGACTTAAGATCCTTAATATTATTGCTTCTTTTAACACACCACTCCAATTAATTTAGTATTGCAATGCTAAAGTTGCATTTGTCATTAAAACGTTTATAATTATAATATAAAATTTTATTTTTTTAGTAAATATGACTTATAAATAATTTATTTTGTAAAATAATGATGATATTACTAGTTTCTCATCACATAACTACGAAATAAAATCAATTTGACTTAAAAGTCACAATTATAAGTATTTTATCAAACAATTTATGATGGTAGCTAGCTTTTAAGCCATAGCTATCTCATTACAGTAAACCTTTCAATATCCTAATAAAACCTCTCTTTCCTTGAAATTACATTTAAGGACAAATTAAACCTAATTAATCTATATTTTCTTCTCTATTCAAGTTCTTTAATCCAAACAAACAATAGTGAATTTTTGAAAAAAAAATGAATAATCTACTTAATTGATTTGCACAACTTATAACTTATTTTTCTTACTTGCTGAAAATTTAATTATTTTTGTATTTGAATGCTTTTAAACTAGAATTATTTCAAGGAATTAAGAATTACATTAGGAACCCTGGATCCAATTTATATCCCAACTCAATAAATGAAAAATATTGAGCATAAAAGGGCAAGGGAAAATATCCTACCCGATCTAACCCAATCTGAAAAATATCGAGTTTAGATAGGATTAGATTTTTAATGAAACCCGATTGGATCTTGATTGACCCGATCAAGTTGGCTTTAAAATAAAAACAAATTAAATTTAGAGAATTGAAAAGTGAAAATCAAAATCTAAACGTACAGACTCACACACCACACACACTGAGAATTATAATTTACAACACATTAGCAACACATGTAGTAGCCGCTGTCGACAACTGGCCACACCCACAGCCTCTCTCGTAGCCCACTGCCGACGGCACAGCCTCCCTCGCTGTCATCTACCGATAGCCATACCTACAATCTCCTTCAACTTGACAACTTCTCATCTCAAATAAACGAAACACTCAAACTATCGAACACAGACAGTTTACAGTTTTTCACACACACACGTCGGAAAAGCAAGTTGCAGCTGGACACCAGACGTAGCAACCGCCGAGCACTGACGTCAACTGAATCTGATTTGTCAGGACCATACTGGATCTGTCGATCTGCTGATCCACCTCCACGCTTCGAAGGCTCCAATCCTCCATCATTATCGATCTGATTCAAGCTCCATTCGAACCCAGCAAGTGGCAACCCGAATTTTCCCTGTTGACTTTGAGTTTTGAAAACTTTGAGCCTTTGATATTGATGGTATATAGTAATAATATATTATATGTTATATGTGAAAGTGAAATTGTTAATTGATATTTTGGTAATTGTTAATAATATGTAATTATCTATAGTTAAATTTTAATAATAAAATGAAGAAAATTTTAAATTTGTGTATTGATTTTTTTGGTTAAGAGTTAATAATTGATTTTTTTGGTTAGTTGAATCTATTTGATCTGATTTCACCTGACCCGAACTGATACGAATTGATCCAAACCCAATCCAAACCGTATCTAATCTGAATCCGATCGAAACAAAACTTAACTCGATTTTTTAACTCGATCTAATCTGAAATAGGTTTGGATTGAGTTCGGATGAATTTTTATCCAACTCACTAACTCGAAACCCGATTGGTTGATGCAAACTCAATCCGAACTTGATTTTGCGCCATCCTAGAGAATAATGTATGCAATACAAATACCAGAGACTAATTATTTTGCTCAATGGTCTATTAAAAGAGGATTACCATTGCACCATTATCGGTTAGTCATATGAATACAGGAGAGGAAGAGATCGGCCAATGAATTTAACCAACTAGTCATGCAAATTATGCATTGCGTTTCTTTAGGATAACTTTTCTTAGATTGGTATCTTTTTGAAGTTTAATGTTCAATGTGCGAACAAGTTCCTAATCTTCAGCATCACCCACAAGGCATAAATCAACACTTAGTCCTTAAACGTAAGTTTCAAACTCGATTAAAAAAAAAAAGTGATGAAAATGTACCATAATGACTCTTTAGAAGCTACATTGGGCTAATGAACATTACAAGAGAATTCGACAAAGATACCATAATGAAAAAATTAGACTCGAACAAAAGTTTGCTAGTTGTTATCATCAGAATCGTCGCTGTAATTAAACTCGTCAGTCGCATCAGACTCAAGCAGCAATCTCCAAAAATCATCAATTTCCTCCAAGATTTCTCCATCCTCCGAAGAATAACTTTGTCTATCAATACATGCTCTGCTTGGATATTCTCTATATTCTCTCCTTCATATATAAGGGGCTTCTCACATGAAAACTGACAGTAAGCAATTTCTCTTGTCAACGCGTGCCTACGCACACAAAATGCCTATCTAAGGATCCAACAGTCAAAGGAAAAACAAAATCTGAAGATGATGTTGACTGTAATATTATAGTGACAATGCCCTCTTACTATAACCATTTTATTACGCTGTTTACAGCATCATGCTTCAACAATGCTAAAAACTTAAGTTACAATTTCCACAAATATTTTTCAGTTAGTCATTGAAAATTACAACAAATTCATAAAGGTTTCATCCTGAGTCCTTAAATGGAAGATAAGGTACAAATTACAAAAGATTGGTTATTTCGTTATCTGTCAGAATAAACTTGAAAAGTTTACAATGGAAGTAAATAAACGTTGTGTGTTAAATATTCATCAGTAAGGTAAGGGCTCATAAATCATTAAAAAAGAAAAGGCAAAAAAATATCATTACTTAGGATAGCAGTCAATGCATAAAAGCATTTTCCGAAATTATGTGTAGTTCTTGTTGGCTGGGACTTGATTTTCATTAATCTTTCCCAAAATTGAAATAATGAAAACATAATAAAGCGAATAAGCTATGTAAATCATCCAACCCCAATTGTTATTCAATATCTACTCCACGCCAGTCAAAGAAAAAGTAAGCTATATAGGGCAAGCATGTGATGGGCTTTTTGGCAAATCCTTGTTGGCTTAGCAATTATAAAGGGCTGCTTGCATTATTATATAAAGGGGGTAAAACCACAGAGCCGAAGAAGAGACTAAGAAGAGAATTAGCAGCCGCACGAGGAGAATCCGAGAGCGGGAAACCTGATAGAAGATAGAGCTGAGTTTTTTCTTTTCTTTCTCTATTGCTTTATTCGAATGTCCCCAATTAAATTTATGGATTCTTTGTGTTCTTATGAATTAATTTATTTTGCTAAGCCTATAATATAGACTCATTATGAAGATTTAATTTCATAAATCTACATTATTTTTAGTTTATTATTTCTTATTGAGTGTACATTATTGTGCTTAATGCTTTTGAATATCTTATCAATATTTGAATGATTTATGGATACATAATTAGACCGAGAGGAGATTTATGTGTTTTTGCTCAGTGCAATGGGCACCATGAATTGGATGAAAAATAGAGATGTGCTAACGTAATTCATGCAGTTTTGTCTAAGAATTTTCATAAAACTCATTGAATCTTTGCATATTTAAATTTATATAGAGTTATAGTAGGTTAATATGTGAGAGTAATTTTGATATTACTCGAGAGAATATATTGAACAGATTAAGGAAATTTATGTCAACATGGGAAATAATTTTTAGTAGCGTAAATGGAGGATTGAATTGGATTGATTATGGTGAAGTCAAATGTCTTAGTGCATTAGGATGTGTTTACTTTCTGAATTAGGAAATCGGAGTTTGGAATTAAAATCATTGATAGCGTATATTTCATAAAATAAGACTAGAAATCATAATCGAAATCACGAAGGACCCAAAAATTTTGGAAACATTCTTATTGATTTCATTTCCAAGAGGGGTTGGGAATCAAATTTCAATTCCTGAAACTACCCATTTTACCTCAATTGAATTTTCATAATTCCTAAATTGTACTCAATCAGGATCTGTCTTTTTTGCATTTCGGTCTCTATATATTTATGAAAATACCTAAAAGTTTTATATTATTTGTATATAGGTCATTTGACAATAATTAGTAGTAATAATAATAATGATAATATTATTATTGTTAATATTAATTTATTATTATTATTATTATTAATAAAAAATATATTAGCTTTATTACTTTAATTATTATTATTAATAAAAAATATATTAGCTTTATTACTTTAATTATTATTATTAATTATTTTTATTTTTATTAATATTATTATTACTAAAATCTATTTATTATTATTATTATTATTGTCATTAATTGCTTTATTATTATTAAAATTTATTAATTTTTTGTTTTAGTTAATATTATTGTCATTATTATTATTATTTTCAGTTTTATTATTATTTTTATTCTTATTATTGTTATCATTATAATATATATAAATAATATTAGGGACAACAATGAACAAATAGTATTTTAGTAACTTGCAACAATGCATTCCGATTCGAAAATAAAGTAAACACATAAATGAAAATGCAATTCATTGTGATTGCGATTCCTATAACTCAAATAAGTAACTTATTCTAATTCTAATTACTCACTCTAATTCCAGCTTATTCCGATTTTAGCTCATTCTGATTCCATCTTATTTTGGTTTCCATTTAGTAAATGCACCATTAATCTTTTTTGTAATTTCTATTTCTGCTTGCATCTTTAATTTAGTTTTAGTTGCTTTATTTGTTCAAATAAATCTGTGCTAGAATAATTTTAGTAGCTAAAAAGCTATACAATCTTTGTGGAATGATACTTAACTCTATATTATATTACTTGTGTTAACTAGTAATAATTAACAAAATAAAATTTTTCATTCTGTGTGTGTGTGTGTTTTATCAGTTTCTTCATCATTATTGCTATAATAATATTGTTACCAATAATTCAAATAAGCTTGAGGAACCAAATCCAACAATAATTCTTGAGGGCAGTCGAAACACAGTCAACAAAAAGGTTTTGAAATTTTTGTTGAGATTTTTGTTGTAGGGCTTCAGATAATAATTTTAACTATGAGAGATGGTTGATTTAGATTATAAGAAAAGAAGAGGGGGAAAAAAAGATGAATTGTGTTTTCTTAAACCATGACTAGTTTGTGGACTTGAATTTTATGTTTCATGAATCTTGTTTTCTTAAAATAGTTACAGAACGCTTACTCTGTTTCCCTTAAATTTTGAGACAAAAATAAAAATGACCATTAGCGGACCTACATGTCACGGACAGCTCAAATATCACGCAATCGGAGGCTAAGTTTGTGTGCGCGGGCTTACTTAATAAAAATGCTGGGTGCGCTTAGCAAGTCCAACCCAAGTTTTAGAAATTGTAAATATCCTAGAATTCTCTAGAATTGAGCATTCTAGTCCTTAGATATTTAGGCAACTTGGCAAGTTGTTAGGTAGTTCTAGAGCCCTCTATCCAAGCCTATAAACAGGCCACCACCCTTGCCATTTTACACACAATACACTACAATTCCAGCACACACAACTCACACCACACACACAAGCTCTCAAGCTCTCTTGTAAATTACTCTTGTGAGTAATAAAATTCTATAGTTTGGCCACATTGCTCTTGCTTCTCTCTAGCATTTGCACAAACATTCTTTGCTTAGCTAGTTCGAGAAGTGTTCTAGGCTTACTGAGCGACTTACGTGCTAGAAGTCGACTAAGTGCTGCACGGGTTTGCTGTGTAAAATACTCATCCCGTGACAAGTATCAGAGCTAAGTTTTGCACCCACGCAACCTAGCTCACGAGCAATGGCCAACCCTCATAGCACTACACAAGAGGTCGTTGTCGGTGTGGAGTCTCTTGAGCCAACTCGTGGCCGCGAGGAGGGACGCACACAAGCTAAGTCCCGCGGCAAGTCCAAGGCCGTTTCCATAGCGCCTTGGAGCCTCGGGTCGCCACACTCGAAACATCTATGTCTGTTGTCCAGGACACCCTTGATACTTTGGAGGTGAGGGTGGATGGTCTTGAGGGTGAGTATGGTGAGTTCACGGTAGCCACCAAGGCCCTAATGCAAGACCAAGCCGACTCTCTCCGAGAGGAGTTTCGAGCATTCCATGATGAGCTGATGAATTTGCGTAGCTTCGTACAAAGCAAGCTACGAGCGATCCGTGAGGAGATGGATGAAGTCCGCTCGGATTGGGCATGGCACAAGCGCACACTCACGCCTAGCCTGGCTTTGACAAGCACGAGTGATGCCCGTCGGATCGAGGTGCCAAAGCACGACACTTACAATGGCACACGCAATGCCACTGTCGTGGACAATTTCCTCTTCGGGTTGGAGCAATACTTCGATGCCATGGGTGTTCGCGATGAGGCATCAAAGGTAGGCACCGCGCCTACATTTCTTCAAGGCGCCGCGCAATTATGGTGGCGGCAGAAGCATGGTGAGATAGGCAAAGGCATATGCACCATCAACACTTAGGCCGAGTTCCAACGAGAACTCCGCAAGCACTTTGCCCCAAGCAATGCAGAGAAGGAAGCACGAGCGTGCCTTCGTCGGCTCAAGCAAACAGGTAGCGTCCACAATTACATCAACGACTTCACTACCCTCATGCTTGAGATAACCGACATGTCTGATAAAGACTCTCTCTTCTACTTCCAAGATGGCCTTAAGGATTGGGCCAAGGCGAAACTTGATAGACGTAGCGTACAAACTCTCGACGACGCCATCGCCATTGTGGAATCACTTGCCAACTACTCCACCCAACCCAAGGATAAAAGTCTTAGTCACGGCAAAGGTGGGGGAGAGGGTCGGAAGGACAAGGGCCAAAACCGGAAGGATTGGGGGCAGAAAAAGCCTCCAAGCAGCAAGAGTGGGCAAAGCAAACCAGAAGCAAAACAGCCGCCCAAGCCTCGAAGCCCATGTTTCATAAGCAATGGCCTTCACTGGGTACGTGACTATCCGGAGAAGAAGTTGCTTAATGCCTTAGCCGCGCAACTCAAGGGCCAGTCCACACCTTCGACGGAGGAACCCCAACACAACATGGGTACTCTCCAACGCCTTGGCGCACTCAAGACTCACCCACCAACAGCCACGAAGAATGGGCTTATGTACGTGAGTGCGCACATCAACAGCCACACCGTTCGTGCATTGCTCGACACCGGAGCCACGCACAACTTCATTTTTGAAGAAGAGGCCAAGCGCCTAGGCCTCAAGATCACCAAGGAAGGAGGCACCATGAAGGCGGTAAACTCACCCACCAAGCCCATTGTAGGCACCGCACAAGGAGTGCGCGTAACACTCGGGACATGGAGCGGAAAGCTCGATTTCTCCGTCATGCCCATGGATGACTTCATGATGGTCATCGGCATGGAATTCTTCGACAAGGTACATGCCTTCTTCCCACTACCAGCTACGAACTCCCTAGGCATCCTTGATGGGAGTAATGCATGCATGGTTCCCGCCGAGCACTTTAAGACCACGAATAAGATGCTCTCAGCCATGCAATTCAAGAAAGCTTTTCGGAAGGACCCTAGCTTCTTGGTCTCCATCCGGGAGCTGAACAAAGAAAAATGTCGCTCAAGCTCAACAAGCCAAGTCCCACCACCTATCGAAGAAGTCCTCGACGAATTCAAGGACGTCATGCCTCTGAAGCTTCCACAAAGCCTCCCACCTAGACGAGAGGTGGATCATGAGATCGAGCTAGAGCAAGGTGCAAAGCCGCCAGCCTTAGCACCCTACCACATGGCGCCACCAGAGCTCGAGGAGTTGCGGAGACAACTCAAAGACTTGCTGTATTCGGGCTACATCCGCCCATCAAAGGCTCCATTTGGTGCACCCGTGCTTTTCCAAAAGAAGAAAGATAGATCTCTCCGGATGTGCATCGACTATCGGGCGCTCAACAAGATCACCATCAAGAACAAGTATCCGATTCCGTTGATCTCAGACTTGTTTGACTAGCTTGGCAAAGCGCGGTACTTCACCAAGCTTGACTTGCGGTCCAAGTACTACCAAGTATGCATCGCAAAGGGAGATGAGCCAAAAACAGCGTGCGTGACTAGGTACGGATCTTTCGAATTCCTTGTTATGTTGTTTGGTCTCACCAATGCACCGGCCACGTTTTGCACTCTTATGAATAAAGTCTTCCAACCATATCTCGACCGCTTCGTCGTTGTGTACTTGGACGACATAGTGGTGTATAGCACCACGCTTGAGGAACATGCCCAACACTTGCGACAAGTTTTCCAAGTATTATGAGATAACGAACTCTACCTCAAGATGGAGAAATGCTCGTTTGCTCAACAAGAGGTGGAGTTCCTCGGTCACAAAATAGCGAACGGGAAGTTGATGATGGAGAACTCAAAGGTAAAGGCCATCCTCGAATGGGAACCTCCCACCAAGGTAACCAAACTCCGCTCTTTTCTTGGATTGGTGAACTACTACCGTCACTTCATCAAAAGATATTCAGCGAGAGCTGCACCTTTGACCGACCTACTCAAGAAGAACCGTACATAGCATTGTTCCGAGGAATGCCAGCATTCATTCGAGGAGCTGAAGAAGGCAATTTCTGAGGAACCTGTCCTCGTTCTTCCGAACCACACTAAGCCATTCGAGGTGCAAATGGATGCCTCTGACTTCGCCATCGGCGGAGTACTTATGCAACAAGGCCACCTTATAGCGTTTAAAAGCCGAAAGCTAAACGACACGGAACGCCGCTACACCGTGCAAGAAAAGGAGATGACCGCAATCATTCATTGCCTACGCGTGTGACGACACTACTTGCTTGGCTCGCACTTCGTGATCTTAACGGATAACGTAGCCACGAGCTACTTCCAAACGCAAAAGAAGTTGAGCCCCAAGCAAGCTAGGTGGGAGGACTTTCTTGCGGAATTCGACTACCGGCTCGAGTATAAGCCTGGTAAAGCCAACGTCGTTACGGATGCTCTAAGTCGCAAAGCGGAGTTGGCAACACTTAGTATGAGCCAACCGAAGTCTGACCTTGTCGAACGCATCAAGGAAGGTCTCCAACAAGACCCTCTTGCAAAAGACTTGTTGGAGAAAGTTTTCGAAAGCAAGACAAGGCGATTTTGGCAAGAGGAAGGCATCTTCCTCACCAAAGGAGATCGACTTTTCGTGCCAAGGTGGGGAAATTTGGGGAAAGAGGTCATCAAAGAGTGCCACGACTCAAAGTGGGCTGGCCACCCCGGAGTAGAGCGCACGACTGCACTTGTCCAAGCCTCGTACTTTTGATCACACATGAGGGAAGACAACGAGGCCTATGTGCGAACTTGTCTTGTATGCCAATAAGACAAGGCGGATCACCAACTACCGGCAGGATTCTTGGAGCCCCTATCAATAGCATCAAGGCCATAGGAAAGCGTCACCATGGACTTCATCTCGGCATTGCCGAAATCCGAAGGGTGCGGAAGCATCATGGTCGTGGTCGACCGTTATAGCAAGTACGTGACATTTATCGCCGCACCAACCGATTGTAAAGCGGATGAAGTTTTCCGTCTTTTCATCAAGCATATCGTGAAGTTGTGGGGAGTTCCGAAGAGCATAGTGAGTGATCGAGACCCAAGATTCATTGGGCGCTTTTGGATGAAGCTCTTCAAGATGTTGGGAACCGACCTATAATTCTTGATAAGCTTCCATCCGTAAATTGATGGCCAAACCGAGTGCATCAACAACCTTCTCGAAATGTATCTAAGGCATTATGTAAGCGCTCACCAGCGAGATTGGGCTAAGTTGTTGGATGTTGCCCAATTCTCGTACAATCTTCAACGGAGCGAGGCTACGGACATGAGTCCTTTCGAGATTATCATGGGATTCCATCCTATGATGTCCAATGCCATAGCCTCGACATATGGAGGGAAAAGCCCAGCGGCTCACAAGCTCGCCCGTGAATGGCACAAGGAAGCGGACATCACGAGAGCGTATCTCGACAAGGCCGTATAGAAAATGAAGAAATGGGCTGACTCAAGGAGACGACACGTCGAATATAAGGAAAGAGATCAAGTCATGTTAAAGCTCCTACCCCAACAGTTCAAGACGTTGCGGAAAGTGCACAAGGGGTTAATGAGGCGTTACGAGGGGCCTTTCCAATTAATCCGACGTGTCGGCAAGGTCTTATACCAACTCCAACTTCTACCAAGACTCAAGATCCACCCGGTCTTCCACGTGAGCTTGCTCAAGCCATATCATGAAGATACGGAAGACCCCAACCAAGGAAAGTCGAGATGTGCCCCAACTGCCGTGGTCACAGCATACGATAAGGACGTGGAATACATCCTCTCTGATCGCATCATTCGAAGGAAGGGCATTCCGTCATACAACAAGTACTTGGTGAAGTGGAGGAACCTCCCCGAAAGCGAAGCAACATGGGAACGCGAGGAAGACCTATGGCGATTCGCGGAGCATGTCCAACACTACAAGCACGAGAACGCGACGAGCACGCCACGAACATAGGTGGGGGAGGATTGTCACGGACCGCTCAAATATCCTGCAATCGGAGGCTAAATTCGCGCCTGCAGGCTTACTCAATAAAAATACGGGGTGCGCTTAGCGAGTCTAGCCCAAGTTCTAGAAATTATAAATATACTAGAATTCTCTAGAATTGAGCATTATAGTCCTTAGATATTTAGGCAACTTGGCAAGTTGCTAGGTGGTTCTAGAGCCCTCCATCCAAGCCTATAAATAGGCCACCACCCTTGCCATTTTACACACAACACACCACAATTCCAGCACACACAACTCACAACACACACACAAGCTCTCAAGCTCTCATGTAAAGTTCTCTTGTAAATTACTCTTGTGAGTAATAAAATTCTATAGTTTGGCCACATTGCTCTTGTTTCTCTCTAGCATTTGTACAAATATTCTTTGCTTAGCTAGTTCGAGAAGTGTTTTAGGCTTACTTAGCGACTTGTGTGCTAGAAGTCGACTAAGTGCCGCACGGGTTTGCTACGCAAAATACTCATCCCGTGACATACAGCTAGGTTAGAGCAAGCTGTAGCACGGTCTACTTCAGAAAAAAATCATTTATACTCCTTATTTTTTGATTAATTTTATATAAGGATATAGTTTATTTTATTTTTTTTATATATCCATAATTCAGTTACCCTTATATTTTATTAATTTCATATAACAATAGAGCTCTTATTTTATTTTAAATATGTTACTAATTTAATTATATTTTTTTCAATTGAAATTAGTGAATTATTTTCTAAAATGATTGAATTATATATTTATTAAATAGATTAAAAATACTAGGGTCTAAAATATTATTATTTTTTAATTTATTTTTTAAAAATTAATTAAAAAAATATGTCGATGTAATATAATATTCTCTTAGAGTAACATATAATAACAGTATCGAATTAGAATGATTGGCTGCCTTAAATAAACTTTTTTTCTTTTGAAATTGGCGGCCTTTTACATTGCTTTTGGAAACGAACGGTCACTATTGCTCTTATTATATTGTCAATTGCCCGTCCAATCATATTGATGGCCTTGTAAATAACGTGAAGCTTCCAAAGTCTAGTTGTGCTCCTCCGCCTTTTTATATTATTGCAAGTAGTTGAAATATCATCTCAAATACACTATGCTACCCAATTGTTAAAGTCTCCCCTGCTTGACCGAGTGGCTAACTATTTTAGGAGTGGGCTTTTCTTTGTTCCTAGAAAATCACTTGTTGATGATTAAAAGGGAGACACTTTGATCGCATAAGCAATAAACACTAGTTTTTTTCCAGAGGTAAGAGAGCGGGTAAAATTTAAAGTTAGTTTTTTAAAGACGGTTTCAGATTATCTTTTTTGTAAATAATAATTTTTAAATTATCTCTCTTACTTTTAAAAATATTAAATTATTCTTTAAAAACTGTCATTTTTAACGATTGATCTTCGTTGATGTAGTAAAATAGAATACTAACTCACTAACAACGGAATTTACTAATTTAAACTGTTACACAACTACTATTTAAAGAGGCATTTCATTTTTTCCTTTACAATTTATAACGTACCCCATCACCCATTTACCTTCTTATACCACACATTTAAGTCTACCTGTACAACAAAAATTAATATTAATTGAAAAAAAACAAAGAAACATTGAATTCCTCATCTTCCTTGTTTCTTTTTCATTTTCCTTACTTTTTCTTCGTCTTTTTCTTCCTTTTCTTTATCTTCCTTACTCGTTTCTCTTTTTCTTCATCTTTTTCTCTTCCTTACTTCTTCGTCTATGTCTTTCATTTTCTTTTTTCTCTTTCTTATCCTGTCTTTTTCTTTCAATTTTTTTTTCTCTTTCTTTCTCCTTCTTGGTCTTGGTCTTGGTCTTCTTTTTTTCTTTTTTTCCTTTCCTTTCATGTACATGACAATCGTACGGTCTTGGTCTTCTTTTTTTTTTCTTTTTTTCCTTTTCCTTTCATGTACACGACGATCGTACAATTATTATTCAAATCCTAACCCAACATTAAATCAAAACTAAGACTTAAAAGTGAGAATCTATAAAATTCAAAGCCCAAAACAACCAATCAACTCAGCAATCTGTGGCAAAAGCACTGCCATAGCACCACCAAGTCGGAGAGCTTCGTCACTGTTTTCCTTCTTCGGCAGTCAAGAACCTCATGACTGTAATATGACATGTGGGATACTTAATGGTAGACTACGAATAACGTTCAATCTTTAATTAACCATATTATTAATACTAGATTGACTTTACTTTATCGTTCTTTATTATCTTGGGTTTGGTGAATATGCAAAGAATTTAAAGATTTTCAGGTTGTGTGCGATAAAAGTGGTTTTTGATGAGACTAGTATTATTTTTCTTTTACTCTTTGATTTTTTTAAAATATTTATATTTTTTAAAAATACCTTCGCAAAATGGAAAAAAAAATAATGATAGTAATAATAAATATAAAAAAGGTAAAATATTGTTCTTTTTCCATTTAAAGCTTTTTATTAATTTTCTTTGTTTATTTTTAAAACAAATTTTTGGTTCGAAAAAATTAGGAATAAAATGAAAATATTTAAAGTATTAGAGTGCGTACTACAAATATTTAAAATATTATAAATGTTTTGAAAAATATAAAAAAATTTAAGTCTGTGAAAATTAACCTACCTAAGTTTGACTTTTTTTTTAGGATAATTTGATATTTTTAAAGGTTAGAGGTAGTTTAAATATTCTTATTTTATGAGGGATAGACCAAAATTAACCTCTTTTCTTAATTTCTTATCTGTCATAAGACTTTAAATAAAATATTCAAAACAACTCAGTTTAGCACCGTTAGGGTATACACACTAATTATATTTGCTTATAAAAGCCTTCACATGAACCACAGACCATCACCCACACATCACGTTGCATTACACTATTTTACCAGAAGAAAAATGTGTAATATTTCCATTTCCATTAGTTGCCTTGCCACTTTGATATGGTGCTTTAGCTTGTTGCTTATCAATTCTCCTAGCCTTTTTGCTGGCCGCACCAACGAGACAGATCGACTCGCATTGCTTGCCATAAAGTCACAGCTTCATGATCCATCAGGAGTCACGAGTTCATGGAACAGTACCATGAACTTGTGCCAATGGACGGGAGTGACTTGTGGCCATCGGCATCAAAGGGTAACCGAGTTAGATTTGAGCAACCAAAGGATAGGAGGCATCTTGTCTCCTTTCGTTGGAAACCTCAGCTTCCTCAGGCGCATCAACCTTTCGGACAGCGGCTTCCATGGTGAAATTCCCCAAGAAATCAGTAATCTTTTAAGGCTTGAGAAACTAGCACTGGCCAACAATTCGTTTTTGGGCACAATACCTACCAATTTGTCCCGTTGCTCTAACCTCATCCACTTTCGTGTCGGCAACAACAAGCTTGAGGGACAAATCCCAGAAGAGATAGGCAACTTGTTGAAGCTTCAAACATTGGCCGTCGAGAACAATTATCTAACAGGACAACTCCCAGATTTCATTGGCAATCTCTCAGCTCTTGAGGTAATTCGTATTGACGGGAATTCATTGGGCGGGAAAATTCCGACTACCCTTGGCCTACTCAGAAACTTAGTTCGTCTCAATGCAGCTGAAAATCAATTTTCTGGTATGTTTCCTCGTTCAATTTGTAATATCTCTTCCCTTGAGTTGATTCATCTTGCAGTAAATAGACTCAGTGGAAGTTTACCATATGACATTGTTGTAAATCTTCCAAATCTTAGAGCACTTGGTGTTGGTGGAAACAAATTTTTTGGCTCTATTCCTGATTCATTGTCCAATGCTTCAAATCTTGAGCTTCTTGACCTTTCTGTCAATCAATTCAAAGGGAAAGTATCAATTGATTTTAGTAGCCTTAAGGATCTAGTGTGGTTAAATTTGGAGCAGAACAATTTGGGGACGGGGACAACCAATGATCTTGATTTTGTAACCCTTCTAACTAACTGTAGTAGTTTGAACGCAGTTAGTTTAGCTGATAATCAATTCGGAGGAGAGCTGCCTCGTTCTATAGCCAATCTCTCGTCAACAATAATTAAGTTTGGCATGGGAAGAAACCAAATATCTGGAACCATACCTCCTGGAATAAGAAATCTTGTCAACCTAATCGCATTCGGTGCGGAAGAAAACCAATTACATGGCACTATTCCTGATGTAATTGGAGAGCTTAAAAACTTACAAAGATTAACCCTGTTTAGAAACTTTTTACAAGGAAGCATTCCCTCTGCCCTTGGTAATCTTACTAAACTGGCCAACCTTGAATTGAGCTCCAACAGCTTGCAGGGAAATATACCCTCATCCCTTGGTAATTGTCAGAATTTGATGAGCTTCACCACTTCCGAAAACAAGCTCACCGGTGCCTTGCCCCAGCAACTTCTTAGCATAACAACACTTTCACTTTACCTAGACCTGTCTAATAATCTTCTAAATGGCTCTCTTCCTCCACAAGTGGGCCACCTAAAGAATCTCATAATATTGGACATATCTAGCAACCAATTTTCTGGTGTGATTCCTGTTACGCTAAGTACTTGTGTAAGCTTAGAATATCTTGATATTTCGAGCAATTCTTTTCATGGCATCATTCCCCTTTCTTTGAGTTTCTTGAAAAGCATTAAAGAGTTAAATGTCTCGAGCAATAATTTGTCTGGCCAGATTCCAGAATTTCTTGAAAACCTATCTTTCTTGGAATTCTTAAGTCTTTCTTACAATCATTTTGAGGGTGAGGTTCCAACAAAAGGAGTTTTCAGTAATAAAACCAAAATTTCACTACAGGGAAATGCGAAGCTTTGTGGTGGTATAAATGAATTGCATTTACCATCCTGTCCATCTAAAGGATCAAGAAAACCAAAAATCACTCTCCTTAAAGTGTTGATTCCTGTGGCAGTTTCATCTTTGATAATATCCTCATGCCTTACTATCATTTATGCTCGAAGAAGGAAATCTGCGCATAAATCTGTTGACACACTGCAGATGGGAAAACAATTTCCTATGGTTTCTTATGCGGAGTTGAGCAAGGCAACAAGTGATTTTTCATCATCAAACATTATTGGTCAAGGAAGCTTTGGATCTGTGTACAAGGGGATTTTGGGTGAAGATGAAATGATAGTTGCAGTGAAGGTGATAAATCTTAAGCAGAAAGGAGCTTTTAGGAGTTTTGTGGCTGAATGTGAAGCATTAAAAAATATTCGCCATCGAAATCTTATCAAAATTATCACTATTTGCTCTAGTATAGATTTTAAGGGGGTTGATTTCAAGGCTCTTGTTTTTGAATATATGGAAAATGGAAGTTTGGAGGATTGGTTGCACCGAAGTAATGATCAGCTTGAAGTTTACAAATTAAGTCTCATTCAAAAAGTGAACATTGCCATTGATGTGGCTTCCGCAATTGAATATCTTCACTACCATTGCCAACCACCTATGGTTCACGGAGATCTAAAACCAAGCAATGTTCTGCTAGATCATGACATGGTTGCCCATGTGGGTGACTTCGGACTGGCGAAATTTCTATCTAGTCACCAACTTGATGCTGCTGTTAGAACCCCATCAAGCTCAATTGGGTTAAAAGGAACTGCTGGCTACGTTGCTCCAGGTAAGTTTTTCATGTTATACACACACACCCCATCATTTTTTCAATCACAAACAAAGTTAAAAGATAAAATGAAAAATACAAACTCCAATTTCATAAGAAGCTAATATGTTAGAATTCCTTTTTTTTTGGTCTTTTAGCTCTATTCCCATTTTTTGAAATACGGACATCTTATTTATTTATTTATTTAAAAAGTTTTATGCATTTGCTGCATCTTAGCATTTGATTGGCGACTAACACAATGAATCAACATGTTTAAGAGTATGGTATGGGCAACGAAGCATCCACAACTGGAGATGTATATAGCTTTGGAATTCTGTTGCTGGAGATGTTTACTGGAAGGCGACCAATCGATGCAATGTTTAATGAAGGACTTACTCTCCATGAATTTGCCAAGACGGCTTTACCGGGAAAAGTAATGAAGATTGTTGATCCCTCGCTTTTCGTGGAGGTAATGGCAAACAACTCTATGATTCAAGAAGATAGAAGAGCCAAAACAGAGGAGTGTTTGAATGCTATAATTAGAACTGGTGTTCTTTGCTCAATGGAATCTCCGTCTGAGCGGATGGAGATGAGAGATGTTGTGGCTAAGTTATGCCATACAAGGGAGACTTTTCTTGGCACAAGGGTTTGATGTAACAGCTAGCCATCTGAAGTGCCTAAAGAGGAAATATTGATATAACATTGCAAAAACGCTAAGCACAAAAATATTATCTAAACAATCAATTTTAGATTTCTAAACTTCTAATGTAATTCAATAAAATCGGGTTGATTGGATTATGCGCAACTCTAGAAAGAATGCAAATAATAAATTCAGATATTTAATAATTAATAAGTCAAAAAAAGGAAATGACTAGAATATTAATGGTTTAATTGAACAATAATGATATGCTTACTTACTTTATATTCTTGGGCTAATTATTGAAGTGTTACCAATCATTTAATGTTGGTATTAATTGATTTATTATTAATTATAAACTTGTCATCACTCAATGGATGACACATAAAATACCACATTAATAAGCATCCTAACTAAATGTCTGTAGTGAGTAAACATAGCATCACTTTTAATTGAAAATGAATATTATATTATTATTCATATATCGTTCCCTGTTAAATTGACTCACAAAGAATTAATCCACCTAGCGCAAATGCTTTCTCCATCTCCATAAGCCAGTGAGTGCTGCATATCCAATTAATACACAAGTGCCTTATAAGTTTTTTTTCCTAATTTACACCGACATCCACACGGCACAAATCACAATTGGTCCATCGCTATAGTTAGGCACAAGCAAAGATCCAACTGAAATACAGGATCGAATAAACTGAATTTCAAGCTCTAAGATTAATACTAGGTAGCAAAACATGTGGAGGATTAATAAAGGAAAGGATTGGAAACCAGTTTATAACCAAATTTTTTGTTATTTGGCACCCAAGAGAGGCAAAAATCAAAATTGTATACTAAAATGTAAGTTTAAGACTTAGACTAAAGAAATGGTGAAAAGGTACACATGAACTGGTTCATTCATAGTTATACATTGGGCTAATGACCATTACAACAGAATCCGATAAGGATACCACTACCAGAATCTCAAAGACACAAAAACAACAAATATCGGCTTAAATAAAATTTTTCCAAGTTGTTATTATCAGACTTATCACTGCCATCAGACACATAAACATGCAAAGATCTCCAGAGATCATCAATCTTCCACAAGATGTCTCCATCCTTAGAGTAGTACCTCTATGTATCAATAAATGTTGTTCTCATCACTATCATCTGACATATCACACACACAAAGATCTCAGAAGATCATCAATTTCCTCTAAGATCTCTCCACCTTAGAAGAATAACTTTGTACATCAATATATGCTCTTCTTAGAAATTTTCTAGAGCGCTCAATCTTAACTTCCTTTATGCAATACTGCCAACCTGAGAGAGGAACAAATTGGCATCAATAGGAGTTCTCTCTCCTTCAGATATATGCGCTTCTTATAAGATAACTGAAACAACAGTAAGCAACATCTATTATCAAACCTTTTATTAAAAAAAAAAAAAAAGGCACATACTATCTAGGGATCTAACTTCCAAAAGGAAAAAGAAAATGAAGCCCCAAGATAAAGTTGAATACAAACAGATTAGCAATACACTATGACCATTCTATTTATACTACTTACATGCTTTTAAAAATATTATGCTTCAACAATGCAAAATGTAAGTTTGGTTATCCTTATGGGATCCTTTAATGAAAATCCATTGAAAATACAAGGCTAATTAACAAGTAGAAGTTTAAGTATTGATTTTACATACGATCTCATCAGGGACTTACATGACAAAAGAAATTGCCATATCATCTCCATCTTCACGATATAGATCAAGTCTTTAATCCTCATAAATGAAAAGTGTAGCTTACCTGAAAAGAAAGCTTGTACTACCAACAATACAGATCATACTTCATTGATAAGTTCTCCGCATGTGGTAAAATCCAGAGCAAGCCATCCACAAGTTTTGCAAGGGAAACTCTTCAATATTCAGAGGTTGAAAAGCACACATACTTGTCATTAACTAATGGGGGGCATAAGATTTCCTCAATTCTCTTGGTATAATCGCAGCCTTCAGGAATAAACATTTTTTTTTTTTTTGGGTAAAGAAAAATGGGTTAGAACTTCAAGATGTATAAGACTAAATTATTCAAACAAGACAGAAAATTTTAGGTAAAAAAATTTGGAACAAACATACCTCAGGATCACATCCCAAGTTTAAAACTTTGGACAATGACTGAACAGCGCAAAAAGTTGAGTCAATTTCCCGTACCATTGATTGTCAATATTATCAGAGCCGGAAAATAGTGCAGTTTCTAACTAAGCTAAAACATTTGAAGAGAAAGATACAAAATTTGGAGTATCACTTGAAATCTTAATACTCCTTAAGTTATACAACGATCTATTGGATGTACTCCAGGAACAAAAGCTCAGGAATTAAGTTCAAAAGCCACTCATCCATTATGAAAAGCTGGCAAAATTTTAATAGATTTAGATTCTTGCAAGGGGCTACATCGAGGTCAAATAATGTAGATTCACTCCATCGATATACACCCGTTCAGGTCCCTTGTTATCATACAACTTGAATTCCTTAGTTTACTAAGATTGAGTAACGCTACATATTCTAATCCTCAAGAAGCAATGATATTTATGGATTTAACCAATTAGATCCTTCATAACTTTATCATCTGCACAAACATGTCTTAGGTACAATTTTCTCAAAGAAGACAAGGTCACATTGCTTGTAAGTTTTATCCCAAAAAAAAAAAGAAAAAAAAAAAGACATTCATTGTAGGTGACTCCAGCTTACAAGAATCTAACTCCAACAGAGCGATTGATTTCGCATAGAAAACTAATTGAGACAAAGGACAATAAACTCAAAGTTTTAACTCTTTGACATTACTCCCAACTGCATGGCTAAGGCATCTGTTAATGAGGGATTCAAATTTTAGACAATTATCTGATAATTGTACATCAACCATGAACTTCTATAAATTGATATCATTCAGATGACGATTTTGCAAATTTATACCAAATATTCTCGATTCCTTGACATTGACTTAGAGAAAAATCGATCACATTCTATATCGAACAAGAGTGACAGACATGTTTCCATGTTTTAGATGGTATACTAGTTTGAACAACATGTTTATATGGGAGAAATGACAGGATATGATGCAATATCGCTTCCAGCAATGCAGATATCCTGTCCACGTCCACATCCACTTTCACATTCACATTGGGGCTTGTCTTACTCTCCATGATTCGTCCCCTCCCTCATTGGTAATTAAGAAGCTTCGCTCCCTCCCTCACTGTTAATTAAGTAGCTCCAGGTTTGATAAGAAAAATTACCGGCGGTGAAGGAAGTAGCTGGAGGTTTGAATCTATATCAAATCCTTTTTATAGATTCAAATAAAGTTTTGCTAGCTATTATTATCAGACTCATCACTATCATTAAACTCATCATTACCATCAGACTCATGCAAGGATCTCCAAAGATCATCAATCTTCTCCATGATGTTTCCATCCTTGGAAGAATAACTTTTTATATCACCAATACTTGCTGTCCTTGGACATTCACTAGAGTGCTCAATCTTAACTTCCTTTATGCAATGCTGCCAACATAAAAGAGGAACCAATCGGTAGCAATGAGTAACCTCTCCTTCATATATAAGTGGCTTCTTATATGAGAACTGAATTAAAAATAAATGGCAGTAAGCAACATCTCTTATCTACACCCCAAAAAAAAAAGAAAAAAAAGCACACAATCTCCTCAATTGAAAGACAAAAAATGAATTGAAATTGATTCTTTTCTTATCTATCAGGCTACTTAACCTGAACTATTCAAATTGCAAGCGCTTAGCATATTGTATCTTAAATATTTATCAATAAGCTGGTACAGGCTCACAAATCTTTTTGGAAAAAAAAAGGCAAAAATTTCAACTAAATAGAAGGATAGCAATTCATGCATATAAGCAATTTCTGAAATTATGCATGGTATTTTTAGCTTGGACTTGATTTTAACCAATCTTTCCAAAAAATGAAAATATGATATAAAATAAAGTGAATAGGCTATATGAATGACCCAATCTCAGTTGTTACTCAATGTCAACTCTTCATACTTGTCAACAGAAAAAAAACAAAGAAAGAAAGTCATATTTAGTGTTATTCATAGGCAAAATGTTTTTCATGGTAATTATTGAATCTTAATTCTACCCAGTAAAAGAGAAATCCTTTTAACTTTGAACAATAAATAATCCTTAGTGCATTTCTTTCTTACTAACTATGATGGAAAATTAGAATAAGTTAATTTCTTTTGCCATATTTTTCCAATTTGTTAAGCAAACAGAGAGATTATATTAATAATCAAGTTGAAGCAATTACAAGACTGAATAAATGTTTACAAACAGAAGCCATAAATATAGTGAAAAAAATGATTAATAAGGAAAGTATCTTATTACATCTTTTAAAAAAGGATCAAGTCTTGAATTCTCATAAATGAAAAGTATAGCATACCTTAAAAGAAAGCTCATACTCACAATCATTTTGAACATACATTATTGATAAGGTCTCTGCATGATGTGTAATCCAGAGCTAGCCATCCACAAGTTCAGCAAGTGAAAAGTTCAGATTTTTAGAGTATACGTTATATTTCCTGCAATTCTCTTGGTATAACCACAGCCTTCTGGAAGAAAATTAAAAAAAAAAAAAAAAAAAAAAAAAAAGAGCTTCACGATGTATGACAGTAATTTACTCAAAAAGGATATAAAATTTTAGGTAGAAGGGTCTGGAAGGGTAGAAGGGTTTGGAAGGAATAAACATACCTCATGACTAGATTGCAAGTTTAAAACTTTGGAATGATTGATCTTTGCAAGAACTTCAATTAATCATACAAACCATTGATTGTTACTATTATCAGAGTTGAAAAACAATGCAGTTTCTGAAAACGCAAAAGCACTCGAAGAGAATGATATCAAAAAAATAATATACTTAAATTAGGAGTGTAAAGCTTGAACTCATCTGACATATCATGACTTGTGAACAAAAACTCTTCATACAGAAACTTGAAATCTTATTACTCCTTAACTTCATGCAATGAACTGTTTCTAAGTACTCAAGGAACAGGAGTTGAGGAATTTGGTCGCAAAGCCACTCATCCGTAATGAAAGCCTGACATAATTTTAATTTTTTTAGATTCTTACAAGGGGCTACATTAATGTCAGGAAGTATATGCAGGCCGATGATATCTACTGAATGAGCATCCTCTCCATGGATATACACCCTTTCAAGTCCATATTCGTCATACACATTGAATTCCTTAAGTTTACCAGGATTGAGTAACTCTAGATGTTTCAATCCTCGACAATAAATGATACTTATAGACTCAATCAAAGGGCACCCAGAAATTAGATCCTTAATCACTTGATCATCTGCACAAATATGCCTTAGGCACAATTCCCTCAAGCAAGATGAGGTAACATTACCTCTCGGTGACTCTAGCTTACAAGAATCTAACTCCAACAGAGCCATTGATTTAGCACAGAAAACTAATTGAGGCAAATTGTAATAGCTATCAGGATAATTACTATAAGGACAACAAAAGAGTTTTTAACTCTTTGACATTACTTTCAACTGCATATCTAATGCATCTGTATATGCTAGATACAAATTTCAGATCATTTGATAATTAAACAATAAGCGTGAACTTCTCTAAGCTGATATCATCCCGATAATGATTTAGCAAAGTTTTTAGCAAGCATTTCAACATGTTCTCCGGACTCTTCGATAATGATCCATTACATTCCACACTATGGTGAGTATGCCAGACCTGGTTCGACGTTTTAGAGTGTAGACAAGTTGAACGACTTGCTCAATCGAGAGAAATGACAGGATATGATGCAATATCGATGCTGGCAATGCAGATATCACATCCGCATAGGTGGCATGGGGATTTGTCTTCCTCTCCACGATTGATAATGACTAAACCTCCCTCACTATTAATTAAGTAGGCATTTAATAATATTAATAAATAGAAATAAATAAATGCTATGCAGAAAATAATTAAAGAGGTTCGATACGAAAAATTACCTGGCGGTGGCTCGTGGAGCTTGGTAGTGTTGAATTTTTGACACCGGCGACATTCCGGCGAGAGCAAAAAGAATGGGGACGGGCGTGTGGAGAAATAAGAAATCTATTCCTGATTATTTGTAAAGTAGTGGGTTTCTTCTACTCATGGATTCAGCTACCTTGCAGCTGTCACCGTCCGATCTAATGAAAAAATAGTTTCAACAGTTTACATGTGTTAGTTTGAATATTAACGTTATACTCCTTATTGTTTATAAAAAAAAATTCTTAAAAATCAAAGAGATAACATTTTTAATACACAAGTTTGGATTATTTAAAATTACAAATAATTAGATAATTAAAAATTATTAACTTATTTTTTTTATATCTTATTCAATTGGGAAATTACTTTATAAAAATACACAAATAAATTTTTCATCAATTCACTGGACATTTGTCTTAATTCTATTAGAGAAATTAATACAATATTGAAAAAATAACTATTTTACCCCTAAATGTAATATGACTATTTTCCCTAACTAAGTGCCAAACAAAATAATAATAAAATGATGATAATATTTTTGTCTACAATACACATACTAAAAGAAAAGTAAATTAGATAGTTCTTACTCTAGTGAATATAAGTAAATAGCTACAAATGCTAAACAAATTATTAATTTTAAAAAAACATAAACCCAAATTAAATTCACAGCTTAAAACTAATGAAACTACGAGCCTGTTTCGAATTAAGGTGAGATAAATTTTAAGTTGTAATTATTGTGCGATAAAAACTATAGCTTTGAAATAAAAGCTGGTAGGTGTGTGTAAAAGTCTTTAATAAAAATTTATGTTAAATTAAATTTAACAAATTGTATAATTGTTAAATAAGTATATTAATTACTTAAATTAATAGCTATTATTTAAATAAATTACTAAATAAATATAATATATTCTATTGCTAGCAAACTTTGGGTAGAAGGCAGTCATTGATGATGATCTCAAAGGCAATCATTGGATTCCATTTTTTGCTATCTATTCAATAATGCAATTACCAAGTTCAAAAAGTTATCAAAGACGCCGTTGTCGCTGCCCAAAATAGTAGCTTCACTGTAACGTCAGCGGCAAGTCACGCTATCATCATTTAAAGAGCCTTCCAGAACCGTCTGAAGGTAATGGTGAATTATAAATGTTTTCCATTTAAAGATGATCTCACAATGAGGTTGTGGCTTTGCGCGATGATTACTCTGTCTCCGATGATTGTTTGGCAACGTTGATTACATCATTGGATAGATCGTGAGAAATGGATTCTAAAGGTGCTGGCTGTGTAAGCGTTGGATAGATAGATACTACTCTTTCTGGCAACATAATTTGGCTGGCGACAATCACTGTTGGTTTTTTTTTTTTTTTTATTGTAATGAAATTTAAATATTTATTAAAAATAAAATAAAAATGTAATTGTATTTTTTATTACTGTGGGATAAAATTATAGAACACATACACATGCATGACTATGCCTCTTTGGTTTCATCTTATCTCATTACTGATAATATTGTTATTATCGAATGATTTATGCTTTGTAAATATCTTATGTAAACTTATCTCCTTTTGTAACTTATTTGTAACTCATCATCACAGCTTTTGTAACTTATCTGTACTTATCTGTACACTGTATATTGTAATGTACGTTTGCAAGTTAATGAATCAAGCTTTCATTATTTTATGGTATCAGAGCCTTAACTCTCAAGAGACTTAATCGATCCTCAAATCCTTCCCATTGCCACAGAGTCATCAGCTATCTCTTTAACTTCTCCAATCACTTAAACACTCAACCAACCTACCGATTGCATTTCAATCAATGCTGCAGCCCTACCCATACATCTCAACCCAAATAACTACTTCACATGGAGAGCTCAATTTCTCTCCTTAGCCTTTGGTTATGACTTAACCAAGTTTATAGAGGGCTCCTATCCTTGCCCTTCACAAAATCAACCGTCTAGCAGTAGTGCTCAAGGTTCTATTAACCCAGCCTACGTACTTTGGAAACGTCAAGATCAGTTGATCTTTCATGCCATTTTGGCATCAACCACAGAGCGTGCTGCTCCACTCATTGCTTGCTCATCCACATCGAAGCAAGCTTGGGACAAGCTTGAACATCTTTACTCAAATCGTAGTAGAAGCCGTGTTTTCTCCTTACGGGAAAAGTTAACTCGACCTCGCCGTGAAGGCCAACCAGTAGCTAAATATTTAAATACAATCTGATCAGTTGCAGATGAACTTGTTCTCACTGATACTCCTATCACTAATGAAGATATTGTGGTTCACATTGTCAAATGGTGTTGGTAAAGACTTCAAAGAGATAACTGCAGGGGTTCGTACACATGAGACAACAATTTCATTTGATGAACTGTATGAAAAGTTAGTTGATTACGAAGCGATTCTAAAATGAGAAGAAAACATTTCTTCAACTTCTCTTATAACAACCAATGCTGCAGTTAAACAATTCAACAAGAATTCTTCAAACTCAAGGCAAAACAGTGATCAATTTCGTGGACCGTAAAACTTGCAGCAACAACAATTTCGAAATAATCATTTTAATCCTGATGGCCAATATCGCAATCACAACAATAGTTCAAACAAGAAAAAGCAAATTGGATACAAGGGATTTTGTCAGCTTTGCCATCAACAAGGTCACACTGCTCGAGATTGTAGTTCATTTACTTTATGCCGCAATAGTATAATCGTGAATCATACCACCACTTCTCCTGCGATGAGTTCGAATTGGTTAGTTGACAGTGCCGCCTCGCACCATGTCACTAGTGACCTTCAAAATTTAACCACACGTAGTCCTTACAGTGGTACAAATTCAGTTTTAATTGGAAATGGCACAGGTCTAGTTTCATACTGGTTCAGCCTTTTTACCTACTTCTAATAAAGCCTTTTCATTGCATGATACTCTTTATGTACCGTCTATGCACAAGAACTTAATTTCCGTTTCCAAGTTTTGTGCTTCTAATAACACTTCTGTTGAACTTTTTCATGATTATTTCCAGGTGAAGGACAAGAGCACGGGGGCAGTTCTATTGAAAGGCCAGAATAATAATGGAATCTATGCATGGCCAACTTTTTTCCATTCCAATAATACGTCACCACCACCATCTTGCTTCACCGTCAAAGTTGATGATTGTCTCTAGCATCAACGTTTAGGACATCCTCCTGCTGGAATTCAACAATTCATTTTGCGTCATTTTGAGTTATCATCTTCTAGCATTTTTAATTCTCAGTCCTGTTCTTCATGTCTTTGCAATAAAAGTCATAGGCTTCCCTTTGGAACATCTTATCTTAAAAGTAACAAACCATTAGACTTAATTTATTCAGATGTCTGGGGCCTTGCCCGTATTTCCTCTTTTGATAATTTCAGATATTACATAATTTTTGTGGATCATTTTACGAAATATGTATGGCTATATCGATTACGGTACAAGTCTGGTGTGTTTTCTACATTCGTTCAATTTAAGAATATTGTTGAGACATTTTTTGGAACTAAAATAATTTCACTTTATACAGATGGTGGAGGTGAATTTACTAAGCTAAAATCCTTTTTTCAACAAACTGGGGTCACCCATCTATTTACTCCACCCTACACACCTCAACACAATGGCACAGCAGAACGTCACCATCACCACATTGTTGAAACAGGTTTAACCTTACTCCATCAAGCCTCCATGCCACCACAATTTTGGACCTTTGCCTTTCAAACAGCAGTTTATCTTATAAATAGAATGCCTTCTAAAAATACTTCCATGAAGAGTCATTGTCAATTATTATTTAAGGACAACCCCAATTATGGTAAATTGAGAGTTTTTGGCTGTCTCTGTTTTCCATATCTCAGACCATACACAAGTCACAAACTTGAGCCTCGTTCACTCTCTTGTGTTTTTCTTGGTTACTGCACTTAACAAAGTGTGTATAAATGTCTAGAACCCACTTTAGGAAAAATTTATATTTCTAGAGATGTTAAATTTGTTGAATCTCAATTTCCATATAAAACTCTTACATCTATACCCTCAAATCCATCATCTCCTAATTTGTCATGGTCCCCATCCATTTTTAAAATTCCAAGTCAGTCTCATTTCCTTTCGTCTTCAACACTTGGTCATAGTTCTGTTCTTTCTGGTCTTGTCGATGAATCCCTTCCAAGCTCGACTTCTTTACAACCCTCTTCTGCTTCTGCTTTTGCTTTTGCTTCTTCAAATCCCATAATCCAAGGAAGCAAAAACATTATCACATCCAACATGCCATGCTCCGACATTGCTCCAGCCCAACTTACGTCCACCTCCTCTGACATAAATACCATCAATCAACCAAACCCCACAAACACACATCCCATGGTCACACGGTCCAAAAACAACATTTACAAGCCTAAACAGTTCTTTCTAATTTCTACCACCTCACCTACCATTGCTTTTTCCAAACACAACCTCTCAGTATCCCGTGAACCATCTACCATTAAAGATGCTCTAGCAGATCCCCAATAGTCCTCTGCTATGCAATCTGAATATGATGCCCTAATAGCCAATCAAACTTGGGACCTTGTGCCACCTTCTCCAACTCAGAATCTAATAGGCTACAAGTGGGTATTTCGCATAAAGCGCCGTCCTAATGGCTCCATTGATAAATATAAGGCTCGTTTAGTGGCAAAGGGGTTTCATCAACGACCCGACATTGACTTTTATGAGACATTTAGCTCTGTGATCAAGCCAACCACTGTTCGAGTTATCCTTTGTTTGGCATTTCAATTTAGATGGCATATAAGGCAACTTGACATCAACAATGCCTTCTTAAATGGACATCTCACTGAAGAGGTGTACATAAAGCAACCCCCTGGTTTTATTAATTCTAATTACCCTCACTTTGTTTGCAGGTTACGTAAACGTCTTTATGGCTTAAAGCAGGCTCCTCGGGCCTGGTTCACTGAACTTTATCAGTTTTTACTTCAAAATGGCTTTCGCCAAAGCCGGTCAAATGCTTCTCTCTTCATCTATCATCATAATGGTGCGTCCATATTCTTTCTCATTTATGTGGATGATATCATTGTCACTGGAAATCGACAACATATTATTAATCAGAGTTCATTCATGGGCTTGCGGCAAAGTTTACACTCAAGGACCTTGGGTTTCTAAATCATTTTTTTGGGCATTAAATTAATGCGGTCATCTTCAGGCTTTTTTCTATCTCAACATCATTATATTCGGACTATTCTTAGTCACTCGATGCCAAGCCAGTCGCTACACCTCTTTCTACCTCTCTTAGCTTGAAAGTCGAAGATAATACTGTTGCCACAGATGCTACATTGTATCGTCAGCTTCTTGGTGCTTTGCAGTACCTTACTGTCGCACGTCCTGATATTTGTTTTGCTGTAAACAAGTTATCTCAGTTTATGCAACGTCCATCTCATACTCACTGGCAAGCTGCTAAGCGAGTTCTTCGTTACCTCAAGTAAACGATCTTTCATGGCCTCTTTCTACGTCCTTCCACCTCTAACGCCTTGGTTGCTTACAGTGATTCCGATTGGGGAGGTAATCTTGATGACCGTAGTTCTACCACTGCTTATACAATTTATTTTGGTGGTAATCCAATCTCTTGGTCCTTTTGAAAAACAACGGTTTGTTGCTCGGTCATCTACTGAATTAGAGTTTCGAGCGATTGCTACCACTGTGTCTGAATTATGTTGGCTACGAAACCTTTTAACTGAGCTTGGAGTTCACTTTCCTAAGCTTGTGCTACTCTGTGATAACCTTGGAGCAGCCTTTGTGTGTACTAATCCTATGTCTCAGTCAAAGATGAAGCATGTGGACGATGATTTTTACTTTGTCTATGACAAAATTGCCAAGGGCTTATTATTAACTGTTTCTCACATCTCATCCGAACATCAGTTGGCTGACTCTTTGACTAAGTCCCTCACCCGCACACTCTTCACCCAAGCTCGGTCCAAGATTGGTGTTCATGATGGTACGCCTCTCTTGCGGGGGCATAATAGAACATGTACACATACATGACTATGCCTCTTTGGTTTCATCTTATCTCATTACTGATAATATTGTTATTATCTAATGATTTATGCTTTGTATATATCTCATGTAAACCTATCTCCTTTTGTAACTTATCTGTAACTTATCATCACAGCTTTTGTAACTTATCTGTACACTATATATTGTAACGTTTTCAAGTTAAAAGAATGAATGAAAGCTAATGAATCAAGCTTTCATTCATTCTTTTAAAAATCACCTCAACTTCCAAACAATAGCTATAATTGTTTACCAAATACTTTCAGGTTAAAAACCACAATCATCTCACTATAGTATCCCACAGGCCCTAAATTAAAATAGATCTTATAAAACAAAATGGTGTGAATGAAAATTAAATTTTATATTCTAAAAAATATCTTAATAAAATACATTTATTTTTTAAACTATAAAATCTAATCATTTTTTGTTTTAATTTGCAATGACACCGACATCAAATAATTATATTTGAGATTTTTATATATATAAAAAAATAAATAAGATGTCATTTATATTCAGATATTAAAAAAAAAACAAACATACCATTCAGATATTCGTATTCAGACCCATTTAAACTTTAGAAAAACTTAAAAGCATTCAGATTTCAAATAAAAAAAAAAAAAAACTACTTTAGTGTAGTTGGATACACTATAAAAGATGTCCCTTTCATCCTTACAGTTTGGTACAATAACTTCATCTCTATTTTTTAAACAATAATCTAAAACTCCCTTTTAATTATAATTTATTGAGGACAAAATTAGACTTTCAATTAAAAGAGAAAGAACTAAAAAATAAAAGCTGACGTAGTCCCATTAAACATGCAATCCCGAAAGAGATGAATTTTTTTTTTATCTCAATTAAGCAATCATCTTGTGGTGACCTCCATTTTCGAGTCCTCGGAGTATTTGTTTTGGCGCCATGAGGTAGCACATCTCAAAGTCTGTAAATCCTAGATTCAAGTACCAAAAATACTCACAATTTTCAATTTCGTATAAGTACACTCTCCAATTCAGTAAATTGCTAGTGTAGTTTAGATAACAACCATCCACCTTCGTAGGTTAGTTTTTTGTAACTCTATATTATATTGAAACAATTGATGTCGACAAGTGTTCTAGTCATGGAAGGTCTATTCACTACTTCAGTACTCAAATATGGTGTTATGGTTTGAATTGAGATGAAGTTAGGAAGATGTTCGACAATGCATGCAAATGAAATTTGGTGGTGTTTTTGAGTTTTTCTTTTGATGTAAAGATGTTATGTTGATTATAGTTTGGTGCTAATGACACTTATTCCATGGCTGTATCGAACTATATCATTGTTGACTTCGCTAAAAAATTTAATGAATAAGTATTTTTCTGCTCATATTTTTTAATTTTGTTATTATTTCATTAAATTATCTTTAAATTTTAAATTATTTAATAGTGTTTGAGAGATTTATTTTAAAATGGTGTGTACCTCTTTAATTAAAAATTTAATTTTATCCTTAATAAAATATAATTAAATTGTAATAAATTAACTATAAATTAATGAAAAAATGTTTTAGGTTATTATTTAAAAAATATGAATAAAATAAAATATTGCATCAAACTATAAAAGTGAAAAGGACTCTTTACCGTAATACAAATACTAGTCAGTTGACTATCGGATGCATGCGGTTTTAAATATCTTTGAATTTATTTTGCTCAATGGACTGTCAGAACTGGATCACCATTGCACATTTTCGGTTAATGAATTTAACATTGTCTTTTTTTTTTTTTGGAACAAGAACCAACCAGTCATTTGAATAATGCATTGTGTGGCTTTAGAAATAATTTCCTTTTTTTGGTAGCTCTTTGAAGTTCCATGCTCAAATCTATAAACAAGTTCCTAACCGGCAGCACCCAGAAGGCATAAATCAACAGTTTTCCCTTAAATGTAAGCTTCCGACTCGATTAAAATAATGACTAAAAGGTACCCTCTTGCTTCATTAGAAAATGTAAAAATCGGGCTAATGAATATTACAAGAGAATCCGATCAGGATACCAGAATCCGGAGATACCAAAATAACAAAAATAGACTCAAACAAAAGTTTGCTACTGGTTATCATTAGACTCGTCGCTATAATTAGACTCATCCTTGTCATCAGACTTGAGCAACAATCCCCAAAGACCATCAATCTTCTCCATGATCTCTCCATCCTCCGAAGAAAGACTTTGCCTATCAATACATGCTTTGCTTGGATATTCTCTACACTGTTCAATCTTAACTTCCCTTATGCAATGCTGCCAACATGAGAGAGGAAGAGATCGGCAGCAATGACGAGTCCCTCCTTCATACATATGTGGCTTCTTATATGAAAACTGAAACAAATGTACATGGCAGTAAGCAGCTCTCTTATCAACCAACACACACAAAAGGCCTATATAGGGATCCAGTTTTCAAAGGAAAAAGAAAATGAAAGTCCGAAAATGATGTTCACTATAATACTACAGTGACATTAATCTTGTATGCTGTTTACACCAACATGCTTAAAAATTCTAAAAATAAGTTTAGTTAAAATTTTACCTCTATTTCATGGACTCTCAGATGAAATCCATTGACCATAAATGGCTAATGAAAACGAAGAAACTGGAGTACTAACTTTATATACGATCCCATCGAGGAAAAAGTCGCACAACATAAAAAATTTGAGACATAAGAAATTGATATATCATCTCTAAAATTGAAATGCCAGTTCACATATATGATTTCCATCATGAATGAGTGCATATCTTATCAAAGACATGCCTGCGGCTCACTTTTATTCATAACATAAACCTTTTAAAGATGCATCCCCATGTGTTTGTGTTTTGCTTATTCTCATGCACAAATTTCCACAACATTTTTCAGTAGTCATTCAAAATTACAAAAAATCCATAAAACTTCAGCCTCAATCCTGAAATGAAATATAAAATTCCAATTCCAAAATATTGCTAATTTGGTTATCTATCAGACTAAAATGAACAGCTTACATTGGAAGTAATTGGCATTTCGATATTTATCAGTAAGGTAAGGGCTCTATAGTCTTTAATAAAAACAAAAGGCAAAAGAACATTATCACTTAAATAGAGAGATAGCAATCCACGCATATAAGCATTTTCTGAAATTATGCATAGTTTCTTTGGCTGGGACTTGATTTTCACTAATCTTTCCCAAAATTGAAATTATGAAAATAAAATAAAGCAAATAGACTATATAAAGCACCCAAGGGTGCGACCAAGTCATTTTCAAGCAGTTTCATTTTGTTGGCCACCCGAGTTCAAATCTTGGGGAAGTACGGGGCTGAAAAATGAATTTAGGCTTTGCCCACCCCTTGCCTTTTTAAAACAAATGAAAAAAAAACAAAACAAAATTAGCCTATAAGAATCATCCGACCTCAATTGTTATTCAATGTCAACTCCACGATTGTCAAAGAAAAAGTAAGCCATATTTAGTGTTACAAAAAGGCCAAATTTTTTCATGATAATTGTTGAATCTTAAATAGAACCAGATAAAAGAGAAATTATTATAACTTTCAAAGACAAATGATCATCAACAAATTTGTTTATTACTCCCGTTACAGCAAGATCTTAACTTTTATGCAAAATTAGAATAAGTTAATTTCTTTTTTTATTGTTTCTGTTCACTAAAAGGAAACGGAAAAATTATATAATTAAAAAGTTAGAACAATTACAACAGTGGATAATGTGCTTACAAACGAAGGGCATAAACAAATTGAAAAGAATGATTTATAATGAAACTATCATATCACATCTTCACAACATAAAACAAGCCTTGAATTCTCAGAAACAAAAAATATACGCACCTGAAAACAAAACTCATGGTGACAATCATTACCCTTTATTGATAAGGTCTCTGCATGAGGTGAAATCCAGAGCAAGCCATCCACAAGTTTTGCAAGTGAAAATGTGTTATATTCAGAGTTTATGGTAAAACACACATGGTTTTCATAAGTTAAGGGGGGGCATAAGATTTCCCACAATTCTCTCGGGATAATTGCAGCCAGCAGGAATTTTTTAAAGGGAAAAAAAAAAAAGAGGTTAGAACTTCACAGTGTTTCATAATAAATTATTGCAATAAGATAGAATAGTTTGGAAGGAATAAACATACCACATAACATTCCAAATTTAAAACGTTGGAACGATGATTTAACTTTGCAAGAAGTTCAACAAATTTCACGAACCATTGATTGTCAACATTAACAGTTCCAAACGCAGTCTTGTTTCTGACAAAGCCAAAGCATTTGAAGAGAAGGATACCATGTCACCTTCATATTTGAATACACTTAAATTTGGAGTGTCAAGCTTGAACTCATCCAATGTATTACAAGCCCCAACCAATAACTTCTTAAGATAGCAACTTGAAATCTTTTTAGCAACTTGAAATCTTTATAATCCTTATCTTCATACAACCAGATATTTTTAGGTACTCTAGCAATGGAAGTTCAGAAATTTGGTTGCAAAGCCATTCATCTGTAATAGAAAGCTGACATAATTTCAATTTTTTTAGATTCTTGCAAAGGACATAATTTCAATTTTTTTAGATTCTTGCAAAGGGCCTCATTGATGCCACACGGTGTATGCAAATTGCTGATATACACTGAATGAACATTCTCTCCATTGATAGACACCCGTGCAAGTCCGTCCTCATTCTGTATCACAAATTTCGTGAGTTTACCAAGATTGAGAAACTCTAGACGTTTTAATCCTTGACAGTCAATCATTTTCATACACTCAATCAAAGGACACCCAGCAACGATATCTCTAATAACTTCATCATTTGCAGTACATTTGAATAGGCCCCAATTCTCTCAAAGAAGATAGAGTCACATTTCTTGTAGGTGAATCCAGTTTACAACATTCTAACTCCAACACAACTATTGATTTGGCATGGTAAACTATTCGAGGCAGACAGTAATTCATATAATCAAAACAAAGACTTAACTTTTCGACATTACTATCAATTGCGTAGATAAGGCACTTGTTTATGCTTGAAGCGAATTTTGGATCATCTGATCAGTGTCGGCTAAGCATTAGCTTTTTTAAACTAATGGCATTCATTTGACGATTTAGCAGAGTTTCCTCTAAGCCTTTGTGGACTCAAAGTAGAGAAATATTGACCAAAGCATGTAGTTGTATGTGCGCCAGACACGTTTCCATGCTTTGGACGGTACACTAGTTTGAGCAACATGTTCGAGTCGGAGAAATGACAGGAAATGATGCAACGTGGGCTCCAGCAATGACGAAATCCTGTCCACATGCACATTGGGAATTGTCTTCTTCCTCTCCATATGACTGAGTTACTGTTAATTAAGTAGCCTTTTAAAAAGAGAATAATTGATATGACATCGCAAAAAATAACTGAAGAGGTTTGATTGAGAAAACTTTACCGTCTATAACTAAGCTATGTCACCAGCGTACGGCCTGCTGCGTCCGGCAGTGCTCAATTTCTGGTCACCGGCGAGATTCCGGGCAAGGGAGCCAGTGAGAGGTTTTACAGCAAAGCGGAAAGGAGAGAGATTGTAAGAAGAGAATGGAGTAGATTTGCAGTAGGGTAGGCTGGGTAGCGGAGGCGGCGTGGCATTTTATGTGTCTCTTTGTGAAAGCTTTTTCTGTATTTATCAACATTAGTTTCTAGGACTGTTGGGCTTGGGAGCCAACAGAGTAAATCTATGAGCACCCCTTTAAAACACTCATAGAAACCCTTTTGTGCATGTTGTGTAAAATTTAATATACTCGCAAGCGCACGAATCTAGAAATAAAATAGTGGTAACGAGGTCGAACCCACAGGGATTGATTCAAAATTGAAAAGTCTAATTTAAATCTAAAATTAATATTAATCCTAACCTAGTTAACCAAATTGAATTTTAAGAAGAATTAAACAAATTAAACTAACAAAATAATTAAAGCAAAGGAGAATTCAATAAGACAAAGGTTACCAAAGTTTTAGAATCTACCACTATTTAACTAGTAATTATCTAGTTATCAATTAATCCCCAATTTTAGAGTGACAACTTGAAATCAATCTATGTCATCTCATGAATCTAACAATTAAGCCCAATTAAAATTGATCTTGCGTAGGTTCTTTTTCTACTTAATGATATGATATCTAAGCATCTCATGTAAACATATTGAATAACAAAGAGTCAAAGTTTTTCTAAGCACTCTGTGTAAATAATTTAATGAAAAACACAAAGTCGAAGATAATCATATGTAGACTTTATAGATCCAAGCATAGAATTAGTCAAATATTAATCTTAACAATTAATAATGCATGACAGAATTAGTGAAAAGATTTAATAATATCCAACTAATTATGTGAAACAAGAACCATAAATATTAAAAAAAATATATGTAGGGAATTAATTAAATAAATAAAATAATTATTTAATTGAATAGGATTTCATCCTTAACCTTGGTATAAGAAAAATTAGCTAAACATATTTAGATTGAGAGCAACAAAAGAAATAAAATCAGCCATAGAAAAATTGAAATATGCCGCTGCTCCTCTCTCTGCCGTGTGCCTCCTCTTCTGTTTTCTCCCCTCTGCCGTGTGTGTGTCTTGCCTTTATATAATGCACGGACTTGCTTTAGTCCTTGGCGGATTCTAATTGCATTAATTCTTTACATCCTACCACAAGTTAAGGCCATCCACCGACTTAACGAAGCCCACTCACCAAGCCGCTTTTAAATTGTTTCCTTATTAATGTTTGAAAGGCAGCCACTCATTTGAGTTAAAAGCAAAAGGCCAAATTAATGATGTCTCCTTTTAGCGCCTGGCACATGCATTCCCAATTGCCAAATCAAATATTTCTTTAATTGGTTTAAGCCCATGCAGCAGCTTGTTTGGAACATAATCTTCAATTCTTTCCTCGTTTGATCTTTTATGCACTTTTTGTTTCCCAAACTTCAATTACTTTCCTGTTCAATGAAATAATTTAATTAATTAAAAATAAATAATAATAATAACTAACAATTATATAATTAAGGATAAAACATGTATATATTATATGCTCATCAGTGCATTTTCTATTTTAGACTTAACTGCAATTACATCAATAAGAGGAAGATGAAGCAAAGAACACTGCTATTTGAACCGCGACAAGACAAAAATATGGATATTATTCATACCATACTACAGTAATATACAAACATGCAAAACAACAGCACTGTTTATGTTGCAGTGCTGTCATTTTTATCTTCATGTTATTCGAAACATATTTTTCAGAAGCAAAATATGTTTTGTTGGGCTGAGCCAGCGCCTTTTGCCTGCATGTATTTAAAAGAATGAAGTGAAAACATAAATTGCGGTTCAACGACCGAGCTTCATTTCTCATTTGCTTGTAGTTTTTCAGCGCGGAATCGATGCCATCCATTTGCTGGGTAGTACTATTCGGTTCCTACTTTCATGGCAGCAGAGACAATAGTAAAAGCATGCTTCAATAACAATAAAAAAAAGGGGGTCCCATATAAGTTTTTCATTAGCAGATCTTGATAAATCAATTATATTTTTGTATTTATCAGCTGCTTTAGTTTGAAAAACTAAAATATAAAATTTATTTAAGGAAGGAGTAGAGCTATTGTCATCCACAGAAAGTTCTCTCCAAACCCCTTTTACTCAAAATACAACAACCACCAACTAACTATGAAAGTGATATCATATTATCATCTCTAAATATACCTATTTTGATTCCATAAATGCCCTTAACTCCATCTTCACATTTCTCTTTTGTAGCAATCATTTGCATACATGATACACCCATCAAATGCCCCGGGCCTGGTTGATTGATTTTTAAGAAACTTTATTTAGTTAATTATCTGAATTTAAATTTTTGGAGATGTCTTTATTTAGTTAATCATCTGAATTCAAATTCTCAGAGACGTTTCATATCTCACCTCAATTCAGACAAAAAAAATTATATTTATAATGTTATTAATTTCACTAGGTTTAACTTATATTTTTCCAACGTGAAATTGATATCATCCATTTCATAGGTAGTATTATTTAGTTCCTGCTTTCTGGGCAGCAGAAACAATAGTAAAAGCATGCTTTAATAACAAAGCTTTATCCGATAAAAAAAAAAAGTTCTACATATATAACTTTTGTATTTTTCTGCTGCTTTAGGTTGAAAATCTAAATATAAAATTTATTTAGACAATGGATCACAATCACGTAACTCAATTGATAAGGGGGATTTAGAAGCGGGACACCTTATTTGGCAAGAATGGATCATTTAAAGTTATTTTTGTTATTAAATGTTGTGTTATAAGAAACTATAAAATTTTTAAACATTTAATGGGGTATAATAGAAAAAAAAGAGGTTTTATGAGAATTTTGAAGGGGAACCAATAATCCAATGCATAGAGTAATTAATGGTTTTTAAATAAGGAAAGAGTAGTCTTGTTGTCAAAATATCAAAACATCCATACTATTTAGTGCCTGTTTAATCTCTATATTCTTAAAAATATCTTAAAATATATATGTCGTTAAATTATTGACACCCTGCCATTATATATATATAATGGAACACTTTGTTGAGAAGTTAATATATTATTTTTTTATTAATGTCAAAACAATTGGTAATTTCATTCCTTTTACAATATTAATTTTTTTGGATATATGTGAGCTTCTACAAAAATTAATATACATTCTTTTTGTTTTCATTTTATTTTTCAGGTTAAATTAGTAATTTAATTTTTTTTCTCTTTATTAATGTCCAAAAAAAATTATTGTAAGAGGGTAATTTTAAAAAATATAGGAACTAAACAAGCACTAATATCATAATATATAAGTTAAACGAGCTTTTACCCTCCACAGAAAATTCTCTCCAAACCCCTTTACTTAAAATACAACAACCACTAAATAATTTTGAAAGTGTATCATATTATCATTTCTAAACAATACCTATTTTGATTCCATAAATACCCTTAAATCCTCACATTTCTCTTTTGTAGCAACCATTGTGCGTGTATGATACACCCATCAAATACCTTGGGTCTGGGGGACTAATGTTTAAGTAATCATTTGAGTCCGAATCATTGGAGACGTCTTTATTTAACCGATCATCCGAATTTAAATTCTTGGAGACGTCTCATATCTCGGCCCTATTCAAACAAAATATTTATATTTATATTGTTATTAATTTCACTTGGTTTAACTTAATCCTAAAACTTACATAGAACTGAACGTCGACAAGTAGAAATTACAATGACCTATTTGCAATGAGAAAAAAAAGTAAAAAAAATAATTCCTCAACTGAATTTTGAATCTACTTATTGGAAGAAAATAAATTAAAGGAAAAGATTTTCTTGTTGATATATTGAGATTTATTTTTAACAATAACGAAAGAAAATTTAATCACGATTTTATGATCAAATAGAGCATATCGATGTCGTGATGTGAACAAAAAAATTGATAGAATAAATAATAATTTTGGTTTGGATTTTTCATTAAGGTTTTACCAGAGAGTTGATATTCAACCTCTTAACAAAATATAGAACACGGTTTCATTGAGCTTATTTCTTGTTATGTGATTTTCAATAACAGTAAAATTGTAAATGAGTTCCAATAACTCCACTCCTAACGAAATTTGCATATTTTTGTCTGAAAAATGTGCTTCTTAATCCATTAATGCAATGGAACAAATAAAAACGAATCCAGTTTTCATTGAGCTTATTTCTTGTTATGTAATTTTCAATAACGGTAATATTGTAAATGCGTTCCAATAACTCCACTCCTAACGAAATTTGCATATTTTTATCTGAAAAAGGTGCTTCTTAATCCATCAATGCGACGGAACAAATAAAAACGAATCCAATTGAATCGAATTCAAGCGATTAAATTGGATTAGCAGCAACTCTAAGAGAAAAGCAAATAATAAGTTCAGCACAAAGATTTAACTAACAAATGTATGACATGCATTTGATAATAACTATTTTATTTAGATCACATGTGTTGCAATATTTATCGTAATTATAATACAAGATTCATGATAATGTAAAACTTTTTTTTTTTAATTAATGCTGATACCAACTTATTTATGGTATGTTTGTGTATGTATTTATATAATTTTATAAATTGTTTAATTTTTGTAGTGAATTATTTTTTTAGCTAAGGGAGATTATATAAATAAAATTTATAATATTTTTAGAACAATACACTTTAAATATAAGTATGACTAAAATATTTAGTAAAAATTATTTTTAAAAATAGTACTACCAAACACATATTATATTTATCAATTTCAATTATATCTGCTAAACAATGTTCCTATTTTTATTTTTAAAATATAGGATACAGCAAATGATACCAAACATAGGGACTGTTTGTTTTTTCACTTAGTGAATTTTTTTTTATTTACTAACATAATTGACTTAATTTCAATTAGTTCAGTCATTAAGCCTTTTTTTTTTAATTTAATAAAAATTTTCAATCATTAAGTGATTAAGTTGATCTTTTTAGCTTATAAGTAATCTAATAAGTCTAAATGATATTATTAAAAAATATTCTCTAAAATATCACTATCTAATTAATTAATTTTCATCATTACCTACATAAAATTTACTAATGAACATTATTATCAATCTCTATAACTTATGATAATATAGTGTTAAACTATTATTATTTTTATTTTTTTATTTTCTTTAAATTAGCACTACTTATCTTTTACAAGTTTTTATGAATATTTTTCACAAAAAGAGTAAAACCATCATAAACTACAATTAAATTGATTAACATACACCAATTTAGAATATTAAAGAATTGTATTCAATTGAACTTGATTTATGTTATGATAATATATTATCTTATTTATGTTTTTCGAGATGTTTATTATTTATTTAACATTTATAATTTTTAAGCTCGCAAATGTAAAAATACTAGTTTTCAGATTTTTTTTAAATTTTTAACAAATAACTTAATATTTATTTTTAACAATTTAGACAAAAAAAAAAAAGCAAATATGTTATCTAGATTTCAAACATTTAGGTTTATCTAGAAATTCAGACCAATTCGGCTTTGTTCAGATTTCGCAAAAAAATCCAAACTTAAATTCAAAATATAACAATTACAAAATATTTTTTTCATTCTTTTTTTAAAGAAAATACTAATAACCGGCCTAAAGCAATTAGTCATCATTTCTTCTTTACCCAATCAGCTTTGGAATATTAATTTAAGGCAGCCAATGACTCTTCACATTTCAAAACATGTGTGTTGAAAAACGAACACAACATCTAATCTCTATCATATACATTTAATTAATTGAGTGCGACAAAAAATTTCAAACTATAATTAAATGTTTTATTGCTTTGAGGGGCACAAGTCAATCAAGTAGAGGTAGACGTCTATTTTATCAATATGAGTAGAGTAAAGAACTTGATTTTCCTTGTTAAATTGGACATCGTTTATATATGTTCCTTGTTAAATTGCCTCTCGACGGATTCATCCACCTAGTTTAAGAGTGTGTTAGGGATTGAGGTTGGGTACCTGTAGTTTTTAAGCTACAGCACTAAAGTGTTTGGTAAACACTAATTATTATAACTTGGAAGTTATGCTGATATGATTTTTTACTTATATGATAGAAAATTTATTATATCTTTAATAAATTTGACGTCAAAATTATTATTTAAAATTTATATTTACTATATATTATTAACTTTTGTAAAGAAGAGTTACAAAGAAATAGATTTTATTATTATTCAAAATTATTATTCAACATTATTATTATTTAAATTTTTATTTAAAATTTATAGTTTAGATTACAACTTTTTTTCACAATAGTTATAGCTCAAAAGTTATAGCACCTCAATCCCAAACATACCTTAAATTCCTTTTCGACGATGAGAAAATCCTTCAAAGGTTGCAAAGAAGAGTTACAAAGAAAATCCTTCGAAGGTTTCAAATAACTTGACTTTCGCATTAAAAAATTTTTAAAACTTTTGTAGCTTTTTGAAGTTCCATGTCAAAATTTTTATCAATAATAGAATTTTATTTTCTTGTTAAAATTGGTGAGTGTTTGGTTGCTATTTTGAAAACTAGTACAATTCTTTATTTAAGTGAATGAAATGACATAATTCTTATGATACAAATTTTATATTTTAAAAAACCTGATATATTTTTTAGCATAAAAAATATAGATATTTATAGTCAAATTTATTTAATATTATTATCGATCAAATCTATTATTGTACAATCTGAATTTTTACTTGCATTATAGAATTAGAGAAAAATCTCTACTTAGTATTGATAAAATAGACATCTACCTTTACTTGACTGCCTTGCGCCCTCAAATAACATAGAATTCAATTCTAGGCTGAAAATTTTTTCTCATACTCAACTATTAAATGTATATGATAGAGAGTGATGACAAAGTCTTACTCTAAAACCAACTAATGGAGTGAGATAGCGAAGCAAAATTGATAGGATAAATAACACTAAATATCATTCCAGTATCGAACCAAGCCAACACGATTAGCTTGTGCTCTAATCAAAGTGTGATTAGGTTTCGTTCTAATCCAACCACTCAATGAGATTTTTAATTGTTAAGCGAGATTATATAATGCTCTAATCTAAACTACTTTACAAGAGAGGTTTTTGATAGATAATCCCAATGGAAATTATAAAAGGATTTTTATTGAATAATTAAAATTGAAGTTATAAAAATAATAACAAGATCTTTATATTTATAATAGAGGGAACTTACTTCCCTAAGTTAACTTAAAAAAAAGAAACTAAATCACAATTATAATAGAAAAGACTAAGATATATATCATAATTAACTCTAATTAAAATAGAAAATTTTAAAATAACATCCTACATCAATAGAGATTGTGTTGGTTTTTCAAAGCATATATTTTGAAATGTCAAGAGTGATTGGCTACCTTAAATTAATACTTCAAAGGTTAGAAACAATGACTTATTGATTTAGGCCGCTTTAGGACGATTCAATATTTTTTTTTTAGAATTGGTGTTTTCTGAAAATAAAAATGAGAACTAAAATGATATTTTATAATTGCTGTATTTTGAATTTAAGGTGGTGTTTATTTTTTGTCTTAATTATGAATGAACTTGAATTTTCTGAATTCTAAATATTGTTGAATGTCTGAATCCGAAGGACATATTTATTATTTTTTTTACTTGCTAAAAGTAAGTATTAAATTATTTATTTTTTAACCCAAAAAATATGAAAACTAATATTTTTACACTTGTGCCCTTATAAATTATGAATGTTAAGCAAATAATAGACATATCAGAGAACATAAATAAGATAATATATTATCATAACATAAATCATATTCCTTTGGATACAATCTTTTAATATTCTAAATTAGTACGTGTTAATAAATTTTATTGTAGTTTGTGATTTTTTATATGAAAAATATTCTTAAGAAATTATAAAGATGAATAATGCTAATTTTTAGAAAACAAAAAGATAAAAATAATCATAGTCTAAAACTATATTATCATAAGTTATAGAGATGTGTAATCATGCTAATTAGTAAATTTTATTTAGGTAAGGATGGAAATTAATTAATTAGATAGAGATATTTTAGAGAATATCTTTTAATGATATCATTTAGAATTTTTAAATTAAGCAAAAAAGCTAATAAAATTGGCTTAACAACAAAATGTTTGAAAACTTTTATTAAGTTAAAAAACAAATGGATTTAATAACTTAACTGATTGAATTTAAGTCAATTAAGTTATTAAGTTATAAAAAAAAGTCCCTAAGTATGTGTCTAGTATTATTTTCTGTATCGTGTATTTAATAATGAAAATAGGAATATTGTTAGATAGACATAATTAAAAATGATAAATATAATAAGTATGTGTTCAATAGTATCATTTTAAAAATAATTTTTACTAAACATTTAAATCATACTTATCATTAAAAAATAATATTTTAAAAAATATTATAATTTTATTTATTTAATATCCCTTGGCTAAAAAAATAGTTCATTAAAAAATTAAACAAAATATAAAACTATATAAATACATATACAAACTTACCATAGATGAGTTAGTATTAGCATTAATCAAAAAGTGATGCACTATCATGGTTCTTACACTATAACTACGATAAATATTACAACCCATGTGATCTAAACAAAATAATTATCAAATTATTACAAATATATATTTTTAACGTAATAAGTTTGAGCTAACTTAATTATTACTACCAAACACTTTTTCCACATAAATTTTGAAAACAAAAATGAAAATGGGCTCCCAAATGATTGGCTGCCTTTCGTTCTCTACAAGCAAATCTTATCTAGCCTCTTTTGGAAGAGGTCTATATTGTTCTTATTACAAGGTCAATGGCCCGTCCAATCATATTCATGGCCTTGTAATTAAGATGAAGCTTCCAAAGTCTAGCTGTGCTTCTGCATTAATTTCCGACGTGTGAGCATACAAACTAATTAAATTTGCTTATAAAAGCCTTCACATGAACTAAAGACGATCAACCACACATTGCATTGCAGTAAACTCTTTTACCTTAAGAAAAATGCCTAATATTTATATTTCTTTTAGCTGCCTTGCCTTTTTGATATGGTGCTTCAGCTTGTTGCTTATTCATTCTCCTAGCTTTTCTGCTGGCCAAACTAACGAGACGGACCGACTCGCATTACTTGCCATAAAGTCACAGCTTCACGATCCATCAGAAATCACAAGTTCATGGAACAATACCATAAACTTGTGCCAATGGACGGGAGTGACTTGTGGCCATCGGCATCGAAGGGTAACCAAGCTAGATTTGAGTAACCAAAGGATTGGAGGCATCTTGTCTCCTTATGTTGGAAACCTCAGCTTCCTCAGGTACATCAACCTTGCGGACAACGGCTTCCATGGTGAAATTCCCCAAGAAATCGGTAATCTTTTTCGGCTTGAGAAACTAGCACTGCCCAACAATTCATTTTCAGGTACAATACCTACCAACTTGTCCCGTTGCTCTACCCTCATCCAACTTCGTGTCTACAACAACAAGCTCGAGGGACAAATCCCAGAAGAGATAGGCAGCTTGTTGAAGCTACGGACATTGTCCGTCGACAACAATTATCTAACAGGACAACTCCCAGATTTCGTTGGGAATCTTTCAGCTCTTGAGGTAATTCATATTAGAGGGAATTCATTGGGTGGGAAATTTCCAACTACCCTTGGCCAACTCAGAAACTTAGTTGATTTCAACGTAGGTGAAAATCAATTCTCTGGTATGTATCCTCATTCAATTTCTAATATCTCTTCCCTCGAGTTGATTTATCTAACGTCAAACAGATTCAGTGGAAATTTACCATTTGACATTGTTGTCAATCTTCCAAACCTTAAAGAGCTTGGCATTGGTGGAAATAGTTTTTTCGGCTCTATTCCTGATTCATTGTCCAATGCTTCAAATCTTGTGCTTCTCGACCTTTCTATCAATCAATTCAAAGGGAAAGTGTCAACTGATTTTAGCAGCCTTAAGAATCTATCGTTGTTAAATTTGGAGCACAACAATTTGGGGAATGGGACAGCCAATGATCTTGATTTTGTAACCTTTCTAAGTAACTGTAGTAGTTTGAAAGTGCTTAGTTTATATGATAATCAATTCGGAGGAGAGCTGACTCATTCTATAGCCAATCTCTCGTCAACAATGATTGAGTTCCGCATAGGAAGAAACCAAATATCTGGAACCATACCTCCTGGAATAAGAAATCTTGTCAATCTAATTGCACTTTCTATGGAAGTAAACCAATTACATGGCATTATTCCTGATGTAATTGGTGAGCTTAAAAACTTACAACAATTATTCCTGTTTAGAAACTTTTTACAAGGGAGCATTCCCCCTAGTCTTGGTAATCTTACTAAACTGGCCGATCTTGCATTGAGCTTTAATAACTTGCAAGGCAACATACCCTCATCTCTTGGTAATTGTCAGATTTTGATGAAGTTCGTCGCCTCCTATAACAAGCTCACCGGTGCCTTACCCCAGCAACTTCTCAGCATAACAACACTTTCAGTTTACCTTGCTCTTTCTCATAATCTTCTAAACGGCTCTCTTCCTCTACAAGTGGGCAACCTGAAGAATCTTGTAGTGTTGGACATATCTAGCAACCAATTTTCTGGTGTGATTCCTGTTACTCTAAGTGCTTGTGTAAGCTTAGAATATCTTGATATTTCGAGCAATTCTTTTCATGGCATCATTCCCCTTTCTTTGGGTTTCTTGAAAAGCATTAAAGAGTTAAATATCTCAAGCAATAATTTGTCTGGCCAGATTCCAAAATTTCTTCAAAATCTGTCTTTCTTAGAATTCTTAAATCTTTCTTACAATCATTTGGAGGGTGAGGTTCCAACCAAAGGAGTTTTTAGTAATAAAACCAAAATTTCACTCCAAGGGAATGTGAAGCTTTGTGGGGGTATAAATGAATTGCATTTACCATCCTGTCCATCTAAAGGATCAAGAAAACCAAAAATCACTCTCCTCAAAGTGTTGATTCCAGTGGCAGTGTCATGTTTGGCCTTATGTTCATGCCTTACTTTTGTTTATGCTCGAAGAAGAAGATTTGCACGTGAATCTGTTGATACGTCGCCGATGGAAAAACAATTTCCTATGGTTTCTTATGCAGAGCTGAGTAAGGCAACAAATGAATTTGCACCGTCAAACATGATTGGTCAAGGAAGCTTTGGATCTGTGTACAAGGGGATTTTGGGTGAAGATGAAATGATAGTTGCTGTGAAAGTTATAAATCTTAAACAGAGAGGAGCTTTCAGGAGTTTTATGGCTGAATGTGAAGCATTAAGAAATATCCGCCATCGAAATCTTATGAAAATCATCACTATTTGCTCTAGTACAGATTTTAAGGGGAATGATTTCAAGGCTCTTGTTTTGGAATATATGGAAAATGGAAGTTTAGAGGATTGGTTGCATCAGTGCAATGATCAAGTTAAAGTTTGTAAATTAAGTCTCATTCAGAGAGTGAACATAGCCATTGATGTGGCTTTCGCAATTGAATATCTTCACCACCATTGTCAACCACCTATGGTTCACGGAGATCTAAAACCAAGTAATGTTCTTCTAGATCATGACATGGTTGCTCATGTGGGTGACTTCGGACTGGCAAAATTTCTATCTAGTCACCAACTTGATAATGCTGCTAAAACTCCATCAAGCTCAATTGGGATAAAAGGAACGGTTGGCTATGTTGCTCCAGGTAAGTTTTTCATCTTATACACACACATCCCAGCATTTTCTTATACGAATGTCCATATTTTTTTAGTCATACGAACAAAGCTAAAAGATAAAAAGAAAAACACAAACTTCGATTCCATAAAAGGCTAATACATTAGATTTCGTGCTTTTTCTTTTTGTCTTTTTGCTCCAATATTTCACATTTTTAAAAAAACAGACATCTTGATATATTTATTTATTTAAATAGTTTTATGCATTTACTTGATCTTAGCCTTCGTCTGGCAACTAACACAATGAATCAACATGTTTAAGAGTATGGCATGGGCAGTGAAACGTCCATGACTAGAGATGTATACAGCTTGGGAATTCTGTTACTGCAGATGTTTACTGGAAGGCGACCAATTGATGCAACGTTTAATGAAGGACTTACTCTCCATGAATTTGCCAAGATGGCTTTACCAGAAAAAGTGATGGAGATTATTGATACTTCAATTTTGATGGAGGTAATGGAGAACAACTCTATGATTCAGGAAGACGGAAGAAGGGTCATAGTGGAGGAGTGTTTGAATGCTATAATTAGAACTGGTGTTCTTTGCTCTACGGAATCTCCATTTGAGCGCATGCAGATGAAAGATGTTGTAGCTAAGTTATGCCACACAAGGGAGACTCTTCTTGGCAGGAGGGTTTGATGTAACAGCGATGTTAAGTGCCTAACGAGGACTTAATCCATCTAGCGTAAATCCTTTCTTCTTTTGCATAAGCCAATGAGTGTTGCATATGTAATTCATACGCAAGTGCCTTAGGTTTTTTTCCTAATTGGCACCCAAGGGGCATAAATCAACGTTGTATAGTGAAATGTTAGTTTAAGACTTAGATTAAAGAAGTGATAGAATGGCAAACATGAACATTTGAAGCTGTAAACACATTGGGCTAATGACCATTACAACGGAATCTAATAAGGATACTAGAATCCCAAGACACAAAAACAACAAATATAGACTAGCTCAAATAAAAAGTCGTTATTATCAGACTCATTTAATACAATCAGACACATGAACATGCAAAGATCGATCATCAATCTTCTCCAAGATGTCTCCGTCCTCCTAGTAATAACTTTGTGTGTCAATAAACGCTGTTCTCATCACTATCATCTGACACATTTCACACACGAAGATCTCCAAAGATCATCAATTTTCTCCAAGATTTCTCCATCCTCAGAAGAATAAATTTGTACATCAATATATGCTCTTCCTGGAATTTTCTAGAGCGATCAATTTTAACTTCCTTTATGCAATGCAGACCGGCAACAATATAGAGCTCTCTCTCCTTCCGATATAAGCTTCTTCTTATAAGAGAACTGAAAACAATAGTAAGCAACATCTATTTTCAACCCTAGGAATATATATATATATATATATATATATATATATAGAGAGAGAGAGAGAGAGAGAGAGAGAGAGAGAGAGAGAGAGAGAGAGAGAGAGAGAGAGAGAGAGAGAGAGAGAGAGGGCCAACGGGCCGTACCGTGCCTAAGAAAAAAAGCTAACTAAGGTTTTTTTTTTTTTTCTTAAGAACACATACTAAGTTGTTGGCGTATTTTTTATTTTTCCATTCTTCATCACTATCTTTCTTTTGATTAGAAGTAGCAGCATTACACTCCTTAAACTTTTTCTTAGACTAGCAATCTTTTGCCATGGGGCCCCGCTTTCTACAATTATATCAATTCCCTTCAAACTTCTTCTTTAGTTGCAATACCCAGCCAGATTACCAATGAGATTGATTGGATCGTTGACCCAAAGTATTGAAATTGCATGATTGGTGTTAGAGGAAAGCTACAAGACATAATTAAATATAAAGAAGATTGTGTAGTTGTAACAGTAAATAACTCACGATTACCAATAGCCCATACTGACATTATAGTTCTTACACCTCGGTCTAGTCCACACAAGGCGTCACTTTAAGATGTGTATTATATCCCAAGTATGAAGAAAACCTGCTCTCAGTACTACAACTAACATCTTTCGGCAACTATGTCTTTTTCAGTCCTCAAGATGTCAAGGTGTATAAGGACCTAAAGATCTCGGGGACACTTATTATGGAATGACAAAGGTTAGAGTCAGTTTAGTGCTGTCAGCGGAGTTTACTTATGTAGACAAGACTTAAAGGAATGAGATAGTAGATTTATGGGATGCTCAGTTGGGATATGTTACTAATAACTCTATGAAATGAAAGTTATCATGACACTTTTAAACTTAAACTAATGTTACTTAGAGAGTAAATGATATGGTTTCATTGCATTTTTAGTGTAGTTTACATGAGCATTTAGTTAAGTTTAATTTTTAATAAATTAATCTTGTTTTAGATCATTTGGTGCTTTGATTATGTGTAAATTGTAGGTGACCAAAATCCTTAGTTTCATGGATGAAATGTTGTTGCAATAAACTTATAAAGATGACAAAAGAGTTGGGCTACAGAGGAATTGAAACAAATCTAAAACAGTAAAGATGTTGTAGCTGATGTTGTAGCAATCCTATAATAACTGTAGAGAAGATTTCGCGTGAGATAAGTAAAAGATTGTGATCCAAGGTTTCTAAAAATAGAAGACACGCAACTATACGCTTTTAGTTACCCCAATTTTAGGTTATAAAAGGAGCACACATGAAAAGGAAAAGGGGAGAGCCATCATTAATAAAAAATACAGAGAAAAAAAAAAAGAAAATAGAGAAGAAGAGAGATTTGAAGGGCTGCAACCGAGGATTCAAGGAGAAAAAAAAGGAGCAATTATAAGATTAAGCGGAACCCAATCTTTTATCTTTATTTTCTTATTTTCTTCTATCATGAGGATGTATTTGATGGATAAAACGATCTTTGTTTCTGTTTTATCTTTTATCATGAAATAAACTTTGTTATGGTTGATTGATAAACAAACTTAATGGTTATGTGACTAATATATATGTGTTGCTCTAAATTTGCTTTAGCATTTTGTCTTGATTTTATTTATTGTCATTCTCTATTTTGGCTGACCACTTATTTAGTGGATACTAGTTAAGAATGTGCCTAAGAAAGGACTGATTTAGTGGAACAAATTAAAACAATTCATAGTTTTAGATTGAGTTTCTCAAGTTGAGTTAATCTTGATTTGCATAGGGCTATGTTTGATCTAAAATTAATAAAGAGCTAGACATAAGGATTCACCTTGCAGGGAAATAAGAGCTTAGAGCGTATAATGCTATATTATTTGTGGCATAACAATTGGTTATTGTTAAGTTGCATATAGATATAAGATATCTAATAGGTAACAGCCGAGAATGCATGCGAGATTCTTCCCAGTGCTGTAGTAGATATTGTAGCAACGAAATCTTCATTAGCAAAATAGTCAATACCATTAAGAGAGTTTCATCACTCAACTACTTTTTTCCCATTGAGTTTGTCCTTATGTTTGACTTCAGATTTTTCTTATTGCATTTTCATTCCTTGCATTTTCAATTTAGTTAGTTCATTATTTTTAGTAATTACCTTATTTCAATTTAGAGTGAATTTGCACAGCAAAGATTGTTATAGCAAAACTGATAACATCAATCTCTGTGGAGATGATCTGAATGCTCACTAGTATATTACTTATTATGTACACTTATGCACTGACACATATAGCATCTATAATATACAGCAGTTAGCTATGACAAGCTGAAGGTGATAATGAACAAGTCAATGCTCAAATGTCTGTATCAACTTAATGTCAAAATAGACATGGTGTGTGCATGGTGTCATTATCAACTCCCACATGAAGAGTCAAAGTTTAGAGTAAAAGAACTATTAGGGCTGGTATACTTTGACTTGTTTGGGTCTATTAAGCAACCTTCCATTAGTGGTATGCGATATATAATCATATTTATTGATGACTTTTCTAGGTATATTTAGGTCTTCTTTATGAAAGAAAAATCTAATACTTTTTCAAAGTTTAAGGAACTAAAAAACATAACCGAATGAGAAACATAATCGAATGAGAAGTAGAGAAGAAGATTTGGTACTTACAAGTAAAAAACGGAGAATAGTACATATCACATAAGTTCTCCTAGTATCTTCAAAATTATAAGATATGTCATCAGTTCACTTATGCCAATACAACGCAACAGAATGGCATAACAGAATAAAAGAACCAATATAACAGAGATCTATCTGAGTATGATACATGCGAAAAATGTACTAAAGAGATTTTGGATTGAAGCTATAAAAACGACAACTAATGTGATCAACAGACTTCCTCAACTGAAACTAGAGTTCATATCACCTTACGAGAAGCTATGGAATTTGAAGTCTATAGTCAACCATTTTTCTGTATTCAATTGTTTGTGCTATGTCTTCGTGTCAAGCTGCTTGTAAAGTAAATTTGGCAAGAAAGTACTTTATTGTATCTTTGTTGTGTATGACAGCTAAAGGAAATGATGCAGGTGTTGTGATCCAATCAGTGGATGATGCTACATAACACGAAATATGGTGTTTGATGAAGCATCTTCATAATGGTCTTCAGAAGAAAAAAAAAGCTACCAAATTGAAAAGAAATTAAAGATCAATGAAGAAAAGAATTACTAACATTTGCCTGAGTCAGGATGAATTTGAAGAGTCTAATGATCTAAGGAATGATGATATTGAGCATAACGAGCCGCAAAGTCCTTAGAAAACAAGTGTTCACCAAAGCTCTATTAAAGGCGAAGAATCAAGTGAACCAGAACCAAGAACTCTTGATCTCAACTTAAAAGATCCAAAAAAGTGAAAAAACCAAATCTTAAGTATGCTAATACAGTGGTTGCAGAAGAAAAGAAAATAAAAGAACCTGAGACATTTGAAAAAGTAGCAGAGACATTGGATGAAGGCGATGAAAAAAGAAATCATAACACTGAAGCAGAATCGGACTTGGAATTTGATTCCAAAACCAAAGAATGTAAAACCAATTTCTAACGAGTATGTGTAAAAGATTAAGAAGCGCTCAGATAGTTCAGTTGAAAGGTAGAAGGCTTGCTTGGCAGCTTGAGGATTCTTGTAATAATACAAGCTAGACTATGATGAAATATTTAGTTTGGTGGCAAAGTTCAAAACAGCAAGAATCTTACTTGCAATCACAACCAGCAAAGATTAGAAATTGTGGCAGATGGATGTAGAAAATGCTTTTTTACATAAAGAATTAGATCGAGAGATCTATATAAACCAACCGAGAGGATTTTGAGAATAAAGCTCATACAGAGTATGTTTGCAAGCTGAAAAAGTATGGTTTAAAGCAAGCACCAAGGGCATGGTATGGGTATGGCAAGATTGCTAAATTCTTAACTCACAATAGTTATTTAGTGTCACATGCAGATTTTAACTTGTTCATTAAAGCTAGTGAAGGAAAATTAACAATTGTACTGGTGTATGTGGATCATTTGATTCTTACTAATGATGATGAAAAAGAGATTCAGCAAATAAGAGATAACTTATCAATTCTCTTCTAGATGAAAGTGCTTGATTAGCTTAAGCATTTCTTTGCTCTAAAGGTTGATTGAACAGAAGAAGAGATATTTCTTTGTCAAGAGAAATATGCCTAAAACTTGTTGAAGAAGTTTAGAATATTAGAATGTAAACCAATCTCAACTCTAATGGAAGTCAATGCAAAATTGTGCACACATGAAGACAAAGATTTACAAGATGAAACGATGTATCGATAATTGGTAGGTAGTTTAATTTATCTAATGCTGATTTGGCCAGAAATTTCATATGCAGTAGGTGTAATGAGTCAATACATGCAAAATCCAAAGAAGACTTACTTGGAAGCAGTTTAAAGAATACTAAAATGTATAAAAAGTAGAGTCGACTACAGCCTATTGTACGAGAAAGGTGACAGTTGCAAGCTAACTGACTATTGTAACACTGACTACGCCAGAGATCATAATACAAGAAGATCAACTGTTGGCTACATTTTTTAAATTAGATATGGAATAGTTTGTTGTTGTAGTAAGAGATAACTAATTGTGTTACGATCAACCATTGAAGTAGAGCATAAAGCAGCAGTGATAGTAGCTCAAGAAAGCAGTTGGTTGATACAATTGATGAAGGATATACACCAACTAGTAGCTTACACAGCCCTATTATATTATGATAATCAATCGGCGATCAGCTTAGAGGAAATTCGGGTTTCCGTGCAAGAATTAAGCATGTGGAGGCGTACTATCACTTCATTAGGGAAAAATGTCTTGCAAGATAAAGTTAAAATGCAATGTGTCAAAACGAATGATCAATTTATAGATTTATTTACAAAAAGTCTTAGTACAAGAAAGTTTGAAGAGTTCTGCTAGCAGCTCAATATAGATCAAAGGATGAAAGTTGGTGTTGAGAGGAAATGTTAATAGTTCAACATTAATTCCATGATCCAATCTAATAAACATTTGTCCAAGCCCAAGTTCAAAGTTCAATCTATGAAAGATTTAAGATTTTTATAAAGAATGAGAGATGTCTCTAATCCAAAAATATTTAATGATGGTGAAAATATCTACGCTTAGAAATCTCTTGCATATTTAGAGATATTTGTAAAATGCACTTATTAATTTTTTGTAATTTAATATTTTTGTGGTTTGTATTAGCTCTAAGTTACTATAAACACCCCCAAGTTCTTTGTTGTGGCATCAAGTGAAAAGTGAAAAATTATAAGAGATAAAGAAAAGTGAGGCGTGAGTGTTGTAGCGTCTCTCTTGTAAAATGTCAATAAATTCTTTCAGTTTAGCAAAATTTTTCTATTATCTAAATAGTTTCAATTTTGAACAATTTAGTCCACCTCAATTTTCAACATTTGGCAGATTTTGAAAAAATTAATTATAATATTTATTTTATTTATACATAGCTAATTACCGAGTTATATATATTAAGTCCACGGCACATGTCAATCATTAAGAAGGCAACATATATGATTTCTTTATTCCTTAAGGGTGTGTTTGGCACACTATATTATATTATATTACATTATTTTAATGTTGGTTTATTATATTATGATATATTACATTAGCACTATATTATAATAATGTTGTACAACGTTAGTGCTACATTGTACTGTATTAATTTTTAATTATATTATATTTAGTGTTGCAATGTACTGTATTAATTTTTTGTAATTAATTTAAATTACATATTTAGAAAATAATATTTATTAGTATTTAGAAAAATATTAAATATAGAAGTATTAAATTTTAGAAATTTAACAAATTTTTTTAGTGTAAATATTAAAAAAATCATAATTCTTCATAAAGATTGAAGCTTGTAGCCCTAAATTTTTGGAGACATAACATTTATTTTTCAGTATTTTCTAAATATATAACCTATGAAGTAAAGATTGAAATAAATAATTTAATCAAATAGTCTCTAAATAATATAACAACATAAATAAATAGTTAAAACCTATAACATTAGTTCAAAACTCATCGTAGGATGATAGAATAAAAGTTTACACACGACAAGATAATCACAAAATAATAAAGTGATACAATTATTATAACATATTCACTAGCAAAATAAAATTGTGCTAAATAATCCAAGTAAGAGTTTTGTAGTTTACGTAATAATATTAGAGTTTTGTAGTTTATGTAATAATATTATTTATGTTATTATTAATTTTAAATTAATATTATTCAAATTTATTCATATTTAAATATGTATTATTAGTCATATTAAATTATTTAAAAATAATTAATTTTTATAAATTAATTATTGTAATATAATTAAATAATGTAATTTTATAGTATATTTTTATATACTATTTAAGTATTCATTATTATTTATATTATATTATAAATTTATCAACAATATAATAATGTAAAAATAAAAAATAAAAATAAATATTATATAATATTTTATTAAATTAAAAAGTTATATTTATTACTATTATTATAAAGTAAAAAATAAAAAGGGCAAGCTAATGACTTTTGTGTTTCAAAAGTCAGCAATATAGCTTCATCACGACGAGGGGGCGCGGGTTTTGATAATGCGGCCAAAGTTGCATTTTAATAATACTCAATGCAATCTATTTCATCACGTAACTAATTTTGGGCCCACAAAATAAGATTATGCAATACTACATGTCAAACATATTCTAGGACATGTTTGCTTGGGGGTAGAGGAGTGGGGAGAGGAAAAGAATTGATTTCTTTTCTATTTTTTATTGTTTGGTTGGATCCAATTTAATGAAATTCAATTTCTATTAAATTCAAGAATTTATATTCCTAATCAATAGGTAAGAATTTCAAATTACTCATTTATTAGAATGTAAAAATTCTAAAATTATCTCTTAAATAAAATTAATTTAAAATAAGTTAAAATGTAAATAATTTATATTTATTTTCTGAAATTAATAGGATAAATTTATTTTAAAAAAATCAGTAAAATGATTCGCTGGAAAGTCACCGGAGTCTCGCCGGAGTTTCGCCAGAGACGCCTTCACCATCAAAATCGGTACCAATGGAATTCTCATTGGCCGATCTACAACTCTATGGAGTTAGAAATGCTAATATATGTTATTATTTACCTCAAATCTTGTTTAAACGTTTGGAAAAATTTTAACTCTCATATTTCCTATTATACAGTGTATTTTCTTCAAAATTAACATTTTCAATAAGTAAATCATTCATTTCTGATCATTATTATGAACTTAACGTGATAAAAAATGATGGTCAACGGCGGCGGTCAACGGAAGTCAACAGTGGTCAACAGTAGTCAACAACGGTCAATTTGTAATTTTTTATTTTAAAAAATAAAATTCTTTATTTAACTAGGTAATTTCAATAAGCTAACATATTATTCTTTTCAATAATTATAAATATTTAAAAATTGAATTGATCATATAACTAGTTATGCAATGTTACTTATTTTGATTATAAAATAGTAATGAATTAATTAAAAATATAATATAAAATTAAATTTTTTGTTATTAATTTATTTTCTAGATTAAATAAATTCATAATTTAATTATTCTTTATTTATTAGCAATATTAACATTAAAGATAAATGGGTATATTTGTCCAAATAAAAAATTTATAATTACTTTTTCTTTCAAATTAAATGTGAAACCAAACAATAACAATTAATTTTTACACTCCTCTCCTCTCATCACCTCTCCTCTCTTCTCTTTTCATCTCCTCTCCTCTCCGTCCCTTTTTTAAAACCAAACACCACCTAAAGGAAAAACCCACCTTGGTTACCCAGTCTTCAGCTGAAATTACCTTCATGAGCCTGTTATTCTCCCCGTCCCACCAACCAAACATAAAGTCTAACAAGTATTACTAAATTTTCTCCGTCCACATTGTTCCATCTGATTTTGTAACATACAAAATACTAACAAATCTAAAAATGAAAAATAAACCACTCAAAAGAAGAGGCACTGAGCACAAACACCAAACGGAAGGCCATAAAAATAGCAAACAATAAAGAAAGTACCTGGAAATTAAATGCGGGTATTTGTCAATGAAACTGATAGAGGTCATGGAGACCGAGAGCTAGAGATGGAGGCCGATCTCGTTGGAGATAGCGATGGTGAGTGAAGAATTAAGAGGGAGCGAATTAGAAACAGAGAGAGTGCAAGGGTAAAGGCTCTTTTTATTTTTCAAGTATTGACTTTACCGGATATTCAAGTTTCAGGTTTAGTACAGATGCGTACATGTGCAACAGCCATTCCCAAAAATATAACGTTAATTTGTAATGGCATGCTTAATTTGTCACTGTAGGAGCATATTAACCTGAGCCATAAATTACCAAATTAAAATAACAACTTGTTACTTGGTCTCTACAGATAAGTAGCAGCGATTCACTTGTATACGCTACAAACAAAACCGTGTCGGCAACCGTTGATCTGTAAGACTTTTACGTCCATTACGGCGCGTGGGGACTCCCTTGCACAATTGCAAATGCGAAGCAAAAGTCTCCTTCCATTAATCTCCTTTTAGCCATCAACCTTATCTCCCCTTTCGAGATCCAAAATTATTCACCAGGTGAAGTTACCATGGTTGATGCCATCGTATCCCCTCTCTTGCAGCAGCTGGTTTCCTTTTCTGCTGAAGAGGTGACACAACAAGTGAAGCTAGTTACAGGTGTTGAACAAGAAGTTAAAAAGCTTACTAACCATCTTCAAGCTATGCAAGCCGTGCTCGGTGATGCAGAGGAAATACAAGTGAAGGACAAAGCTGTTAGGCTTTGGCTCGATCGGCTCAAGGATGCATCCTACGACATTGAAGATGTGTTGGATGAGTGGATCACCGCAAGACGCAAATTGGAAGTGGAGGAGAATGATCATGCCTCTCAGAAGCAGGTATGTACCTGCTTCCCTGCCTCTAGTATTGGTTTCAAAAAAATCGTTCTACGTCATGACATTGCTGTCAAGATCAAAGAAATCAATGGAAAGCTAGATAATATTGCCATTCAAAAAGATATGTTTAAATTTGTTGAGAATAAGAATAACGGTCATGAGAGACCTCGCCGAGTGCAGAGCACCTCGTTGATTGATGAGGAAGAGATTTGCGGTAGAGTTGGTGAGAAGAATGAACTCTTAAGCAAGTTGTTGCGTAAGAGTAGTAAGCAACAAAAAGGCCTTCATGTCATCTCAATTGTTGGTATGGGAGGCATAGGTAAAACTACTCTTGCACAAATAGCTTGTAATAATGAGGATGTGAGAAGAAAGTTTGACAAAATTCTATGGGTATGTGTATCAGACACTTTTGAGGAGTCTGGGGTTGCCAAAGCAATTATTGAGGCTCTAGATGGTTTTGCTCCCCCTTTCAGCGAATTTGAATCTCTTCTTAACTACATTTATGAATCTATTATGGGGAAGAAATTTCTTCTTGTCTTAGATGATGTGTGGGACGAAGATTACATTAAATGGGAACCATTCTATCGTTGCCTAAAGTATGGTCACCATAGAAGTAAAATTTTGATTACTACACGGAAAGAGACAGTTGCATGCAGGATGAGATCAATTGATATTATCTTCATCAATGAATTAGCTGAAGAGGAATGCTGGTCACTGTTTAAACAGTTGGCATTTTATGGTTGGTCCACGGAGGAATATGAAAAATTAGAACAAATTGGGCGAAAAATTGCAAGCAAGTGCAAAGGTTTACCTCTTGCAGCTAAGACAATAGGAAGTCTCATGCACTCTAAAAAAACTGAAGAAGAATGGCAAGGAATCCTAAACAGTGAATTATGGAAAGTACCAGAGTTTGAGAAAGGTGTGATGAGCCCTTTGTGGTTGAGTTACAATGATTTGCCATGCAATATCAAAAGATGTTTCTCATATTGTGCTGTTTTTCCAAAAGACTACAATATAAAGAAAGATGAAATAATTACATTATGGATGGCTCAAGGTTATCTTGGTGTAGAACAAAATGAAGATACGGAGGTAATTGGTGAAAACTATTTTAGCATCTTAGCTGCACGCTCTTTCTTTCAACAGTTTAAGAAAGGTGATGATAATAGTATTACTGAGTGCAAGATGCATGACATAGTACATGATTTTGCCCAATTTGTGAGTCAAAATGAATGTTTTTCGATAGAAATTAATGGTAGTGAAGAATCAGCTATAAACTCTTTTGACGAGAAGGTTTGCCATTCAATGTTAATTATTGGTAAAGGAGCTTCATTTCCTGTATCCACCTGTAGAGTTAAAAGATTGCGTAGTCTACTAATTCGTAGTGAGAGTTTTGGCTATTCATCTTTAACTAGTAAGATTCTTGAAGAATTATTTAGGGAATTGACGAGTTTAAGGGCATTGGATTTAGGTAAATCCTGGTACATTAGCTCTATGATTCTAGAGATTCCAAGAAATGTAGAAAAGTTGGTACATTTAAGATACCTTAACTTGTCTCATCAGGCAATAGAGAATCTACCTGAGACATTGTGTGAGTTATACAATCTAGAAAAGTTAGATATTAGCTGTTGCTATGATCTTAAAGAATTGCCTCAAGGGATCGGGAAGTTAATAAAGATGAAGCATTTACTAAATGGTGGTACTGATTCTTTAAGATACATGCCAGTAGGGATTGCCAGATTGATGAGTCTTCGGACATTGAATGAGTTCCATGTGAGTGGAGGTGTTGATGGTAACAAAGCCTGTAGGCTTGAATCTCTGAAACATTTTAAACTCCTTAAAGTATGTGGTGTATGTGGACTGGGTAATGTGCGAGATGTGGGTGACGCTAAGAGATCAGAACTTGTCAAAATGAAAAATCTCCTAAGTTTGATACTTTGGTTTGACAAAGAAGAAGAAGGTGAAAGGAGGAAAAATGAGGATGATGAGCAACTTCTCGAGGCCTTACAACCACCTTTAAATTTAAAGGAATTAAAGATACAATTCTACACTGGTAACACTGTTTTCCCTAACTGGATGATGTCATTAACCAATCTAAGGAGTTTAAGTCTCATCAAGTGCAAAAATTGTGAGCAGTTACCTCCTTTGGGGCAATTGCCATCCCTTAAAAAGCTATTCATATGTGAATTAAAAAGTGTGAGAAGCGTGAGTAACGAACTTTTGGGAATAGACAGTGATAATGACTCATCTTCATTGGTTATTGCCTTCCCCAAATTGGAATCTCTCACAATTTGGGGGTTGATAGAATTGGAAGACTGGGATTATGGGACTACAAGAATGGGAAACATGTTCATCATGCCACGTCTTTCTTTCTTGGAAATTCAATCTTGTCGAAAATTAAAGTCACTGCCAGACCACCTTCATCGAACGACCACATTGAAGCAATTGCACATTTATGGATGTCATATTCTACAAGAACGTTACCAAGAGGGGAAAGGAGAAGACTGGCCAAAGATATCTCACATTCCCAGCATCCAGACTTTGAGGATGTGAGAGGCCCTTGAGTATGTGGCTGCTGTGCAATCACCCGCAAGTAATTTCTTCTCCTGTTCTGATTTGCTTTATTGTTGTTTACAATCTAATTAAGAAGCATAAAGCATTTTGAATCAAATTCTATATTTTCTAATATACTGAATTTTATATTGTTTGAATATACGATAGTAGTCTGTTATGTGGCACTCCATGAGAATAAACAATCAATATCCCTTGGTTATTGTATCAATAATAGTTAACTTGGCTCGCAATTTGACTTTCGATGAATTATTGGTATGTTGGAGCAGATATTGTTAGGAGGGGATGGAGCTAACCTAGCTATGAAGTTAATTGCCAAGAAAGCAGGGGATCAAATGAAGCGTTGCATTTTAAAAGGCATGAGATTCTAGTGGATATATGTCAATTCCATGTATAAAAAGTTTGAATAAGTTTAATGCTCGAACACTTATAATAGCTTCTTTTTCAATTTGTGCATTCAGGTGCTATCAGATGACAGCCGTAAGTTTGGTTACAATACTGATGGAATTCGAGTCCCATATTATTGTCTTAAATTACTGGTGATAAGATGCTGCTTGCAGCATCAGTATCTGTGGCTCTTCGCATCAGGTTTTTATTAATTAACTATAGAACAGCTTTTTCACAGTTCTGAAACTGACAAGATTTTACTTTATTAAAGTTGTTTTGGCTGTCTACGTTATCAGGTTAAGCATACTTTATTAAAGGCAAATGTCAGAATTCTATTTGTTTCCAGAAACTGATTCTGGTATGGCGCCAAGGCTGATGGCAAGGATGCCAAGGTTAATCTTTTGTGAAAGTTGCATTTGATGTTCGGAATCTCGGGTGTTCGGAATTTGGGTTTTGATTATTATCCTTCAATATTTGTATCTCACTTTTTTTTAACTAAAATTATCTTCATGTCTTCAACCGTTGTTGTAAGCTAAAAACTGAATCACATACAATTATTAGTATGTTATTTCTTTGCATTTGCTCACTATTATTATATTTCTTCTGCAAGTAAGATCCGTCCGATTTATAATTTTCCTTTCTCCAGTAACATTGGTACAAGACAGGCCTGGTTTTTTGCCCCCAGAAAAAATGGAGCACCTGTCTTTTGCATCAGCATGTTATTAATTACAAATCTACATGTGGCCTTGTGATGATGTTGTTGCTATACCAAAGAGAGCTAAGAGAGACTTTGACCTGTTAATTGTGATGTTGCTGCCAGAGGAATTCTTTGGGATTTTCAGAGGCAGAGAGACGAGTAATATTAGTATGTTACCAACTAAAGGTTTGTCATTTTTATGTTCTGCACTTTTGCTTTGATAGATTTTGTGTTTATTCGGCTATGAATTTTTGAGAAAGAAAGTGAGCATTTCTATGTTCTTCTCTACGTTCAAGGTTACCATTGCTCAAATTTTATGACTGCTTCTTCCCCAACCCTAACAATATAATATTAACATGTAGGAGATTGTTTAGTTTTGAAAGATAAAAAATGGTGTTTATATCTGTAATTGAAACAAAGTGATCGATATTAATTGGCAAAACAGAAGGGGAATGAAAATAAAACATGTGGGATCTACTTTTTTTTAGATTAAGGAATGAAAACTTGGTTTCCATTAAGGGTAGAAATCAAGTTTTCATCCTCAGAACTAACCATTTTATGTCCCATGAATTTTTAAAATTCCCCATTTGTCGTAAATTCAATTATTAAAAAATAAAAAATTGAAAAATTGAAAATAAGGAAACCCAATTCCCAAATCGATGCATAAGAAATTGATATAGCATCTCCTAAATTTGATACATAAGAAATTGATGTAGCATTTCCAAAATAAAAAATGCCGGCTCAGTTATATGATTTTCCATCACTAATGAATGCATGCATCTATCTATGCACCTAAAGCTTGGCCATCTTCACATTCAGTAGAATCCTTTGAAGGAGAAGATAAGCTGCATTCATAACATAAACCTTTTAAAGATGCATCCTCATACGTTTGTGTTTTACCTTTTCTAAATTACTAAATTCCACAAAATTCTGCAGTTATTCATTTACAATTATCATAAGTTCATAAAAGTTTCATCCTGAATTCTAAAGCCAAAGAATTTTTTTAAAAAATTGGTTATGTCCTTGTCTGTCAGACTAAACTGCACATTTTACATTAGGCATATTGTATGTTAAATATTTTCAGTAGGTAAGGGCTTAGAAACATTTATAAACAATTATGCATAAGTAGAAGGATAGCAATTCAAGCATATAAGCATCTTCACAGATTATTACCAAATGTATATACAAAATGATATCACCATATCTTAAATATGTTCAATCATCCTCTAAAACAACTTCAGTTTCTGAATCGTTGCCTCAACTTCATCATCCTCATGCCCATCATCATCTTCTTCTGTCAAAACAATATCCTAGGTAAAAGAAGGAATTTTAATCATTATTATTACCAAAACAGAAACTGGTATAAAATATAATAATGAAGCTGAGACTAATGAGAAAAAAGTGTAATAAAAAACAATTCTATATAGATGCATAGTCTCCATTTCAAAAGAATTTAATAATTATTCCATCATCCACCTATAGTATAAGTTTGTCCATAATCACCTAAGCTCATCAAATAACAGAGCAATGACAAGTCACCAATCATTTTTCATGAGAACTCAAAGCACAGAACATACTCATTCACTTAATCTATTAATAGAATGAAATAAGCAACCTATGCCTTCTGAGATGATTCTTGTTCAGACTTTCCAAGAACAAGCTTTATCATTCTTTTCAACTTCTTGACCTCTTTCTGTAAATCTTTTACTTTTACTTCCAAATTAGTACATTGATGCTTGTTACCTCCTTGACTTGGAGAACCATACAAATCCTTGCCTTTGATGTCTGCTCCCCAACCAACAACACGACCATGTGCTGGTTCTCCTGTCACTTCTCGATATATTTTCCATTCATCCACCAGCAAGCCTTGATCTGTAACAGTTGATCTCATTGATTCCATTGTTTCCTATAATAAATACATACATTTGTGTGAGTGCATATAGTAATGAAATCATGCAAAGAAATCAAGAATATTCTGAAAATTTAATATCAAATACACATGCATTTCCTTTGCCCATATCCCATTCTTCCTGACATGAAACATCTTGAATAAATCAAGTGGACTAAGTTCAGTACCTATTTGTTGCTACAATAAAGAATTGAAATTCAATAATATCATAATAAATAAACACCACTTTTGTTATGATCAAAGACACATTTTCTCTTACCATTTCTTTTCTATGCTTAGCCATTAGGACTGAACCTGTAGTACGAGTAAGTTTGGACTTGGTTTGGTTCCTCTTGTTTGTTGTGCTTGTTTTCTATATGTAAGTTAAGAAAAAACATAAAATCAACTTGGTTATTCTGAACCCATCAAGAACAACTACTGTATAAAGCACATGCACAAGATTTATAAATTCCTTATTCCTAAAATGGTTCTAGCAACTATAATTCACTGATGAATTAAAAGAATAGCAAAGTTTAGGAAAGAAAAGGATCCAAAAGTACTATGCTAATAGTCATTATTAGTACCTTCCACCCCTCATCCATCAATTTGTCAACCATTTGTCTCCATATTATTGGAGGCACATTCTCAGGAGCATGTGCATAACGCTCTCCAACAGATGGGTACTTCTTAAAAATGCCCCTCCTCAGCTCTGACATCTAATCCGAAAAATGAATTTTCACATAAAGTTTTATGGCATCTTTAAGCTCTTGTTTTGTACATGTATAAGAAAATTGTGCTTCCTTGAAATGAGCAAATAGCGTTTCAAATTCTTCCCTTGGATATTCAGAATATTTAATATATGGCCCATTGATGCTGTTGTTGAAGATGACACCAATTTCACGTACAGCTTTCGCTGTTATGATCCTTATAATTTTTAAGAAAAAGTATTAAGTAAATTTCAAGCCATTAGAACTAAAAGAATTAACTGTAAACTACATACAAAACCAAAACATGAAGTTGATTTTACCTGCCATCATATGTATCTAAAGTCAGACCATGCCCTCGAGCAACTCCTTTGGCCTTTCCTCAACCAGCTTTTTTCTTTTTACTATTTGAAGCTGATACAAAATCAAATAAGATGCAAATTAGCCATTAATTTGAATTTAATTGTGCATTAAATATTAAATTATTACCTTCATCAATTATAGTAAAACATGAAGCTTCACCACCAATTATAGAAGCTGATTCAGTATCCTTGTTATGTGTGCTAGCTTAACCAAATCTTCTTCTTTCAAAACCTTAGCACATAATTCTCTAAAAAATGTGCTAACTTCTATCAAAGCATCACAAACCTGTTTAGGTAAAACCTCTCTCATTGTAAGAGGCAATAATCTCTCTAAGAACACATGACAATCATGAGTCTTCATAAATTAAAAAATAGTGTTTTTCAATCTTATCAAATAAAGCAAATAAGTGCAAACTCGATTAACCAAACAAGCAATGGTTGTGCCCCCTGTGCTCCTAAATTAAACAAATGCTCATGCTATAATATTAGGTTAATTGAGAAAAAAATTCTTTATAAAACTTAAAGATTTTAATCTGAACTTGCTTAATACACACATTAATCCTAAATTAATTACACATTAACTGCACCATCAAGAATTATCACAAAAACAGCTTAATTACATATTCATGTTAACGAATCAAGAAATTACCAATTAAGTTTTAAGGAACATGGTGAAATTTGAGTCATTAATGCCTAGAAAGTAACACTTTAATAAAATTGAAATGCATGAAACAAAAGCAAACAACCGAAAGAAGAACGAAAATTACAGGTATCAAATCTAGATCAAGAGATGCCTAGAAAGAGTTGATGAGTTAACTTGGAGAGACATGGAAGATGCACAAAATTGTGAATCTACAACTCTAAAGCCCTAGAAAATTTATGAAATTAAAGCAAAATTATGAAGAGGGAGATGGATTGGAGAAACTGTAGGAAAAGCTAAAAGGAGTAAAAATTCTAAGTAAATTTACCTTGAGGTGCTTCTACGCACATACGAGATACACAGTGAGAGATAAGCAGATGCTAAGATGAAAATGTCTTATTTTGTTCGTTTGAATTTTCTTTTAATCAATTTGTATAGATTAAAATGTCCTATTTTGTTTATGGGCTTTATTTACTACATAAGGATTGGGCTTTATTTAATTGGTTTTGTTACTTTTTTTATAAACTGATAATATCTTATTTTTGTTTTATTTATAATTTTTTTATATTTATAGGATTTATTTTAAAACAAAAGGACATCATAAATACAACAAACAAGGCTCTAACTAAGAATTTAGAGATGATTTTTTTAGGAGGTTCAAAAATTTTATTTTAATTTAGCATTATATTTCCTACCACAAATTCATTATTATCAAGGGCAAATTATCCTTTGAAAACTTTATCATTTTTTTAATGATTTTCCGACAACTCCTTTATGCCCTTATAAAAAGTGCTTATTATTGAGGGTAAACAATGCCCTTGGAAATATTTGGTCGGTAATACAGCTTTTTGTTGTACCCAAGACACCAAATATAGATTCAAATAAATTTTGGCTAGCTATTATTATCAGACTTGTCTCTATCATTAGACTCATCCTTACCATCAGATTCATGCAAATATCTCCAAAGATCATCAATCTTCTCCATGATGTGTCCATCCTTGGAAGAATAACTTTTTGTATCATCAATACATGCTGTTCTCTTCACTAGAGTGCTTGATCTTAACTTCCTTTATGCAATGCTGCCAACATAAGAGGGAAACAGATCAGCAGCAATGAGCACCCTCTCCATATATAAGCGGCTACTTATATGAGAACTAACAAAAAAATAAATGGCAGTAAACAATATCTCTCATCAACACCAAAAAAATTAAAAGAAAAAAAAAAGCACACACCATCCTCAAATGAAAACAAAATACGAATTGAAATTGGTTACTTCCATATCCATCAGACTAATCAACCTGAACTATTTAAATTGCAAGCACTTAGCATAGTGTACGTCAAATATTTATCAGTAAGCTGGTACAGGCTCACAAATCTTTGAAAAAAATAAAAAAGGAAAAAACGTTATCAATTAAATAGAAGGATAGCAATCGATGCATACAAGCAGTTTCTGAAATTATGGGTGGTTTCTTTAGCTTGGACTTGATTTTCACCAATCTTTCCCAAAAATGAAAATATGATATAAAATAAACTGAATAGGCTATATGAGTCACGCAGTCTCAATTATTACTCAATGTCTACTCTCCATGCCTGTCAATGAAAAAAACAAAGAAAGTAAGTTATATTTAGTGTTACTCATATTCAAAATGTTTTTTCATGGTGATTATTGAATCTTAATTCTACACAGTGAAAGAGAAATCATTTTAACTTTGAACGATAAATAATCATTACTGAATTTGTTTCTAACTAACTATGATGCAAAATCAGAATAAGTTAATTTCTTTTCTCATTTTTTCCCTTTTTTTAAGCAAACAGGAGGACTATATTAATAACCATGTTAAAGCAATTACAAGAGTAAATAAATGTTTACAATCGGAAGGCATAAATATAGCGGAAAGAATGATTCATAAAGAAAGTTCCTTATTACATCTATAAAAAATGGATCAAGTCCTGAATTCTCATAAATGAAAAGTATAGCATACCTTGAAAGAAAGCTCTTAGTCACAATCATTTCGAACACACATTATTGATAAGGTCTCTGCATGATGTGTAATCCAGACTCCAGAGTATATGTAAAAAGATACATGCTTGTCAAAAGTTAAAGGAGCCTAAAATATTTCCCCCAATTCTCTTGGTATAATCATAGCCTTCAGGAAGAAAATTAAAAATTAAAAAAATGAGCTTCCCGATATATGACAATAATTCATTCAAAAAGGATAGAAAATTTTTGGCAGAAGGGTTTGGAAGTAATAAACATACCTCATGACTACAATGCAAGTTTAAAACTTTGGAATGATTGAACTTTGCAAGAACTTCAATCAATCTTACGAACCTTTGATTGTCAATACTATCAGAGTTGAAAAACAATGAAGTTTCCGACAAAGCCAAAGCAGTTGAATATACTTAAATTTGGAGTGTAAAGCTTGAACTCACCCAACACACCATAACTTACAAATAAAAAACGCTTCAGACAGCAAGTTGAAACCTTAATACTCCTTAATTTCATGAGGAATTTGGTCACAAAGCCACTCATCGGTAATGAAAACCTGACATAATTTTAATTTTTCTAGATTCCCACAAGGGGCTACATTGATGTCCGGAAGTATATGCAGGCCAATGATATCTACTGAATGAGCATTCACTACAAGGATATACACCCGTTCAAGTCCATATTCATCAAACACCTTGAATTCCTTAAGTTTACCAAGATTGAGTTGATAGTGAGAAAAGAGCCTCTGTACAAAGAGTAAAGTAATGCTGAAGATATATAAAAGACGAGTGAAGAGAAAGTATTGAACTGAAGAATGCTCTGCTCATCTTTCTTACGGCTCATTACCGCAGCATTCGTTCAACCCTTTACCAAGATTGAGTTGATAGTGAGAAAAGAGCCTCTGTACAAAGAGTAAAGTAATGCTGAAGATATATAAAAGACAAGTGAAGAGGAAGTACTGAACTGAAAGTGCTTTATTCATTAATCAATAGCCTTTATATAGGCAATTACACCAACTGATAAAGCATGAAATAAGGCACTACACAACGTGCCAAAACAAACTCCATTGGAAACTAGAACAACATGCTTTTGAATAGGACATTCACATTACCCATAAGGCACTAAAAAACAAACTCCTACTGACTAGGACTCAACATAAATTAAATTAATTTTATTTAAGACTTGGTCATGTGACCAGCTACACATGTGCTGCACATTATCAAACTTTAACATGAGTAACTCCAGATGTTTCAAACCTCAACAAGAAATGATACTTATAAACTCAATCAAAGGGCACCCAGCGACTAGATCCTCAATCACTTGATCATCTGCACAAACATGCCTTAGGCACAATTCCCTCAAACAAGATAAGGTAACATTAGCTCCCGGTGACTCTAGCTTACAAGAATCTAACTCCAATAGAGCCATTGATTTAGCAAAGAAAACTAATTGAGGCAAATTGTAATAGCTATCAGGATAATTCCTATAAGGACAACAAAATCTGAGTTTCAACTCTTTGACATTACTTTCAACTGCATATCTAAGGCATCTGTACACGTTGGATACAATTTTCGGATCATCTGATAATTGATCAGTAAGCGTGACCTTTTATAAACTAATATCATGCCAATAACGATTTAGCAAAGTTTTTACCAAGCATTTCAATATGTTCTCCGGACTGTTCGATAAAGATCCATTACATCCACACTCGCGTAAGTATGCCAGATCTGTTTCCATGTTTTAGAGAGTACACAAGTTGAACAACTTGTTCAATTGAGAGAAATGATGCAATATCAGTGCCGGCAACGCCGATATCATGTCCGCATTGGCGGCATTGGGATTTGTCTTCCTCTCCATGATTGATTAAGCAGACATTTAATAATATTAATAAACAGAAATAAATAAATAATATGCAGAAAATAATTAAAAAGGTTTGATACGAAAAATCACCGGGCAGTGGCTTGTGGAGCCTGGCAGTGTTCAATTTTTGACACCGGCGAGGGCAAAGAGAATGGGGACGGGCGAATGGAGAAATCAGAAATCTATTCCTGGTTATTTGTAAGACAAATAATCAGTAGTGGGTTTCTATTTATGGGTTCACTTGCAACTGTTACAATGTGCTACTAATTTTATCGTTTTCTTACTTTAATTCATCACCGTCGGATCTAATGAAAAAATATTTTCAATAAGTGAGATGTGTTAGTTTGAATATTAACATTATACTACTTATTGTTTATAAAAAAAAAATTCTTAAAAGTCAAAGAGAGAACATTTCTAACAAATATCTGTATTATTTAAAATTATAAATAATTAGACAATTAAAAATTATTCACTATATATCTTATTCAATTGAGAAATTACTTTATGAAAAGTACGCAGACAATTTTTTCTTTAATCCACTTGAAGTTTACAAATCGTATCAATGTTGCACATTTATCTTAATTCTATTAGAGAAATTAATAGAATACTGAAAAAATAGCTATTCTACCCCTGAATGTAATATGACGATTTTCCCTAACTAAGTGCCAAAAATAAAATGATGATAATGCTTTTGTCTACAATATACATAATAAAAGAAAAGAAAAGAAAATAGTTCTTACTCCATTGAATATAAATAATAACTACAAAAACTGCACAAATTATTAATCTTAAAAAAATAAAAATCCAAATTAAATCCACAACTTAAAACTAATGAAATTAAGGACTTCTTTCGGATTAAGGTGGGGTAAATTTTAAGCTGCAACTGTTGTGAGATAAAACATGTAACTATGAAATAAAAATCCTTTAAATATTTAGTATACACCGTCAACTACGGTGTAAAAGTCTTTAATAAAAATTTATGTTAAATTAAAATTAACAAATTGTATAATTATTAAATCAAATATATTAATTACTTAACCTAATAGTTATTATTTAAATCAATTATTAAATAAATATAACATACTCTACTACTAGCAAACTTCAGGTAGAAGGCAATCATCGAAGATGACCTCAAAGGTAATAAATTGGGACTGTTGGATTCAATTTTCTACTATCTATTCAATAATGCAATTACCGAGTTCAAAAAGTTATCAAAGACGGCGTTGTTGCCGCCCAAAACTGCAGCTTCGCTGTAACGTCGTCGTTAAACGGCTGTAAGTCATGGTGCGTTGCTACCATCTTTTAAAGAGCCTTCTAGAATCATTCGAAGGTGGTGGTGAATTGTAAATCCTTACCATTTAAAGATGATCTCACAATGAGGCTATGGCTTTGGGCAGTGATTACTCTGTCTCCGACGATTATTTGGCGACGTTAATTGCATCATTGGATAGATCGCGGAAATGGATTCTGAAGGTGTCAGCAGTCTAAGCGTTGGGTAGATGCTGCTCTTTCCAGCAACATAATTTGGCTGACAACAATCACTGTTGGTTTTTGTTTTTTAATGGTAATAAAATTTAAACATTTATTAAAACTAGAATTAAAAAATGTAATTGTATTTTTTATCAATTATAGGGATAATACAAATAATTTATCTATTGCTGTGGGATAAAATCACCTGAGCTTCCAAATAATAGGTATAAGTATTTACTAAATACATTCCAACTGTAGGTTAAAAACCACAATCGTCTAACTACATTACCCAACGAGTTCTAAATTAAACTAAATCTTATAAAAAATAATAAATTTAATGGATTCAAATTGCCTTACCCTATATTATTTATTAATACTATTGTATTTTTTTAATTTTTATTTATGTAATTATATTTTTACGTCCATAATAATGATATAATCTAAATTTTTTATGAAGAAAGAGGAAAATAAAATTATGGTAATACTTATAAATAAATTGTAAATAAAAAAGAAAGCAAATGGCCAAATGAAATTTAACATTACAAAAGACAAAAAAAAAAATGCGGTTAGTTGTAATGGTGATAACATAGTTTTGTCCTCATATTTATTAATAAAGGAATGTTCCATTAGTACCCACAAAAATAAATAAAAAAATAAAAATTTTAAAAAATTCTATAATGGCATAATGAAAATTATGGCATCAATACCGTGATAGATATAAATATTACAAATTACACATAAAATTAGTAAATGTAAAGTAAAATTAGCAAGTTCATACAAGATTATTAATTATTTAAAAAGTTAACATTGTTTCTATAGAATTTTAGAGAAAAATATTTTATTCATTTACAAAAATTATTTCCTTTAATTAAACAAAAACTTACTCATTAATTAAACAAAAAAATATACTGAAAAAAGTGGAATAAATTTTATTGAATTGGTTACTACAAATTCTATATTTATTTTAGGATATTTGGATATTTTTTCCCCATTTTCTATAATGCTATCTATTTATTACACATGTTAATTAAGTGTAGTTATTTATCTTGATGCGGCTTAAGTACAAACAAAATAAAAAAAAAATTATATTACTAGACATATATATGATATATCAATGAAATTTAATTTAATTTTGAGCATTATGTATACTTTAGTAGTTTCAACATTTTTACTTGTATTTAAAGATCATTAAGGGTTATTATTGAGGAAGTGTAGAAAGATACAAAATAACCTTATCTTACAAATACTATGAAAGATACTAATGGTGTGTTTACTTTCCGGATTGGGGAATCGGAATGATTGATGGCGTTTACTTCGCAAAAATGGAGCAGGAATCGGAATCGGAATCGTGGGGCCCATCACTATTTGGGAATGAGGAATGAGAGATTGATTCTCATGGGGGGAGGTGGGAATCAATCTCTCATTCCCTGGAATTCCCATTTTGCCCCTCCCCAAAATTAAAAATACCCACTTTGTCCTCATTTGTAATTAATTAATATATTATTATAATTAATTAATTAATATATTATAATTAATTAGTATATTGATACATTATTATCAATAATTATAATTTTTGAATAAATAATCACAATAATTAATATATTATTATTATAATTAATGTAATATTATTATAGTTAATTAATTAATATAATTATTATAACTAATTAATATATTATTAACAATAATATATTAATATTTATAGTTTTTGATTAAATAATCACAATAATTAATATATTACTATTATTATAATTAATTCATTTATTATTAATAATATATTAATATAAAAATTACCATTAATTATTATATTAATACATTATTAACAATAATATATTAATATTTATAGTTTTTGATTAAATAATCACAATAATTAATATATTACTATTATTATAATTAATTCATTTATTATTAATAATATATTAATATAAAAATTACCATTAATTATTATATTAATACATTATTAACAATAATATGTTAATAATTTTAGTTTTTGAATAAATAATCACAATAATTAATATATTTTTATTATTATAATTAATTAATTAATATACTATTATAATAATTATTAATACAATTGTTAATTAATTAATATAATTATTACAACTAGTTATTATATTAAAACATTATTAATGATAACTATTAATAATTATAGTTTTTGACTAACTAATCACAATAATTAATATGTTATTATTATAATTAATTAATTTACTATTATAATAATTATTAATATAATTATTATAATATAATTCGTATATTATCATCAATTAATTCATATAATTATTACTATTAATTAATATATAAATATATTATTAACAATAATATATTAATAATTATAGTTTTTGATTAAATAATCACAATAATTAATATATTACTATTATTATAATTAATTCATTTATTATTAATAATAAATCATTAATATAAAAATTACTATTAATTATTATATTAATACATTATTAACAATAACTATTAATAAAAGCATTATTTTGACTAAATAATCACAATAATTAATAATATAATTATTATAATTAATTAGTATATTATTATAATTAATTAATTTTAAAATTAATTAATATATCAATATATTATTGACAATAATTAATAATAATAAAATTTTTTGAATAAATAATCACTATAATTAAAATATAAAATAATGATTATGAAAATAATTCATTAAGTACTTTTTAGTAATTTATTACAATAAAATTCATTCTGATTCCGATTCCAAGACAAAGTAAATACATTAATGGTAATTCAGCTCATTCCGATTTCGATTCCTATAGTTCAAGTAAACAACTTATTATAATTCTCATTCCTTATTCCCATTCCAGCACATTCTCATTCCTGCTCATTCCAATTCCAGTTTAGTAAACGCACCATAAAATACTATTTTTTTCAAAATCCGATTTTGAGAATAGATTTCATCCTTAATAAAACATCACATGTATTACATAAATGCAAAACTAACATTATTTAATTTAAATAAAAAAATTAATAAACATATAAGGTAATAAACATTATAATGAGTTTTTATTTTACAATTGCGAATTATTTTTTACAGTAACACTTATATTAATTTATTTATTTTACCTTTTATTCATAAGTTTTAGGTATAATCTGCCAACTTTACGTTTTATTTTGCACTTAATGTTGATTTACTTGTTTAATGTTATATTTATAAGCTTTCATTTTATTTACTATTAATACATCAATTTACCAGTTTTATAATAATTTACTTATTTTACCTTTCTTTTACAAGTCTCATATTTCATTTACAAAATTTATGTTTTATTTTACAGTTAGTGTTGATTTACTAGTTTTATGTTATATTTATAAATTTTTATTTTGTTTACCAATAATATATTAATTTAATATTTTATATTAATTTACTTTTTTTACCTTCCATTTACAAGTCTTATGTTCTATTTTCAAAATTTATATTTTATTTTGCGCTTAATGTTGATTTACTATTTTTACATTATATTTATAAATTTTTATTTTATTTACTAGTAATACATCAATTTATTAGTTTTAGTAATTTACTTGTTTTACCTTCTATTTACAAGTCTTTTATTTCATTTTTAAAATTTATGTTTAATTTTATACTTAATGTTGATTTATGAGTTTTATGTTATATTTGTAAGTTTTTATTTTATTTACTAATAATACATTAATTTACTAGTTTTATATTAATTTACTCGTTTTACCTTCTATTTACAAGTCTTATCTTTAATTTCTAAAATTTATATTTTATTTTACAGTTAATGTTGATTTACAAGTTTTATATTAAATTTACAAGTTTTATGTTTTATTTGCATAATTTATATTTAATTACGGTATTGATTGCATAACTTTAATCATGACATCATAGAATGACCCCTTAAATTTTTTAATATAAAAAATGGATTTCGATTGAGGGATCGTATTGATTAGCTTATGGAGAGGGATAGTACGCTAAGTAATATCGTATATGTGATCTTCATGAAAAATGTTATAATTAGGAATTTCTGATCAGATTAAAGTTAGAAATAAGTTAACAGATAAAAAAAATATAAACTCTAATACAATGTATTTTGTTTTGTAATGTATTAAAATCTATATTTTTTTGTCTTTTAACTCATTCGTGATTTTAATATAATAAGGAATTCCTAATTGGAAACCCACTAATGTGATCAATACTATATTAAAAAAAAATTCATGAGTTATACTAATAAGATTCATGTGTTCTACCGAATGGTAGAATTAAGGAGTTGTTTGTTATATGTTTGAAGTCTTAAATTTTACTAATTTCAAACATTTTTTAAAAGTTGTCTATTTATTTTTTTTCTAACTTATATATGATTCTTAGACATTTACATTTGAATAAAAAAAAATTGTGATGACTTTTATTTGAATTAGGAAAGGTGTGAATGAAAAGTAAATATTATGTTTCAAAAAATATTTCAATAAAATATATTTATTTTTTAAACTATAAAATCTAATCATTTTTTGTTTTAATTTGCAATGACACAAACGTCAAATAATCATATTTAAGGTTTTTTATATATATATATATATATAAACAAGAAGATACTACTTATATTCAGGTATTAAAAAAAGCAAAACTAACATGCTAGTCAGATATTCATATTTAGACCCATTCAAACTTTGAAAAAAATTCAAAACCATTTAGATTTCAAATTAAAAAAATAAAATAAAAGCTACTTTAGTGTAGTTTCAATTTCATTTCATCTCTATTTTTTAAACAATAGTCCAAAACTTCCTTTTAATTATAATTTATTGAGGCAAAATTAGACTTTCAATTAAAAGAGAAAGAACTAAAAAATAAAAGCCGACGTATAAGTGAAAAGGAATTTTATCTAGTCCCACTAAACATGCAATCCCGAAAAAGATGAAAAATTTTTCATCTCAATTAAGCAATCATCTTGTAGTGACCTCCATTTTGGAGTCCTCAGACTTTTTGTTTTGGTGCCATGAGGTAGCACATCTCAAAGATCTGTAAATCCTAGATTCAAGTACCAAAAATACTCACAATTTTCAAATTCGTATAAGTACACTCTGCAATTCAGAAAATTGCTAGTGTAGATTAGATATCTTTGAATGCATACGGTTTTAAATATCTTTGAATTTATTTTGCTCAATGGACTGTCAGAACTGGATCACCATTGCACATTTTCGGTTAGCCTTGAATAAGGTTATATATAGAAGCGGAAGAGAGCGGCTAATGAATTTAACATAGTCCTTTTTTTTTTTTTTTGTGGAACAAGAACCAACCAGTCATTTGAATAATGCATTGTGTGGTTATCATTAGACTCATCGCTATAATTAGACTCATCCTTGTCATCAGACTCGTGCAACAATCTCCGAAGAAAAACTTAGCCTATCAATACATGCTTTGTTTTGATATTCTCCACTGTGTTCAATCTTAACCTTCCTTATGCAATGCTGCCAACATGAGAGAGGAAGAGATCGGCAGCAATGACGAGTCCCTCCATATATATGTGGCTTCTTATTTGAAAACTGAAACAAATGTAAATGGGAGTAAGCAGCTCTCTTATCAACCAACACACACAAAAGGCCTATATAGGGATCCAGTTTTCAAAGGAAAAAGAAAATGAAAGTCCGAAAATGATGTTGACTATAATACGACAGTGACATTACTCTTGCATGCTGTTTACGGCAACATGCTTAAAAATGGTTAAAATTTCACCTCTATTTCATGGACTCTTACCTATATTTCATGGACTCTCAGATGAAATCCATTGACCATAAATGGCTAATGAAAACGAAGAAACAGAAGTACTAACTTTATATAAGATCCCATCGAGTAAAAACTCGCACAACATAAAAAATTTGAGACATAAGAAATTGATATAGCATCTCTAAAATTGAAATGCCAGTTCACATATATGATTTCCATCATGAATGAGTGCATATCTTATCAAAGACAAATCTGCGGCTCACTTTTGTTCATAACATAAACCTTTTAAAGATGCATCCCTGTACGTTTGTGTTTTACTTATTCTCACGCACAAGTTTCCACAACATTTTCAGTAGTCATCCAAAATTACAAAAAATCCACAAAATTCAGCCTCAATCCTGAAATGAAAGATAAAATTCCAATTCTAAAATATTGTTAATTTCGTTATCTACCAGACTAAACTGAACAGCTTACATTGGAAGTAGTTGGCATTTCAATATTTATCAGTAAGGTAAGGACTCTGTAGTCTTTAATAAAAACAAAAGGCAAAAGAAAGTTATCACTTAAATAGAGAGATAGCAATGCATGCGTATAAGCATTTTCTGAAATTATGCATAGTTTCTTTGGCTGGGACTTGATTTTCACTAATCTTTCCCAAAATTAAAATTATGAAAATAAAATAAAGTAAATAGGCTATGTGAAGCACCCAAGGGCGTGATCAAGTAGTTTTCAAGCAGTTTCATTTTGTTGGGCCCTTGGGTTTGAATTTTGCAGAAGGTAAGGGGCCAAAAAATGAATTTGAGCTTTCCCCAACCCTTACCTTTTTTAAAACAAAAATAAAATTAGGCTATATGAATCATTCTATCTCAATTGTTATTCAATGTCTACTCCACGCTTGTCAAAGAAAAAGTGAGCCATATTTAGTGTTACAAAAAGACAAAAATTTTTCATGATAATTGTTGAATCTTAAATATAACCAGATAAAGAGAAATTATTATATCTTTCGAAGATAAATGATCATCGACGTATTTGTTTATTAATCCCCTTACAGCAAGACCCTAACTCTGATGCAAAATTAGAATCAGTTAATTTCTTTTTATATTTTTTCTGTTCACTAAAAGGAAACAGAAAGATTATATAATTAAAAAGTTAGAACCATTACAACAGTGGATAATGTGCTTACAAACGAAGGCATAAACGAATTGAAAAGAATGATTTATAATGAAACTATCTTATCACATCTTCACAAAATAAAACAAGCCTTGAATTCTCAGAAACAAAAAATATACGCACCTGAAAACAAAACTCATGGTCACAATCATTATCCTTTATTGATAAGGTCTCTGCATGAGGTGAAATCCAGAGCAAGCCATCCACAAGTTTTGCAAGTGAAAATGTGTTTTATTCAGAGTTTATGGTAAAACACGCATGGTTTTCATAAGTTAAGGGGGGGCATAAGATTTCCCGCAATTCTCTCGGTATAAACGCAGCCTTCAGGAAATTTTTAAAGGGAAAAAAAAAAGAGAGGTTAGAAATGCGCAGTGTTTCATCATAAATTATTGCAATAAGATAGAAGAGTTTGGAAGGAATAAACATACAGCATAACATTCCAAATTTAAAACGTTGGAACGATGATTTAACTTTGCAAGAAGTTCAATGAATTTCACGAACCATTGACTGTCAATATTAACATAGTACAAAGACAGTCTTGTTCTGACAAAGCCAAAGCATTTGAAGAGAAGGATACCATGTCACCTTCGTATTCGAATACACTTAAATTTGAAGTGTCAAGCTTGAACTCATCCAATGTATTGCAAGCCCCAACCAATAACTTCTTAAGACAGCGACTTGAAACGTTTGTACTCCTTATCTTCATACAACCAGATATTTTTAAGTACTCTAGCAATGGAAGTTCAGAAATTTGGTTGCAAAGCCATTCATCCGTGATAGAAAGCTGACGTAATTTAAATTTTTTTAGATTCTTGCAAAGGGCTACATTGATGCCACACGGTGTATCCAAATTGCTGATATACACTGAATGAACATTCGCTCAATTTGATAGACGCCCGTGCAAGTCTGTCCTCATTCTGTACCACGAATTTCGTGAGTTTACCAAGATTGAGAAACTCTAGACTTTTTAGTCCTTGACAGTCAATGATTTTCATACACGCGATCAAAGGACACCAGCAACGATATCTCTAATAGCTTCATCATTTGCAGTACATTTGAATAGGCCTAATTCTCTCAAAGAAGATAGAGTCACATTTCTTGTAGGTGAATCCAGTTTACAACATTCTAACTCCAACACAACTATTGATTTGGCATGGTAAACTATTTTAGGCAGACAGTAATTCATATAATCAAAATAAAGACTTAACTTTTCGACATTACTAGCAATGGCGTAGATAGGGCACCTGTTTATGTTTGATGCAAATTTTGGATCATCTGATGCGTGTAGGCTAAGCATGAGCTTTCTTAAACTAATGGCATTCATATGACGATTTAGCAGAGTTTGTTCTAAGCCTTTCAAAACCCACTTTTGTCTACTCAAAGTAGAGAAATGTTGACCAAAGCATATATCTGGGTATGTGCGCCAGTCACGTTTCCATGTTTTGGACAGTACACTAGTTTGAGCAATATGTTCGAGTCGGAGAAATGACAGGATATGATGCAATGTGGGTTCCGGCAGTGACGAAATCCTGTCCACATGCACATTGGGACTTGCCTTCTTCCTCTCCACATGACTGAGGTACTGTTAATTAAGCAGCCTTTTAGAAAGAGAATAATTGATATGACATCGCAAAAAATAACTAAAGAGGTTTCATTGAGAAAAATTTACCGTCTATAACTAGGCTATGTCAGCAGTATCCGGCCGTGCTCAATTTCTGATCACCGGCGAGATGCCGGGCAAGGGAGCCAGTGACAGTGAGAGGTTTTACAGCAAAGAGGAAAGGAGAGAGATTGTGAGAAGAGAATGGAGTAGATCTGTAGAAGGGCAGCAGGGGTGGGGTGGTATTTTATGTGTTTCTTTGTGAAGTCTGTTTCTGTATTTAGATCTTGGGCTGTTGGGCTCGGGAGCTAATAGAGTACAAGTTAACTGAAATTTACATAAATAAGAGGAAGATGAAGCGAAGAACACTGTCATTCGAACCGCAAGAAGACAAAAATATGGATGTTACTCTAATAATATTTTCCAGAAGCAAAATATGTTTTCTTGGGCTGAGCCAGCGCCTTTGACCGCATGTACTTAAAAAAAAGAAGTGAAAACATAAATTGTGGTTCAACAACCTAGCTTGATATTCTCATTTTCTTATATTTTTCCAACGTGGAATCGATATCATCCACTTCCTAGGTAGTATTATTTAATTTCTACTTTCTATGCAGCAGAAACAATAGTAAAAGCATGCTTCAATAACAAAGCTTTATCTGATTGAGAAAAAAAAAAAAGGGTCCCATATAAATTTTTCATTAGCAGATCTCGATAAATCAATTTTATTTTTGTATTTATCTGCTGCTTTAGATTGAAAAACTAAATATAAAATTTATTTAAGGAAAGAGTAGAGCCATTGTCATCCACAGATCCCTTTACTCAAAATACAACAACCACTAAATAACTTTGAAAGTGATATCATATTATGGTCTCTAAACAATACCTTTTTTGATTCCATAAATACCCTTAACCCCATCTTCACATTTCTCTTTTGTAGCAACCATTTGCAATATATGATACACCCATCAAATGCCCCAGGGCCCGGTTGATTGATTTTTAAGAAACTTTATTTAGTTAATTATCTTAATTTGAATCTTCCGAGACGTCTTTATTTAGTTAATGATCCAAGTTCAAAATCTTCGGGGACATCTCATATCTCACCTCAATTCTAACAAAAATTTTATATTTATATAATGTTATTAATTTCACTAGGTTTAACTTAATCCTAAAATTCACATAGAATCGAACACCAACGAGTAGAAAACACAAAAAAAAAAAAACTACAAATATATTTTTTTGTTGATATATTGAGATTCCTTTTGATAATAAGGAAAGAAAATTTAATCATGACCTAATGATAAAATAGAACATATATCGAGGTGGTAATGTGAACAAAATATTGATAGAATAAATAGTAATCTTAGTTTGGATTTCATTAAGGTTGTACCAGAGAGTTTGAGATTTAAGCTCTTAACAACATACAAAACATGGTTTCATTGAGCTTATTTCTTGTTATGTAACTTTCAATAACTCCATTCCTACGGAATTTTACATCTTTTAATCTGAAAAATGTGCTTCTTAATCCATCAATGCACCGGAACAAATTAAAACGAATTTAATTGAATCGAATTCCAAGTGATTGGATTAGATTTTGCGCAATTCTTTATTGACGAGTGATTTTGAAAACTAGTTCAATTCTTTATTTCGGTGAATGAAATGAGATAATTCTTTTTGATACAAATTTTATTTATTTATTTATTTTTTAAACACAGAATATATTTATTAGAATCAAAAGTGTAGATATTTCCAATTAAATTTATTAAGACTAGCATTCATCAAAGTACAATCTAAATTTTCACTCACACTATATGGATCTACTCATATTGATAAAATAGACGTCAACCTCTGCTTGACTGACTTGTGCCCTCAAAATAATACGGAATTTAATTATAGTTGAGAGTTTATTGTCATACTCAACTATAAAATGTATATGATAGAGAGTAGAGGCTGTCTTCGTTTTTCAACACACATTTTTGAAATGTCAAGAGTGATTGACTTGCCTTGCATTAATTCTCTAGAGCCGTTCGAGAAAAATAAGAAACGGCGATTGATTGATTTAGGCCGATTTGCTATTTTTTTTTAATTGATATTTTTTGAAAATAAAAATGAGAATAAAAATAAGAATAAAAAATGATATTTTGTAATTGCTCTATTGTGAATTTAATGTGGTTTTTATTTTTTTATTTGCGACTTACATAACCTTAAATTAGTTTAAATTCTAAATTGAGGTGAATATTTGAATTCAAATAACATTTTTGTTTTTTCTTAGTCATTAAAAATAAGTATTAAGTTTTTTTTTTAACTAAAAAATATGAAAACTAACTTTTTTACATTTTTGCCCTTAGAAATTATAAATGTTATACAAATAAAAAATAGGTCAAAAAACATAAATAAAATAATATATTATCACACCATAAATCATGTTTAATTCAATACAACACTTTAATATTCTAAATTAGTATATGTTAATCAATTTTATTATAGTTTATAGCGTCTTTATATGAAAAATATTCATAAAAACTTATAAAGATAAACAATGCTAATTTGAAGAAAATAAAAAGATAAAAATAATAATAGTCTACCATTATATTATCATAGTTATAGAGATGGGTAATAATACTAATTAATAAATTTTATTTAGGTAAGGATTAAAAATTAATTAATTAGATAGGGATGTTTTGGAAAATATCCTAAATTTTATTTAGGATAAAAATTTTATTTGTTCTATTTTTTTCCTTACCAGTTTCTTTTATGTCATATTAATTTACAGATCTAGATCTTTTCCGATTTATATGGTATTTTGACATAATGTCGACACTTCAATATAGTTATAGCACATTAGGTACTTGGTCCCATATTTATCACGTTAATAATTAGTCAAGAATTAAATGGCATAATAATTAACTGGTAAAATAAATGTAAAATATAAATATGAGAGAGTTGTGATAATCATAATTTAAAATTCAAGAGTGGATTCCGTAACCTTAGTATATTTTTAGATTAATTACTGCTAATTTCTTTTTCCACATTTAATTTTCTTTGTTTAATAAATTGACTATTAGATTTTAAATTCTCCATGGTTCATCTCAGGACTCACCGTGTTATATTATAAATAGACACTCTTATAGTTAGGAGTAATAACATGTTTGAGTTATGTTAATATGATTGAATTAATAGGGATGAAACAGGGGGAGGATGAGCCCTTTATAGAATTCGTGAAGCGATACCATAGAACAGTCCTCGTTCTAGGGGCCTTTAATCATCTTTTAGCATTAAAGGGATTAAAAGGAGTGAAGATAGGAATACTATGGTACAATTTGAGGAATTCAGCAATCGGATAATATTCTGTTGCATATGATCAGGTGAAAAGGGATATTGAGATTCAAGAGGAAAAGGTGGCAAGGATCAAGAGTGAGCAATTGAAGGAACTTAGATGAAAGGAAAAGAAAATCTAGAAAAAAGAGAGGCTTGTTAAGTAGAATGATAGACCATCGTTGAACTGAGGATCAGATGGTCGAGCGCCCCCTTACCAACCTATCAAAGACCACCTCAATTTTAGTGCAGCAAAGTTCCACCACCTCGTTCCCTGAGCAAAGACAATTGGGAAGAACATCATTAACCATATAGTTACCTTCACTACAAGCCCCAATAACCCACCATACATAAAGCACTAGATTTAATAGACTAGACCCACCATCGGTTGCTCCTGTTCACAATAATTTTCTTAGGGACAACGCTATATAGATGATTGACTAGAGCCCAACTTATGGGCAATATATCCCCTTGAAAGTCTTTCTTGAGGAGTTGTTCGAGGCAATAAAAGATCAACATTTGTTGTATCCACCACCTTCAATTGCCAAACCAACTAATAAACAAGATAGGAGTAGGTTCTGTAAGCTTCACAATACTCACGGGGTATACAACAGATCAATGCCATGACCTGAAAAATCATGTACAGGACTATGGAGGAAGCAATATCTTGATGAGTTCACTAACCATTCATATCCTATTGTAGATTCACATTATGTGACAAGGGAAGAAGGTACAAGAAATATGGGCCACGAGCAACCCATAGTTAGAGTTATCGCTGAAGGCATAATATTAGTAAGAGATTTGAGCAAATCCCAAAAGAATTATGAGAGATATACCATGACCAGCCAAAAGGTGCTCTTAAGCACGCCGGCAGTAAAACGAGCTAAGACAAGGCAGGTCCTCATTATATGGACAGAGAATGGTAAGGATGGGATTCTATATCTGCACGAAGATGCTTTGGTGATCAGGGCCAATGTAATGAGCTGAGAGTTCAATAGAATACTCATGGATTTAGAAAGCTTGGTGGATATACTTTTAAAGTCAACACTAAAGGAGATGGGAATAACGGATTAGACGCTTGAACACACCAATACCTTCTTGAAGGGGTTCGGGAAGAAAAGGTGACTCCTTTAGGAGTTGTAGAGTTGTTGTTGTGGTTTTGATTCAATCTCTTAAAATATAAGTGTCAATGCAAAACTGTACACAATAAGTAATAAAGTGATAAGTATTCGAGTATCGTCTCCACAGGGATTAATGTTATTAGAGTTGCTATAGCAATTCTTTTGGTGCAAATTCAATTAAATCAAATTAAACTCGTTTATCAACTAAATTAAACTAAATAATTTAAATAAAAAAATGCAATAAACTAAATTAACACCTCTCACACAAAAATGGAATCACTAAGAGTAATGTAATTGAGTGAATTAACTCACTTAATGGCATTGACTATTTTTTTGTTACAATACCGTTGCTATAACAATTACTATAGCACTGGGCAGAACGCTCATGCATCCTCAGCTGTTGCCTGTTGGAATTCTTATATCTATATACAACCTAACAATAACCAGTTGTTTTGCCATACAAGATATAACATTATATGATTAAGGTTCCTAATACCTTACAAGGTGAATCTCTATATCTAGCTTATCACTAGTTTTAGATTAGGCATGAGCCTATTCTAATTGAGTTAACCCAACTTGGGAAACCTAACCTAGAATCAAGTATTGTTCTAAAATGTTCCACTAAAATAGACCCTCTTGTGGTTCTCTTTTAGCTAGTATCACTAAATGGGTAGTCAGCCAAAATAGTGAATTAAATTAAACAATATTAAAATAAAATCCTATAACAATTATGCAACAACACATAAATTCAGTCAATAACCATTAAGATTATTTATTATTCAACCATTAATAAAATTTAGTTCATGATTTGTAACAAAACAGAAACAAAAATCATTCCAGCCATCAAATACATCATCGTGAATTAAAGAAACAAGAAAGATAAAGATAGAAACGTAAGGCCCTTCGTGATGCTTAATTTCTGCTTCCTCACACCTGCAATATCTCTTTTTCATCCTTGAAATTTCTTATTTCTTTGCTGTTTTCTTTTTCTTTTCTTGTTATTTCTTGTGAATGACGGCTTTCCCCTTTTTCTTGGGTGTGTGCTTCTTTTATAATTGAAAACTAGGGCAACTGGACATCTTGGGTGCGTATCTTCCAGATTTAAAAACTATAGATCGCATATTTTTCTTGAGATTCGTGTGAAATTTTCTCTTTTGTTGCCCCAGGATTGTTACAGCAACGGTTGCTACATCACCGCTCTGATTTTACCGCTTGGACTTATTTGCACTTTGTTTTGGACTTATTTGCCTTCAATTTTGGACTTATTTCCACTTTCTGCAGCCAAATTCTTTCCTCATTCTTGCAAGCCCATTGCATAGCATTCCTTCCTTGAAAATTGCACTTCCAATTGCCTACAATCAAGCACATAATTTATTCTAAAATAACCTAATTGATTAAGAATAAGCTAAAAATAAATAAGTATGCAAAACATAACTAAAATGCTATTAAAACATGCCATTTACCCCTTAAATAATCTTGATTTAGGTCTAAAAGTGTTATAGATAACTCTTATTTCATAGAGTTATCATACCCCCTAACTTAAACCATTACTTGTCCTCAAGTAATGACAACAACACTAACATTTGAAACACACAACCATGCAACAGACACTTAGCTCTGCTATCACATTTGCAAGGATTTTTTAACCCTCAGATCACACCTTAAATCATGTAAGATTGCTATAATAGTTCAGTTTTAGACTTAGGTCTCATTCTATCCAAGGTGTGTGTGTGCTACTTTGACCAAGTCTAGAGGTACTGCAATATTGCACACATATTACACCATTCTCAAGAGTAGTTCTTAATTCATTAATGTACAGGGGCAAAAATCACAATAAAGTTCAACTGTGCTACAACAACAACATTTTTTATTTTTTAACTCAACACTATTCTTTTCAATGTAGCATTGATTTTCATGTGAATACCTATCACTTGTGTTGATGACACCCAATTACTTGACCAATGCACAAATTAGAGTTGCTATAGCAATGCTCATAGTATGGTTTTATCTAAAGACATCTTTGACTCAGGGCTGAACATAGGGCTCATAAATAGACCTGGTTACTCAATATCCCAAATAGAGGATAAAATTTTATTTTATTTTATTGCTATAGCAATACTCATAGCATCTGTTGCCTTTGGACTTAAGTCTACATATGGGGTGTATACTTAACCCTAGTTTCTCAGCAACTTCAGCCATTAGAATAGAATTATTCATAACAAGTATAGTTTCTAAAAATTTTCTCCCAAACTTAAGATGTTTTCTACCCTTCTAACACATAAGGCTTTGCTACAACATCCTTATAAAACAGGGCTGTTGATATTTCCACAATTGTTTCTCCAGCCACTCTTTCCACTGTCCTCACTGTCATGGCTCTCTCATTCTTGGCTTTCTCATTCTTGACTCTCTCATCACGTTGTTCAAACCTTACTCCCGAAACCCCAAATATCCCAATGATTAAGGAAGGAAACAACAGGGCTGTTGATTTTTATTTGGGGATGGCATATTCTCAAATTTCTTTCTCAATTATTTTTCCTACATCTATGTTTAGTCAATTGAGAATGACGTAAAGAATGACTAACCTATCATGAGACATTGTGGTGGTATGTGTTATGGGCATTAATTGGGATTTTAAAAACGTTACCCACACCTTTGCTATGGGCTTTAGATCAATTCTATTAATCACTCTTCCTTCTTTATTAGCCCATGTATTTCCCTGTATAGCTCTTATCTTAAAAACTTCCTCTCACTTCTTATTGGTTATGTTCTTAATATAGGCAGTATATTGACACTCGATAAAAGTAGTTAAACTATAAAATGCATTGATAACACGAGAATCTAAAGGTGCCTGTATATTCCTAACAAAGATATTTATTGTTCTTGCTGTAACATATTGGCATAAATTCCTTGACAACTAGAACGAGGAGTCCTGTGGGTAGCATAGAATTGCAACTATTGAGTACTAGAAAGTGTGTATTTATAATGGAGAAAATCATCATTTTACACTCCAAGTCTCACTAACATCCCTATTTTTATGTCTTTAAGTCCCTTGTAATTTAATTATGTATGTTTTATTTTAATTAAATATTTTATGTATTTTAGGGGATATCATGGCCATTTCACAATAAACGAAAGATCAGATGAAAAAACGGACAGCACTTTTGAACTCAGGACAGTCGAAAACCTTAGGAGGAGCATAAAAAGAAAAATGGTACTCTTCACATATATGTCGTTTTCACACATACTGATGACGGTTGATATATACGATCGCATACACGGCGCCTTTATTCACGACCGCTTCACCTGCATCGCATGCGATGACGTGGCACTATACGATGATGTGGCGGCATTTGATTGGACGAATGATGTGGCATTGACTGCTTATGTGGCATTGACTGATGATGTGGCATTGACTGATGACGTGTCACGAGCTTATTGGACCAAAAATGTTGACCGGTGATGTGGCAGAATGTTAGTGGACGGAACAAATGTGTGTACGGTACATGCATATACACAGAATAACAACCCTGATGATGTGTTCTATCAAATAGGAACTTGCCACGTGGCGCAATCCTGAGCGTCCAAATTGATTTAATCTGATGGCCATGATTTACTCAGTGTATCTATAAAAAGGGGGCTCCCCCCCCTAATTTGACAGCCCTGAATCCATTTTTAAGCTCCATTTTCTGTAATTCCATCTCCATCTTGTATTTTTTATGTATTTTAATAAAATTCCCATTTTACCCCTAGTTCAAATATGAGTGGCTAATTTCCGTTCAAGCTTGGGTTGAAGGTGAAGTCTAAACATGCTCAATGGGCTTAATTTGGTAAATTTACTCTTCCTTCCCCTTTAATTTATGTGGTTGTTTTGACTTTTCGTAGAAAGATAGTAATAATCTTGTCTGGATATCGGCTGGAATAACCGCCTCCCTAGGCAAGGTTATTACTATTTGGCATTGGAAGCCCTTATCACCATATCTATTAGAGTGTGGTTCATAATGAGTGGAAGTTCCCCCTTCATGATTTAATTGGTACTAATAATGAATGTTAAGCCGATAGTGCATGTTGAGACAGATCCGGAGATCCAAGCATTTCATTTTAATAGTTTATTCCCACCGCTTTAATTTAAATTAATTAATAGCCTACATCATTCTCATTATAAATCCAATCACCCATTAAGAAAATTAATTCTACAAGCAATTAAAATTCACCTCCTCGTGGGATCGACACTCGTCACCATTGATCTATTCTACAATAGATTCGTGCACTTGCGAGTTCAATAAAATTTGCACAACAGCAACCATCCCCATTATGCAGCAGCAACGCGTATGGTTCTCATCACTGTTGTGCAAATTTTATTAAACTCCCAAGTGCATGAATCCATTGTAGAATAGATTAATGGTGACAAGTGTCAATTCCACAAGGAGGTGAATTTTAATTGCATGTAGAGTTAATTTTCTAAGTGAGTGGTTGGATTTATAGTGGAAGGATTTAAATTATCTTACGATTTAAATCAGAGTCCCGTGAATAAACTATTAAAATGAAGTGCTTGGGTCTCTGGATCTACACTCAACATGCACTATGGGTTTAACATTTCTTATTAGTGCCAATTAAATCATGAAGGGGTTTTCCACTCCTCATGAACCTCACTCAAATAAATATGGTGCTAAGTGTTTACCATCCCAAATAATAATAACCTTGCACTATGGAGACGGTTATACCAGTACAATATTTAGACAAGATTATTATTATCTGTTGATGAATAGTCAAAACATCTACATAAATTAGAGGGGAAGAAAAAGTAAATTTACTAGATTAAGCCCATGGAATATGTTGAGACTTCACTTTCAACCCAAGCTTGAAAGAAAATTAGCTACTCATAATTGAACTAGGGGTAAAATGGAAATTTATTAAAATACATAGAAAATACAAGATAAAGAGAGAATTATAGAAAATAGAGCTAAAAAATAAATTTAGTGGTGTCAAATTAGGGGGATAAGGCCCTTATTTATAGATATAATGAGTAAATCATGACCATCGTATTAAAATAATTTGGACGCTCAGAATTGCGATACGTGGCAAATTCTGATTGGATAGAACACATCATCAGAGCTGTCATTCAATGTATATGCATGTACTGTAAGCACATTTTTGTTTGGTCCACTAACATACTGCCACGTGATCGTACAGTGCCATATCAACATTTTAGTCCAATAGAATCGTGAGACATCATTGGTCAATACTACATCATCAGTCAACGCCACATAAGCAGTCAACGCCATATAAACAGCCAATGTCATATCATTCGTCCAATCGTACAGTGCCACTTCATCGTACATTGTCACGTCATGGTATAATATATGTGAACAATATCGTATATGTGAACAGTGTTATTTATCTTTTTAGGCTTTTCCTAAGGTTTTTGACTGTCTTAAATTCAAAATTGATTTCTATTTTGCTATCTGATCTCTTGTTCATTGTGGAATGACCACGATGTCCTCTAGAATATTTAAAATACTTGATTAAAACAAAACATACATAATTAAATCACAAAGAACTTAAATACATAAAAGTAGGGATGTTAGTGAGACTTGGAGTGTAAAATGATGATTTTCTCCCTTATAAATACACATTTTCTAACACTCAACACCCCCCCCCCCCAACCAGCTTGTTGCTAGTCCCTAGCAAATTAAGCAAAAACAAAATTCAAATAATTTTTTTTAAAGTCGTGTTTATTCAATCAGACTAATAATAACAATAAAATAAAAGTATAAGCATTATCTTCAGTTTAAAGAAATATCATCCCCACATTAATTATCCACATGAATCAGTCCAACAAACTTTGTGACAGCTACAATAATCAAGTTACTTTCAAGATGACATGTCAAATCCTAAAATATCATCGGTAATAGTGATACTCTCACAAAAAAATTAAACCAAATAAAAATACTTACTCCAATGAATGTTAAATTGAGAAAAAATAATAAAGAAGTAATATCAAACTCTCTCACCAAGATGAAAGAAATATGTCCTTAGCTTAGAAATAATACAATCTTAAATCAAACAAAATGCTAATCAAACTAATGTATTCATTTTTTTATTATTTTTTTTCTTTATTTTTTAGCTATGCACTACCATATCTTTTTAGCGTATATAACTAGTTTCTACTTCAGACTATAGTTCCCTAAAATTAAGAAGGACTTTTATTAGGAGGTAACGTAGGCTAGAGACATGGTTAACAAAAGAGGGAAAAATAGGAAAATAAAATATGTGTTTGAGAAAAAGTAGGGATCTTTTGGAAATTACAAGATACATTTCGCTTGTTAATGATATATATATATGTATATATATATATATATATATATATATATATATATATATATATATATATATATATTTTCTCTTTTTTTTGCACAACTTTACTGAACAAAATAATTATTTACATTTTTCTCAAACATGAATAATTAATGAAATTTGTAAGATTTCGGTAATATTCCAAATCGGATTGCTTTAAGATGATAAGTTGACAAAGAAATATATATATATATATATATATATATATATATATAAAGCTCAAAAGGGTTAACTATGGATATTCATAAAAGGGATGGTTAGAAAAGCTCAAACTGGTCAAAGATGGCTTTTCCATCGTCTTTTAGGGTTATAAATAATATTTTATATCTACTTGTTAGATGGACCTTCAGATGTAGCAACACATGCCTTTTTTGTTTTTTAGAGAACCTTAACTCTAAGGAAATCTAGAGACAATGTATAAAACAATAAACTGCTAAGCTGAATGAAGAATAGGCAAAAATGGTTACTCTCCAAGAAAAATAACAGGCTCAAAAATTCACTTAGAATTTATTATGACATGTGTATTTTTTTGAGCAACTTATATTTGTCTCCAACATCAACATGTAGAATAGCAAACATGGTGTAACATAACTCAAGACCAAAGATAATACAAATACTAAAATTTGAAAGTTATCATGTCATCCAATGTTAAAAGATCACACAAAATGTTTTTTTTAAATGAAATTCTACCCCCAAACCTATTCTAAACATGAAAAATATGCATGCAGACGGTGAAAATGACATAGAAAACTAATTAGTAAAAGAAAAAGTTAGAAAGATCATACTTAAAATGACTATTGAAGCTTAAAAGAAATGTTAGAAAAATAATAATGATAATTTTTTTTAAACTAAGAAGATGCATTTCTAGAGGCACTATACTCCATATTCAGCCATCTTCGACTAAAAAATTTAGCCACGGTTAGTCTCTACAACAAAAATCAGTAAAAACTTCACCAAGATTGAGATATTCCACAATTGTCAATTATTCCCTCCCCCCCAACTAGAACGAAACATTGTCCCCAATGTTTGAAAGGAAAGAAGTAGGGTTTAGAAGGTATCACTTGGGTGCTACATCACAGAAGAAAATATTTACAAGTGGAGAGTTAAATCTAATTTGCACTTCTTACTGCGGCTACTGTTACCATCATTAGTTGGCCACTCCAATATAATGGTCTTGGGATCTGGCTCTGGTTTATAAGCTTGTAACAGATCAAGTAACTCATGAGTAGTACAAGCACAGATAAAAAAAATTTTTGCTGTGAAAGAGATGAAATGGTTTTTTATTTCATGGTTAAGAAATGCAATAAAGTCATCATAAAAGTTATTGAAATTTAACAAACTGATGGATTTCTGTTGAATGTTCAGATATGCCTAAGATGCTAATGTGATTAGTGCCTCTAGAGTTGTAAGATCTCATGGTAAGAAAATAAAAGCATCAACATGATCTAACATTTCAGTTATTCTATCTTGCATACTTAAGACGACTGATTCTTCGCCAGTTGGTGATTATGACGAACAGCCTAAAGGTTTTAGGCTTCTTGGGATAATGTTTAACTCTTGGCTTCCTCTAATATAAGCAGCTTCTGAGACTAGTTTTGATAACCCTTGGTCACCTCCTCCATATGCCAAATGTAATTTTCTTTCTGTTATTCTTTGACCAAGATTTATGGCTGCCTTAACAAATTCTTTATATTTGCCATAGTTAAACTCAAAGAGCACACAAATGGTCTTGATTTGTTTATTTGGAGTAGCTGCCATTGGGATACTTCTAAAAAATAATTTGTGAGTGCTTAAAGAAAAATCATATTTAAGGATCTTGGTGACAATGGTTCACAGCTGTGTATGACGTAGCATATCTGTGTCAATTAACGCGTAAAGCACATGGCTCGAGAGTAAAAAAGGAAATAGTAAAAAGAAAAAGCAAATAATGATAAAATTATTAAAGACAAGAATGCAAATAATAAAATAACAGTGAAATAAAACAACACTAACAAGATATTTCTAGGTAGTTGTGATTGTGGCTCACATTTTCCTCTGGTTTTACATCCAGAAACAACTTAAACGCGCTCTATGGGTCGAGGATAGGCTTTCCATCCAGTTTTCTTATAAACTGGCAAATAGGGTCGTTTATAGTTAGATTCCCGAGACTATATAGTACACATTCTTTCTGAAATAATGGCCATAACTGGAGAATTGCTCTTTGTATGTATCCACTGTGATGCGTTTCAGGAGACAAAAGGACATCGTCCAATGACTCTTTATTCAAGCCATTCTTAATGAATTGAATCTTATCTTCCCTATTATCAGACATCATTCCTAAAGAATAAAGATTTTTATCGCATTTCATTTTGGCACACTTATGACAATCAACATGAAGTTTTTGAGCTCTTCATTTTCTTGAGTAATTTCATTTACCATAACCAGGCATGTATACAATAAATTTCGAAGGTAACTCACCTGCCAAATGTACTTTGGACTTGATTAACCAACGAATGTCAGCAGGGACGTTATTTTTCATAAGCAATCGCATGCGTTCAGACTGAGCCTTATAGATTATAAAGAGGGAATTATAAGGAAGTGAAAGAAATCAATTGTGAAGCTTTGCTATAATCACATTTTTATCCATACCTTCGTCTTAGAATATCAGTTATTATGGAAAATTGTAATAACCGACTTTGATTGTCACGGAGTACCGTTATCCATTACTTAACCGGTGTAATAAACTAAAGAACATAAAGAAAAGAAAAATAATTTCACAATCGTCCTCTTATTGAATTTACCTCAAGTTCTAATTAGATGTCATTGATACCTCCTTTAATTTCTTTAAGTTGTATTTCTAAATCCTCAACATGAGATACCAACTTTGGAGGTTGTAGATCCCAAATATAATATGTTTTACAAAATCGTATTTGACGTCTCAGATGAGATTGTACACGTTAAAGTTGTTTAAGAAGGTTCAAGATGATCTGTTTTGTTGAGCCACACATGATTAAAAGTGATAAAAGAAAAATAAATGGTTAAATAAACACACTTTTACAAAAATTTAAATCACCAAAAAGAAGAAAGAAAAAAAAGAAAAAAAATCTCAGTTCAAATTTGGTGAGTCACTCAAATTTATTTCGATGTCTTCTCCATGTGGTTGATAATCTATATATGGCTTTAATATTTGACTATTAAATTTAAAAGTTATACAATTCTTTGGATCCTTAATTTTAATTGCTCAATGTGGAAAAATCGTATGAACAATAAAGGGGCCAGTTCATCGAGAACGTAACTTACTTGGGAGTAGGTGCAAACGAGAATTGAATAAAAGCACTTTCTGACCTGGGGTGAAAGATTTTCTCATAATTTGCTTGTCATGGAAGACTTTCATTGACTGCTTGAAATCTTAGTGTTTTCGTATGCATCATTGTGAATTTTTTCAAGTTCTACCAACTGTAATCTTCTTTCTGAGTTAACTTGCTGCATGTCAAAGTTGAATTTCTTGATGGCCCAGTATGCACGATGCTCGAGTTCCATATGTAGGTGGCAAGCTTTTCCATATACTAGCCTATAGGGTGACATCTCAATCGAGGTCTTAAAGGCCGTTCTATATGCTCATAATGCATCATTTAGTCTTAATAACCATTCTTTTCTGTCTGGTCTCACAGTCTTTTCTAATATGTGATTTATTTCTAGATTGGAGATCTTAACTTAGCCACTGGTTTACGGATGATATGGAGTCACCACTTTGTGATTATATCCAAATTGAGATGTTGTGCAAATTTTATTGAACTCGCAAGCGCATAAATCTATTGTAGAATAGATTAACGGTGATGAGTGTCGATCCCACGAGGAGGTGAATTTTAATTGTATGTAGAATTATTTTTCTTAGTTGGTGGTTGGATTTATAATGAAAGTGACATAGGCTATCTTATGATTTAAATTAGAGTGGCGGGAATAAACTATTAAAATGAAGTGCTTGGATCTTCGGATCTGTACTAAACATGCATTATCAGCTTAACATTCATTATAAGTACCAATTACATCATGAAGGGAGATTTTTCACTTCTCATGAACCTCACTCAAATAGATATGGTGCTAAGTGCTTCCCGTGCCAAATAATAATAACCTATCTCAGGGAGACGGTTATACCAACCGATATTTAGACAAGATTATTATTATCTATCTACGAAAAGTCAAAACATCCACATAAATTAGAGGGGAAGAAAAAGTAAATTTACCAAATTAAGCCCATGGAGCATGTTGAGAATTCACCTTCAACCCAAGTTTGAAAGAAAATTAGCTACTCATAATTGAACTAGGAGTAAAATGAGAATTTTATTAAAATAAGTAGAAAATACAAGATGGAGATGGAATTACAGAAAATGGAGATAAAAAATGGATTCAAGGATGTCAAATTAGGGGGGGGGAAGAGCCCTCTTTTTATAGATACAATGAGTAAATCATGATCATTGGATTAAAATAATTTGGACGCTCAGGATTGCGACACGTGGCAAGTTATTATTGGATAGAACACATCATCAGGGCCGTCATTCCGTGTATATGCATGTATCGTAGGCACGTTTTTTCGGTCCACTAACATAATGTTACGTCGCCGGTCAACGCCACATAATCATTTTTGTCCAATAGGATCTTGACACGTCATCAGTCAACACCATATCATTAGTCAATGCCATATAAGCGGTCAATGCCAAATCATTCGTACAATTGAATGCCGCCACGTCATCGTACAGTGAACGTGAATAATACCATGAGCAGTGTCGTGTACAGTACCGTATATGTGAACAGTACCATTTATCTTTTTATGCTCCTCCTGAGGTTTTCAACTGTCTTGAGTTCAAAATTGCTATCCGTTTTTCTATCTGATCTCTCGTTCGTTGTGAAATAACCATAATGTCCCCTAAAATACATAAAATACTTAATTAAAATAAAACATACATAATTAAATCCAAGGGACTTAAAGACATAAAAATAAGGATGTTAGTGAGACTTGGAGTGTAAAATGATGATTTTCTCCATTATAAATACACAATTTCTAGCACTCAACATACCTCACAACCAGCTTGTTGCTAGTCCCTAGCAAATTAAGCGAAAACAAAACTCAAACCAAAATGATTTTTTTTAAATAGTCATATTTATTCAATCAGACTAATAATAACAATCAAATAAAAGTATAAGCATTATCTCCAGTCTAAAGAAATATCATTCCCACATCAACTCTCCCCATGAATCAGTCCAAAAAACTTTTTCACAACTACACTAATCGAGTCAATTTCAAGAATGACATGTCAAACCCCAAAATCTTAACGGTATTAGTGATACTCTCACAAAAAAATTAAATAAAAAAATAATCACTCTAGTGAATAGTAAATTGAGTGAAAATAATAAAGAAGTAATATCACATATTCTCACCAAAGTGACAGAAATATGCCCTCCGCTTAGAAATAGTACGATTTTAATTCAAACAAAATGCTAATCAAACCAATGTATTCATCATTCTTTTTTTTTTCTCTTTTTTTTAATATGCACTACAACATCTTTTCAGCCCATATAACTAGTTTCTATTTCAGGCTATAGTTTCCTAAAGTAAAGAAGGACTTTTATTAGGTCGTACCGTAGGCTAGGGACGTGGCTAACAAAAAAGGGATAATAGGAAAAATAAAATATATGTTTGAAAAATAGAGGATTTTGGAGATCGTTAGGTGCTTTTCAATTGATTTTTTTTTCTTTTCTTTATATATATATATATATATTTAAAGCACCTTTTTCGTGAATGCTAAACTATCTCTATTTTCAAACATAAATGGGTGATGGGAAATACAAAATATAAGGTGATACTCTACATTGGAGTAGGACAAGATAATAGGTTACCAAAGAAATTTTTTTTTTTTTAAGGCTCAAAGGGGTTAGCTATGGATACATATTAATAGAGTTAGCTGGAAAGGATCAAACGGACCAAAGATGACCTTTTTGTCATCTTGTAGGGTTCTAAATAATCTTCCATATCTACTCGTTAAATGGACATTCAGATGTAACAACACACATTTTTTTTCTTTTTTATTTTTTTTAGAGAATGTTAACTCCAAGGAAATCTAGAGATAACGTATAAAACAATAAACTGCTAAGCTGAATGAAGAATGGGTATAAAGGGTTACTTTCTAAGAAAAATGACAGGCTCAAAAACTCACTTGGAATTTATTATGACATGTGCATTCTTTCAAGCAACTTATATTTGTCTCCAACATCAATATGTAAAGTAACAAACATGGTGTAACATAACTCAAGAACAAAGATAATACAAATACTAAAATTTGAAAGTTATCATGTCATCTAATGTGAAAAATATAAAAAAATATAAATATATCTACCCTAAACTTATTTTAGTTATGAAAATTATGCATGCAAAATGGTGAAAATAGAAAAACTAATTCGTAAAAGAAGTTAGAAAGATCACACTCAAAATGATTGTCGAAACTTAAAAGAAATGTTTGGAAATTTTTTTTATAAGAAGATGCGTTTCTAGAGTCACTACACTTATATTCAGCCATCTTCGACTCAAAAATTTAGCCACAGTTAGTTTCTACAACCATAATAAGTAAAAACTACACAAAGATTGAGATATTGCACAGTTGTCAACTATTTCCTCCCCCCAACCAGAACGAAACATTGTCATCAATGTTTGAAAGAAAATAGGGTTTAGAAGATATCACCTGAGTGCTGCATCACAGAAGAAAGTATTTTCAAGCAGAGAGTTAATCTAATTTACACTTCTTGCTACGGCTACTGTTACCATCATTAGTTGGCCATTCCAACATAAGGGTCTTAGGATCTGGCTCTAGTCTATAAGCTTGTAACATATCAAGTAACTCATTAGGAGTATAACCACAAATAAAGATTTTTTTCGCTGTGAAAGGGATGAAATGGTTTTTTATTGCATGGTTAAGAAATGCAATAAAACCATCATAAAAGTTATTAACATTTAACAAACCGATGGGTTTATGATGAATGTTCAGATGAGCCCAAGATGCTAATGTGATTAGTGCCTCTAGAGTTGCAAGATCTCTTGGTAGAAAAATAAAAGCATCAGCATGATTTAGCATTTCAGTTATTTTTTCTTACATACTTGAGACGACTAACTCTTCTCCAGTTGGTGAGTCAAACACACAGCCCAACGGTTTTATGCTTCTTGGAATGATGCCTAACACTTAGCTCCCTCTGAGATAAGCAGCTTCTGAGACCAGTTTTGATAACCTTCGGTCACCTCTTCTATATACCAAATGTAAATTTCTTTCTGCTATGCGTTGACCAAGATCTATGGCTGCCTCAACGAACTCTTTATGTTTGCCATAGTTAAACTAAGAGAGCACACAAATGTTCTTAAATTGTTTATTGGGAGTAGCTGTCATTGGAATGCTTCTAAAAAATAATTTGTGAGTCTAAAAAAAATATCATATATCAAGGATCTTGGTGACAATGGTTTACAGCTGTATATGAGGTAGCATGTCTGTGTCAATTAACGCGTAAAGTACATGGCTCGAGAGTAAAAAAGGAAATAGTAAAAAGAAAAAGAAAACAATTATTAAAGACAAGAATGCAATTGATAAAACAACAGTGTAATAAAACAATAGTAAAAGGATATTTACAGGTAGTTGTGATTGTGGCTCACATCTTCCTCTGGTTTTATGTTCAGAAATGGCTTGAATGCCCTCTATGGGTCGAGGATAGACTTCTCATATAATTTTCTTATAAATTGGTAAACAGGGTCGTTTATAGTTAGATTCACGATACTATATCATACATGCTCTATCTGAAATAATGGCTATAACTGAACAATTGCTCTTTGTACATATCCATTGGAATACATTTCAAGAGACAAAAGGACATCCTCCAATGACTCTTTATTCAAGCCATCCCTAATGAATTGAATCTTATCTTCCCTGTTATCAGAAATTATTCTGAAAGAACAAGGATTTTTATCGCATTTCATCCTGGCACATTTATGACAATCAACATGAAGTTTTTGAGCTCTTCATTTTCTTGAGTAATTTCCTTTACCACAACCAGGCATGTATGCAATAAATTTGGGAAGCAACTCACGTGCCAACTGTACTTTCGCCTTGAGTAAGCAATGGATGTTAGCAGGGATGTTATTTCTCATAAGCAATCACATGTGTTCGGATCGAGCTTTATAGATTGTAAGGAGAGCATTATGAAGAAGTGATGGAAATCGCTTGTGAAGCTTTGCTAGAATCGCGTTTCTGTTTGTACGTTCTTCTCAGAATATTATATTATTTATTATAAAAAACTGAAGTAACCGACTTTGATTGTCATGGAGTACCGTTATCCGCCACTTAACCAGGATAACAAACTAAAGAACACAAAAAAGAAAAGAAAAGAAAAGAAAAGAAAAGAAAAATAATAATTTCACAATCATCATCTTATTGAATTTACCTCAAGTTCTATTTGGGTGTCGTTGATACCTCCCTTAACATGGGATACCAACTCTGGAGGTTGTAGCTTTCAAATACGATGTGTTTTACAAAATCGTATATGGCTTCTCAGATGAGATTGTACACGTTGAAGTTGTCTGAGAAGATTCAAGAGGATCTGGGAATAAGTGCAAGCGAGAATTGAAAAAAACACTTTATGACCTGAGGTGAAAGATTTTCTCATAATTTGCTTATCATGAAAGATTTTCATTCCCTGCTTGTAAATCTTAGCATTTTCGTATGCATTATTACGAATTTCTTTAGGTTTTACCAGCTGTAAACTTCTTTCTGAGCTAGTTTGCTGCATGTCAAAGTTGAATTTCTTGATGGCCCAGTATGCACAATGCTCGAGTTCCAAAGGTAAGTGGTAAGCTTTTCCATATACTATCTTATAACGTGACATCCTAATTGGGGTCTTGAAAGTCGTTCTATATGCTCATAATGCATCATCTAGTCTTAATGACCAATCTTTTCTGTCTGGTCTTACTATCTTTTCTTATATGTGCATTATTTCTCGATTAGAGATTTCAACTTGGCCACTGGTTTACGGATGATATGGGGTCGCCACTTTGTGAGTAATGGAATACTTTGTCAAAAGAGCTTTGAATGATTTGTTACAAAAGTGGGCTCCACCATCACTGATTATTGCTCGAGAGAATCCAAAGTATGAAACAATGTTGCTTTTTAAAAATCCGATCACCACCTTGTGATCATTGGTTCTACATGGAGCTGCTTCTACCTATTTCGATACGTAGTCAACAGCAACCAATATGTATTGATGGCCAAAAGAAGAGAGAAAGGGTTCCATGAAGTCGATACCCCATACATAAAAAATCTCAACTACTAAAATTGGGTTTAGTGGCATTATGTTCCTTCTCATGATGCTCCCCATTCATTGACACCTATCACATGAAGAGCAAAAAATGTAAGTATCTCGGAATACAGTTGGCCAATAGAAACCACATTGTAAAATTTTACTAGTTGTTTTCTTAGCACTGAGATGGCCTCAACAAGCTTGTTCATGCCAGAATGAAAGGATATTTTAAAATTCACTTTCTGGAACACATTGTTTGACAATTTGAACTGCACAGTACTTGAATAGATAAGGGTCATCCCAGAAGAAATTCTTTATTTCCGTAAAAAATTTGGCCTTGTCTTGCTTAGTCCAATGCTCCGGAAGTTTACCTGTAACAAAATAGTTAACTATATCAGCATACCATAGTAATACTTCAACACTCATCAATTGTTCATCTGAAAATGATTCATTCAATTGTAATGGTTCTATAATTGTATCAAAATTGAAACTAGAGAGATTGTCTGCCACAACATTTTTTATGCCTTTCTTATCATTGATTTCAAAATCAAATTCTTCTCTGACTGTTTTCGGAAGAAGAAGATTGGAATGAGATCCACCTTGGTTTTATCAACCTCAATACCTTTGCTCAAAATGATGTGACCGAGAACAATATCTTGTTTTACCATGAAATGACACTTCTCCCAATTTAAGACCAAATTATTCTCTATGCATCTCTGTAAAACTAGTGTTAGATGATGTAAACATTGATCGAATGAATCACCAAAAATAGAAAAGTCATCCATAAAGACTTCAAGGAATCGTTCAACTATATCAGAAAAAATACTTAACATGCATTGTTGAAATATAGTAGGTGCATTATATAATCCAAATGACACCCTCCTATATGTAAAAGTGCCAAAAGGGCAAGTGAAAATGATTTTCTCTTGATCTTTTAGGGCTATGGGAATCTGATTATATCCTGAGTAACCATGTAGAAAGCAATAAAATTCATGACCTGCTAATTTATCAGGCATTTAATCGATAAATGGTAAAGGCAAATGGTCTTTACGTGTAACAGAATTCAACTTTCTATATTCAATGCATACACGCCATCCTATAGTCACTCTAGTAGGTGTTAATTCATTTTCAGCATTACTAACTATTGTGACTTCTAACTTTTTAAGGACAACTTACATAGGACTGACTCATGAACTATCAAAAATGGGGTAAATGATACATGTATCTAATAGTTTAAGGACTTCAGTTCTAACAACTTCTTTCATGTTAAGATTCAACCAACGTTGCATTTCCCTAGTAGGTTTAGCATTTTCATCAAGATGAATGTAATGCATGTAATCTACTAGGTTTACACCTTTTATGTCGGCTATGGTCTATCTTAATGCTCCTTTATGCACTTTTAAAAATTCTAACAACTTACTCTTTTGTTCGTCATTTAGGGATGATGAAATGATTACTGGCAAAATACTTTCTTCTCCCAAAAATGCATATTTCAAAATGTCAGGTAATGGTTTTAGCTCAAGTTTTGGTGGTGATTCTGATGATGGACTGAGTTTTTTCTCTGATGGTGCTAGTTGTTCCACTCTTGATTTCCATTTGTTAGTGTCCATGGATGGTGTTGAATCAAGTAAGGTGTTAACCTCATCTATTGATATGTCAATATCAAAATCCAAACCAAAGTGAGTTAAACATGTTTGTAAAGGGTCATCACTAAGGTTTAAAAGAAAAGTGTTATCAACTAATTGTTCTATTAAATCCACATCAACAATTCCATCATCTGCATTGTGAGGTTGTTTGGCAATGTTGAAGATATTTAGTTCCATCATTATATTTCCAAAGGACAACTGTATATTTCCAGTCCTACATTGAATGTGAGTATCGGCAGTTACCAAGAAAGGTCGTTCTAGGATAATGGGGATGTGCTTCCTTGAATCCTAGACTGGCTGAGTGTCAATTACAATGAAATCAATAGGAAAATAAAACTTATCTACCTGTATAAGCACGTTCTCCACAATACCACGAGGTTTTTTATGAACCGATTTGCAAGTTGTAAGACCACTGGAGTTGGGTGTAATTCTCCCAGTCCAAGTTTCATAAATAATGAGTAAGGTAACATATTTATATTATCTCCTAAGTCCAACAAAGCATTCTCAATTGTGTGGTTCCCTATACTACATGAGAAAGGGGGGAAGCCTGGGTGTTTGTATTTTAGAGGAATTTTATGTTGGAGTATAGAGTTCACGTTTTCTGTTAAAAAGACATTCTTTTGAACATGAATGTTTCTCTTTTTAGTACAAAGGTCTTTAAGAAATTTCGCATATGATGGCACTTGTTTTATAACGTCAAGCAAAAGGATGTTAACACTTACCTGTTTAAAGATTTAAAAAATCTCACTTGTAAACTTTCCCTTCTTTGCTTTAGCTAACCTTTGGGGAAATAGAGCTTTGGGAACGTATTTTCGTGGGTTGGTTTCTTCTTTGTCCTTTGATGCTCAGTCTTCTGCATTTACTGATTCAATTTGAGTTATTTTTGTCACTGATATCTCCACTTTGTTGTCGACTTCTTTTTTTTTTCACAAGGTCATGATGGATTTGACCTCTCCATACTGCTAAGGTGAACTAGTACTTGCTTCATGCACTTCTTTAGGATTATGCACTGGTTAATTTAGGAATTTTCCTTTCTCAACAGTCATTGCCAAAGTTTGAACTGAAGAAGCAAGCTGTCCCACCATTTTTTCAAGGTTTGAAACTGATTGGGTTTGTGAGTTAAAGCCTGCTTTCATCTCATTTCGCAGTTCATTAATGGTGCAGTTTTATTGCTCAATTGTGGAGTGAATAAGATTTTTGAAATTCTGGAATGCATCTTCCCATGGTCTAGGTTGAGAATAGTTTGGATTCTAATTGTATGGTCTAAATGGTGGCTAAGAAACTTGAGGATTTTGAAGAATTGGTTGCATTGGTAGAGTTGGAGCTGCTGGTCCATTCTGTTGGAATCCTTGAGACTACGAAAAATTGGGATGGTCTCTCCATCCAGGATTGTATGTGTTGGAGTAAGGGTTGTAGTTTGATGGCTTTCTCATTACACCTATGGCATTGGCTTGATCTAGGTATGAGTCCTGATCATGTGGCTCTTTCAATTTAGTAGCAGTTAAAGTACTATTTTTCGGGAAAGACCTTCAACTATCTCTTTGACTTCTTTAATTTTTGAACTTGACTCGCTAATGTGAACCTCATTCACTCCTTTAACTCTTCTAGTATTCCTAAGTGAACAACTCCGTTGTTGGGAATTATCCGCTTGTCGCTGGAAGAAATCCCAAATCTCTGACGCACTTTTTGACATTAGCTCTCCTCCACTTGTTGCCATTAACCATTCTTGCACATGTGGCAATAATCCCTCCAAAAAGTATTGTCATTGGTGTCATTTCTCTTACCCATGATGTGGACACTTTAGGAGTAGCTCATTAAATCGCTCCCATGCTTTGAAAAACTGCTCGTCTTCTCTTTGGGTAATCTCTGAAATTTCCCTGCGAATAGCATTGGTTTTATGTACTGGGAAATATTTATTCAAAAATTTTGTTACCATTTGTTCCCATGATGTAATGTTATTAGTAGGCAATGCATTGAACCATGAACGAGCTTTATCCTTTAAAGAAAATGGGAATAATCTAAGTTTAACATCATCATCTGAAAAGTTCTCATATTTAAAAATTTGACATATAGCATGGAAATCATTCAGATGATTATATGGATCTTCATTTTCTAGGCAATAGAATGTTGAGGGACAATTTAGCATACTAGGTTTTAACTCAAAACTCATAACAGCTACATTTGGGTATAGTATGCATGATATGCTCAAGTTAGCTAAAGGACTGAAGTAGTCCTTAAATGGCCTCTCTTGTGGTGCTGGTTCCAAATGCATTTCCATTTTATTTTTAATTGCAACGTGTTTGTGTGTGCGAAGTGTTTTTTCCAATTCAAAGTCTATAGGCTCAAGATTAGGTAATTGTGACCTACGACCATGCATATAAAGAAAAAAATGATAGCAAAATTAATAAAAATAAAAAAGAAAGAGAAATTATGATACTAACCTTATCACGCTTTTATAATCTTGCTATGAAAACAAACTCAAGCGTTATATATATAAAAAAAAAATACGTGAAACAAATTAAAATAAATTAATATGCGTTTGAACCTGCTAAATTAACAAAATAAAAAAAAATAACATAAAAGTTAAATTACAGAAATTTAAAGAAGAGAAAAAAAAAATATCTACCACAAAATACATATTCACTGTTCTTTTTCCTTTTTTTAATAATTAAAAAAATTACAAGAAAATAACTAAAAAAATAAATAAATAAAGAAATTAAAAATTTATTCTACGAATTAAAATAACTTACCTCCCTAGCAACGGCGTCAAAAACTTATTGTGTAAATTTTGTTGAACTCGCAAGTGCATAAATCTATTTTAGAATAGATTAACGGTGACTAGTGTCGATCCCACGAGGAGGTGAATTTTAATTGTATGTAGAATTAATTTTCTGAGTTGATGGTTGGATTTATAATGAAAGTGTCATATGCTATCTTATGATTTAAATTAGAGTGGCAGGAATAAACTATTAAAATGAAGTGCTTAGATCTCCGGATCTGTACTCAACGTGCACTATCGGCTTAACATTCATTATTAGTACCAATTACATCATAAAGAGGGATTTTCTACTCCTCATGAACCTCACTCTAATATATATGGTGCTAAGTGCTTCCCATGCCAAATAGTAATAACGTTGTCCAGGGAGACGATTATATAAGTCGATATCTAGACAAGATTATTACTATCTGTCTATGAAAAGTCAAAACATCCACATAAATTAGAGGGAAAGAAAAAGTAAATTTACTAAATTAAGCCCATGGAGCATGTTGAGACTTTATCTTCAACCTAAGCTTGAAAGAAAATTAGCTAATCATAATTGAACTAGGGGTAAAATGGAAATTTTATTAAAATACAAGATGGAGATGGAATTACAGGAAATGGAGTTCAAAAATAGATTTCGAGATGTCAAATTACGGGGGGAGAGCCCCCTTTTTATAGATACAATGAGTAAATCATGACCATTGGATTAAAACAATTTGGACGCTCAGGATTGCAACACGTGGCAAGTTATTATTGGATGGAACACATCATCAGGGCTGTTATTCCATATATATACATGTATCGTAGGCACGTTTTTTCAGTCCACTAACATACTATTACATCACCGGTCAACGCCACATAATCATTTTCGTCCAATAGGATCGTGACACGTTATTAGTCAACACCACATCATCAGTCAATACCACATAAACGGTCAATGTCACATCATTCATCCAATCGAATGTTGCCAAGTCATCGTATAGTGCCACGTCATTGTAAAGATCTTTGGTGAATGATCATGGCGAAAGATGGTAATGTCGATGCGTATATGTGCATAGTACCATTTATCTTTTTAAGCTCCTCCTAAAGTTTTCGACTGTCCTGAGTTCAAAATTACTGTCCGTTTTTCTATTTGATCTCTCGTTCGTTGTGAAATGACCATGATGTCCCATAAGATACATAAAATACTTAATTAAAATAAAACATACATAATTAAATCCAAGGGACTTAAAGACATAAAAGTATGGATGTTAGTGAGGCTTGGAGTTTAAAATGATAATTTTCTCCATTATAAATACACACTTTCTAGCACTCAACATGAGACGAGAGAGATGGTTTGCCACCACATTTTCTGTGTATTTCTTATCTTTGAATTCAAAATCAAATTTCTACAAAAGTAACACCCAACGAATTAGTCTAGCTTTTGTATCTTTATTTGTGAGAAGATATTTAAGAGCAACCTGATCTGGGAACACAATTATTTTACAACCAATGAGATAAGATTGAAATTTCTCTAATGCAAACACTACTGCTACCATTTCTTTTTTAGTGGTTGAATAGTTCAATTATGCATCATTCAATGTCATACTAGCATAGTAAATGACGGGAATTTGATCAACTCTTTGTCCTAATACTCCTCATATTGCATAATTAGATGTATCACACATGAGCTCAAATAGTAAGTTCTAATTTGGGGGCTGAATAATGGGTGATGATGTCAATAACAGCTTTAGTTTTTCAAAAGCTACAAGAAATCAATCATTAAAGACAAAACGTACATCTTTAACAAGTAAATTGCATAAGGGTCTAGAAACTTTGCTAAAATCTTTAATGAAACGTCTATAAAAACCCGCATGCCCAAGGAAAGATCTTACTTCTCTGACTGTTTTAGGTGGAAGAAGATTGGAAATGAGATCCACCATGGTTTTATCAACCTCAATACCTTTGCTCGAAATGATGTGACTGAGAACAATACCTTGTTTTACCATAAAATGACACTTCTCCCAATTTAAGACCAAACTCTTCTTTATACATCTCTGTAAAACTAGTGTTAGATGATGTAAACATTGATCAAATAAATCACCAAAGAGAGAAAAGTCATTCATAAAGACTTCAAGGAATCATTCAACCATATCAGAAAAAATGCTTAACATGCATCGTTAAAATGTAGCAGGTACATTACATAATCCAAATGGCATCGTCTTATATGCAAAAGTGCTAAAAGGGCAAGTGAAAGTGGTATTCTCTTGATTTTTTTGTGCTATGGGAATCTGATTATATCCTGAGTAGCCATCTAGAAAGCAATAAAATTCATGACCTACTAATATATCAAGCATTTGATTGATAAATGGTATAGGAAAATGGTCTTTACGTGTGATAGAATTTAACTTTCTATAATCAATACATACGCATCATTCTGTAGTCATTCTAGTGGGTGTTAATTTATTTTCAGCATTGGTAACTACTGTGACTCTTTACTTTTTGGGGATAACTTACACAGGACTGACCCATGAACTATTAGAAATTGGGTAAATGATACCCGCGTCTAATAGTTTAAAGACTTCAGTTCTAACAACTTCTTTCATGTTAAGGTTCAATGGACGTTGCATTTCCCTGGTAGGTTTAACATTTTCATCAAAGTGAATGTAATGCATACAGTCCACTTGATTTATACCTTTTATGTCGGCTATGGTCCATCATAATGTTCCTTTATGCACTTTTAATACTTTCAACAACTTACTTTTTTATTTTTCATTTAGGGATAATGAAATGATTACTGGCACAATGTTTTTTTCTCCCAAAGATGCATATTCCAAAGTGTTGAGTAATGGTTTGAGCTCGAGTTTTGGTGGTGATTCTGATGATGGGCTGAGTTTCTTCTATGATGGTGCTAGTTGTTCAACTTTTGACTTCCATTTATTAGTGTCCATGGATGTTGCTGAATTAAGGCGTTAACCTCATCTACTAATTTGTCATATCAAAATCCAGACCAAAGTGAGTTAAACATGTTTGTAAAGGATCATCACTAAGGTTTGAAAGAAAAGTATTATCAACTAATTCTTCTATTAAATTTACATCAATAATTCCATCATCTGTTGTGAGGTTGTTTCGCAATGTTGAAGATATGTAGCTCCATAGTCATATTGCCAAAGGACAACTGTATATTTTTAGTTCTACATTGAATGTGAGCATCAACAGTTGCCAAGAAAAGTCGTCCTAAGATAATGGGGATGAGCTTTCTTGAATCCTGTACTAGTTGAGCGTCAATTACAATAAAATCAACAAGAAAATAAAAACTTATCTACCTGTATAAGCACGTCTTCCATAATACCACAGGTTTTTTCATGGACCAATCTACAAGCTGTAACACCATTGGAGTTGGGTGTAATTCCCCCAGCCCCAGTTTCACAAATACTGAGTAAGACAACAAATTTACACTAGCTTTTAAGTCCAACAAAGCATTCCCAATTGTGTGGTTCCCTATACTACATGAGATATTGGGGGAGCTTGGGTTTTTGTATTTCAGAGGAATTTTGTGTTGGAGTATAGAGCTTATGTTTTCTGTTAAAAATGCTTTTTTTTGAACGTGAATGTTTCTCTTTTTAGTACAAAGGTCTTTAAGAAACTTGGCATAAGATGGCACTTGTTTTATAGCGTGAAGCAAAAGGACGTTAACACTTACCTGTTTAAAGATTTCAAACATTTCACTTGTGGATTTTCCTTTCTTTGCATTAGCTAACCTCTGGGGAAATGGAGCTTTAGAAATGTATTCTCGTGGATTAGTTTCTTTTTTCTCCTCTAATGATGAGTCTTCAGCATTTACAGGTACAATTTAAGTTTTTTTTGTCACCGGCATCTCCATTTTGTTGTCGACTTCTTTTCTTTTTCTAAAGGTCATGACGGCTTTGACCTCCCCATGCTATTGAAGTGAACTGGTACTTACTTCATTCACTCCTTTAGGATTAGGCACTGGTTGTCTTAGAAATTTACCTTTCTCAACAGTCACTGCCAAGGTTTGAACTAAAGAGGCAAGCTGTCCCACCATCTTCTCGAGGTTTGAAACTGATTGGGTTTGTGAGTTGAAGCATGCTCTTATCTCATTTCGTAGTTCATCAATAGTGCAGTTTTGTTGCTCGATTATTGAGTAAGTAAGATTCTTGAAATTCTAAAATGTATCTTCCCATGGTCTGGGTTGAGAGTAGTTCAGGTTCTGATTGTATGGTCTAAATAGTGGTTGAGAGGCTTGACGATTTTGAGGAATTGGTTGCATTGGTGGAAATGGAGTTGCTGGTCCATTCTATTGGAATCATTGAGACCATGAAAAATTGGGATGGTCTCTCAATCTAGGATTATACGTGTTGGAGTAAGGGTTGTAGTTTGATGGTTTTCTCATTACACTTATGGCATTGGCTAGATCTGGGTATGAGTCATGGTCATATGGCTCTATCGATTTAGCAGCTGTTAACGATGCTATTTGTCGGGAAAGACCTTCAACTATCTCTTTGACTTCTTTAATTTATGAACTTGACTCGCCAATGTGAACCTCATTTGCTCCTTTAATTATTCTAATATTTCTAAGTGAATGACTCCGTTGTTGGGAATTATCTGTTTGTTGCTGGAAGAAATCCCAAATGTCTTATGCACTTTTTGACATTAGCTCTCCTCCACTTGTTGCCATTAGCTATTCTTGCACATTCGACAATAATCCCTCCAAAAAGTATTAGCATTGGTGTCATTTCTCATACCCATGATGTGGACACTTTAAAAGTAGCCCAATGAATCGCTCCCATACTTTGAAAAATTGTTCTTCTTCTCGTTGGGTAAACTCTAAAATTTCCCTGCGAATAGTATTGGTTTTATGTATTGGGAAGTGTCATTCAAAAACTTTGTTACCATTTGTTCCCATGATGTAATGCTATTAGCAAGCAATGTATTAAAACATAAACGAGCTCTATCCTTTAAAAAAAATAGGAATAATATAAGTTTAACATCATCATCTGAAAAATCCTCATATTTGAAAGATTGACATATAGCATGAAAATCATTCAAATGATTATATGGGTTGTCATTTTCTAGGCCATAGAATGTTGGGAGACAATTTAGCACACTAGGTTTTAACTCAAAACTCCTAACAGCTACATTTGGGTATCTTATGTATGATGTGCTCAAGTTAGGTAAGGGACTGAAGTAGCCCTTAAATGGCCTCTCCTGTGGTGCTGGTTGCAAATTCATTCCAATTTTGTTTTTAATTGCAACGTGTTTGTGTGTGCGAAGTGTTTTTTCCCGTTCAAAGTCTATAGGTTCACGATTAGATAATTGTAATCTTCGACCATGCATGCAAAGAACACAAAAAAAATGAGAACAAAAAAAATATAAAGAAAAATGAGAAATTATGATACTAACTTTATCACTCTGTTACAGCCTTATTATGAAAAAAAACTCAAGTGCTATATATATATATATATATATATAAAATACGTGAAACAAATTAAAGTAAATTAATAGGAGGTTGAACTGGCAAAATTAAAAAAAATAACATGAAAATTAAATTAAAGAAATTTAAAGAAGAAATTAAAAAAATACTCACCTCAAAATGTAGATTCATTTTTTTTCTTTTTTTTAATAAAAGTAATTCCAAGAAAACAACTAAAAAAATAAATAAATAAATTATTTACAAAAATTAATTCTACGAATTAAAATAACTTACCTCCCCGGCAACGACACCAAAAATTTATTTTGTAAATTTTATTGAACTCGTAAGTGCACGAATCTATTGTAGAATAGATCAACAGTGATGAGTGTCGATCCCACGAGGAGGTGAATTTTAATTGAGTGTAGAGTTAATTTTCTAAGTTAGTGGTTGGATTTATAGTGGAAGTGATTTAGACTATTTTATGATTTAAATCAGAGCAGTGGGAATAAAATATTAAAATGAAGTGCTTGGGTCTTTAGATCTGCACTCCACATGCATTATAGGTTTAACATTTTTTATTAGTGCCAATTATATCATGAAGGGGGGTTTTCCACTCCTCATGAACCTCACTAAAATAAATATAGTGCTAAGTGCTTATTGTGCCAAATAGTAATAACCTTGCACTAGGGAGACGGTTATACCGGTACAATATGTAGACAAGATTATTATTATCTGTCGATGAAAAGTCAAAACATCCACATAAATCAGAGGGGAAGAAAAAGTAAATTTACTAAATTAAGCCCATGGAACATGTTGAAACTTCACCTTCAACCCAAGCTTAAATGAAAATTAGCTACTTATAATTAAACTGGTGGCAAAATGAGAATTTATTAAAATACATAAAAAAATACAAAATAAAGAGGGAATTACAGAAAATAGAGCTAAAAATGAATTCAGGGGTGTCAAATTAGGGGGGGAAGCCCCATATTTATAGAAAATCATGGCCATCGGATTAAAACAATTTGAACGCTGAGGATTGCGACACATGGCAAGTTCTGATTGGATAGAACACATCATCAGGGCTGTCATTCCGTGTATATACATGTACCGTACAAACGTTTTGGTTTGGTCCGCTAACATATTGCCACGTCATCTTATAGTGCCACATCAGCATTTTAGTCCAATAGGATCGTGACACATCATCGGTCAATACCACATCATCAATCAATGCCATATAAGCAGTCAATGCCACATCATTCGTCCAATCAAATGCTACCACATCATCGTACAGTGCTATGTCATCGTACAGTATATGTGAACAGTATCATGAACATTACCGTATATGTGAACAGTGTCATTTATCTTTTTAGGCTCCTCCTAAGGTTTTCGATTATCTTGAATTCAAAATTGCTGTCCGTTTTGCTATCTGATCTCTCATTCGTTGTGGAATGACCATGATGTCCCCTAAAATATATAAAATACTTGATTAAAATAAAACATACATAATTAAAGATAAGACACTTAAATACATAAAAGTAGGAATGTTAGTGAGATTTGGAGTGTAAAATGATGATTTTTTCCTTTATAAATATATATTTTCTAGCACTCAACAATCACGCCAGTTGGTTATGTTGGAAAGATGAACCCCTTTTCTTCTAAGAGCTTTCATGGCTCTGTAAATTCTTTAAATTTATCCTCGGCCTTTTAACTATGGAAACGAGAGGGGTCTTTTAGTCTCATGGCGTGAGACTTAATCTTCACTATTATTACAACAATGCACCAAATTTAATATCACCTAAAAAGAGTTGAGGAGAATTTTGAAGTTAGAGTAATAACATTAAAAGTCATAAGCAAAAAGAAATAATTGTAATGAGAATAGAATTTGATGTACGAAATCCCTAATTTATAGTACATGGGGAGTAAAAAGAGAAAAGTAAATTATAAGATAAATGCGACAGTAATTGCAAATTGAAAATCAAATCTTAATTCAAAAAGAAAAAGGAATATGTCACGATTTTATAGGGATTTCAAATTTTCCTTATCCCGATTTATCTCTTACTAACATCAGCATGTCAATGACATTTTAAAATATCCTTTTGGCTATAAGATCGAGGTAAGACTAATTACAATGGTAAAAACATTTGTATGCTAATTTGTTAGCTTTATTACTGACTAATTACAATGGTAAAAACATTTGTATGCTAATTTGTTAGCTTTAATACTGCAGTAATCCAGAATAACTCCCTCTGATGTTAATATTCACTTGCTTTGCACCGTGCTTGAGCTTATGCTGTAATAATTTCCTATCTCTTGTATTGCCTTTTCTTTTTCCAAATGCATGGGATTAATGCAAATACAAAAATCAAAGAAATCAAATGCATCAAAACAACGTTAGTCAAAATGAAATAAATAAAATTAAATAACTAATTAAAGATAAAATAAGAAAGTAATACTCAAAATCTAAAATACTTCACTTATTAGGTTGCCTCCTAAGCGCTTGATTTTAGGTCTTTTAGCCTGACCTACCCTTACTTGCTTAAACTAGATGTTTGAGGAATAAATCCTCTCTTGAGTCATGCATGGCATGATCAATATAATGTTTAACTCGCTGTCCACTTACCATAATCTCTTGCTAGTTTCTCATCCTTAAGATCCACGGCGCCATAAGGATAGACTTTGATAAGTCTAAAAGGACTTAACCATCTTGATTTTAGCTTCCCTGGAAAAAGCTTCAATCTTGAATTGTAGAGCAAAACGTATTGGCCTTAAGCTAAATTCCTTTGCTAAATATGTTTGTCATGCCATTGTTTTATTTTCTCCTTGTAAATCCTTGCATTTTCATAAGAAAACAACCTTCACTCTTCTAGTTCACATAGTTAAAGCTTCCTCTGCTCTGTTGTAGCATGCATATCTATGTTAAGTTGTTTTAGTGCCCAATATGTCTTATGCTCTAACTCTAATGACAAATGACAAGCATTGCCATAGATAATTTTGTATAGACACATGCCTAGTAGTGCTTTGTATGTTGTTTGATAAGCCCATAAGGCATCACGTAATCTAAAAAACCAATCCTTTCTAGTAGGATTCACCACCTTTTCCAAAATCTTCTTGATTTCTCGATTGGAAACTTCTGCCTAATCATTTGATTGAGGGTGATATGCTGTAGTAATTTTATGCTTGATCCCATATATTGACCAATGCTGTAGTAAATATCCTGTTACAAAAGTGTGTGCCTTCATCACTAATGATAGCCCTAGGAGTCCTAAACCCGAAGAAAATATTCCTTTGAAGGAATTTCACCACTGCCTTGGCATCGTTTGTTGACAAAGCTGGAGCTTCCACTCATTTAGATACATAATCCACAACCACCAAAATGTTTAAGTTTCCAAAAGAAAGTGAGAATGGTCCTATAAAGTCTTCCCCCATACATCAAACAGCTCCATTTCCAAAATGTTGGTGAGTGGTATTTCATGTTTCTAAGAGGTGTTTCCCGTTCTTTGACACCTGTCATAATATATAACAAACTCATAAACATTTTTAAAAATAGAAAGCTAGTAATAGCCTACTTGTAACACTTTTGCTACTGTTCTGTAGCCTCCAAAATGACCTCCATATACTGCAACATGGCATGCCTGTAATATGTTTGGGATTTCTTCATCAGGCATATATCTTCGAATGATCTAATCTGAACGCACTTTGTATAAGTAAGGGTTATCGCACTGATAGCATTTGACATCATGGAGAAACTTCTTCTTCCGCTAGCAGGTTAAGTCAGGTGGCAGCGATCCACTCACTAGGTTATTAGCAAAGTCTATATACCATAGGAATCCTGACTATTGCAGCATGTACTTATGTTAAAGCATCAATAGCTGCTCATCAAGAAATGTTCCTGTGATTGCCTATTTGGTTCGAGTGCTTGCATCTGCCTTTAATCTTTGATAGATGATTTGCCACCTAATTTTCAATCTTTTTTCTATTCTTAATCTCCAATTTAAATTCTTGTAGTAAAAGAATCCATTTAATCAGCCTCTGTTTGACATCTTTCTTGGAGATCAAGTATTTTATTACCGAGTGGTCTATATAAATAGTCACCTTGGTGCCAACTAGATATGCCCTGAATTTATCAAATGTATATACAACAACCAACAGCTCTTTCTTAGTAGTTGTGTAGTTGAGTTGAGCAACGCCTAATGTCTTTCTATCATAATAAATTGATTGAAAAATCTTATTTTCTTTTTATCATAGCACTGCTCCAATAGAGTCGTCACTAGCATTACACATCAATTCAAAATAGATGCTCTAATCTGGTGCTATGACAACAGGTGCTGTAACAAAGACTCTTTTTAGTTTTTCAAAGGATTTTAAATAATTGTCATCAAATTTAAATGGTTTGTCATGCTCAAGTAACATACATAAAGGCTTGGTTATTTTTTATAAATCCTTAATGAATCTTTTATAGAATCTAATATGACCTAAAAAACTTTTTAATGCTCGTAACCGAGGTGGGTAATGGAAGTTTGTCAATGACCTCTAATTTTGTCTTATCCATTTCAATACCCTTTCTCGAGACTTGATGGCCTACAACTATCCCTTCTTGCACTATAAAGTGACACTTTTCCTAATTAAGAACTAAGTTTGTCTCCTCATATTTTTTAAGCACATTCTCTAAATTGTACAAGCAATCCTCATATGATTCACCAAAGACTCAAAAATCATCCATGAATATCTCTTGTGTTTGCTCCACCATGTCTGAAAAAATTACCATCATGCACTTCTGAAACGTTGTTGGAGCATTACCCAAACCAAATGGCATCCTTTTAAATGCAAAGGTGCCATAAGGATATGTAAATGTTGTATTCTCCTAGTCCTCTGATGCTATAGCAATCTAGTTGTACCCAAAATACCCATCCAAGAAGCAATAACACTCATTTCTAGTAAATTTGTCTAGCATCTAGTCGATAAAGGGTAGAAGAAAGTGATCCTTTCTTGTAGCCTTATTTAGCTTCCTGTAATCTATACAAACTCTCTAACCTGTAACTGTTCTTGTGGGTATAAGTTTATTATTCTCATTTGCTATAACTGTTACTCCTCCCTTTTTTGGCACACATTGTAATGGGCTTACTCATAAGTTATCAGATATAGGGTATATGATTCCAGCATCCAGCCATTTGATAATCTCTTTCTTCACAACCTCTTTCATGATTGGATTTAGTCTTTTCTATTGTTCTACTGAATTACTGTAACTTTCTTCCAATAGAATCTTGTGCATGCAAATAAATAGGTTGATTCCTTTAATGTCTGCCATAATTCAACCAATTGCCTTCTTATGTTTTCGAGGCACATCTACTAACCTTTTCTCCTTACCTGCATCCAAAAAAGATGAAATAATTACTGTTAACGTATCATTGTCACCAATATATGCATATTTTAACTGTGAAGGCAAGAGTTTAACCCTCTTATTCTGCGGAGTCTCCATATACTAGAAGAAATTTTCTACATTTGATATCCAATTTAAAAATTCCTCAACATGCATCTCGCCATAAAAATTTGCAATATCATTAATCTTGGAATTTGAATTCTTCACATGCCTCTTATTATAATCTTCAGCGTCTTTTTCTTCTGAATCTCTTTTTAACACTTCATGCATGCGCAGCTGCACTTGCCTCGGGAGTTCTTGGTTATGTGGTACTACTTCACAATTGATGCCTTGAGGCACATCTTCGTCATTGAAACCCCATCGAACCTCTTCATTGTGATAATCCCGAGGTTGTTTTTTGTGATTGACTCCTTCAATAGACCTCTCACAATTAACTCTTTACCGCTGCCCTCTTTCTTATTATTCACGAAAAGTGTGAGACCCTCAATTGCTTGCTCCATCATTGCTATTCTCAGGTTAAACTCATTCTCCATGACTTGTAAGACTATTTCGGTGACCATATGTTTGACAGTCTCCACAGTCATTGCCTGTATCCTTTAATCAGCATCTTCGGGATTATTATTCCTTTGTTCATATGGTCGTACCATGATGACAAACAAACTTGCTCTGATACCAATTGACGAAGTCGAATTTGTAAAGAAGATAAAGATAGAGAAAACAAATCTCTGAATAAAAATTTTATAGAATAATTGAGTTTGAAAAGTTCTTAAAACAATGACAAGACCTCTATATTTATAATAGAAGAAACTCACTTCCCAAAGTTAGCTAAATTACAATTATAATAGAAATAAAAGACACTTCCCCTAAGTTAACTTAAAATGAGAAACTAAATCACAATTATACTAGAAATAAAAGATACTTTCCTATGTTAACTAAATTTCATACCTAAATTGACTCCAATTAAAATACAAAGTCTTAAAAGAATAAAATACCACAATTGACTCTAATTAAAATAGAAAGTCCTAAAATAATAAAATTCTTGAATCGTAAAATTCCTAAATAACTTCCTACATCACTATTACTGACATCAAATGAATAAGCCCTTTAATCTGCATGCATAAAATTCTAATGGAAGAGAGTTATAAGCCCATGGTTGTAAACATACATTTGTGATAATCTAGTAGCTTGCTTCCCTAAGACCACATATGTGTTTCACCAATTTACTTCTCGTACTTCACTTGCCACCATAAGCTTGCACTCTTTTTTTTTTTTTTGGCTTTATTTGGTGAATATATATAAATTTTAAATAAAATGGAAGACACTTCATTTTTCATATTTCTAGAGAAGTTAAAATCGAAAGCAAAACAAGAAGAAGAAAAAAATCGAGAGAAAGAAAGAAGAAAAAGAGAAAGAAAAAGAAAAGAAAAAGAGAAATAAAAAAGAGGAGAGAATCCAAATGTGAGGAAAAAAGAGAAAAGAAGTTAAGAAGCTAAGATTAAAAGAGAAGTTAAAGAGAGGAATTGAGATGAAATGTTATAAGAAATAGTATTGGGCAGTTAGATTTATATCTAGTGAACCATTAGGTAACAAATTCATGAAGTTCGAAAATTATGATTTAGTTTAGATTATACATATTAATTTTTATATCAGTTCTAATAGTTACTTTTTTAACCTTATGTTTTAGGACAAATTTGAGTATCCAAAAACCTATAGGAGCACTAACAAACCCCAAAATGAACCAAAATCTGTGAGTGGATTAATATTAATATTATTATGTATTCCATGAAGCATTTATGTTTGATAATATGATGTTATGATTATATAAATGCACTTATATAATTGATTCAGTCATAAGATATAGATTGCCTGTCACCATAAGTGCACCCTTCTCGATAGGCTCTGCACATGCATATTGAGAGTTCAATTACTTTGCTTGTGCAGGGTAGTTAAATTCCACCAGGTATTAACAAGCATTTTCCCCGCCCTGTTCGTGTAATGGTAATCCCAACAAGTATTGAGAGTCATTTCCCCTGGGTGTTGTTTAGTATAGTTTTTCCACGTATGTATATATGATTTCATGTTTGCTTATTTAATATGTTTAGTGTGGAGTTATGTTATATGATTATGTATAAGCACTAGTGTACTACCTTATATATATATATATATATATATATATATATATATATATATATATATATCCACTCACTGAGCCGCAAGCTCACTGTTTTCCTATTTACCAATTTATCCTAGGTTTTTGTAGGATTACAGTTGAGTTGAGCCATGACAGCGTTGCTACATGACTTGTATTTTGAGCATGTTTATGTTTATATATGTGTGTGTGTGTGTGTGTAAAGTGTATGTATGAACAATGAGATGTGAACTATGGAAGTTTTGAATATATCTTTAGATGAGGCATAATATATGACTATAATAGAGGCTTGACACTATTAGAAAAATAGTCTTTACTGACACTTGGTTTATGACACTTTATTAAAAAGTATTAGTATTTTTATACATGCATATCATTTTCTATGTTTAACATATAAGTATCACAAATTAATGATACTATGGTGTCTGAAAGTTAGACATCGGGAATCTTTGACACTAAGGTATCGGTAAAAAGAAAAAATAATTACACTCATGCTTTCGATGGGACTTGAACCTAGGACCTCCAATATCGAAGTGTTTCAGTTAAAGAAAAAGGCCAGTGGACTATTTTTAGTGACACTAAGGTATCAGTAAAAGAAAATAAATTATAATGTTATTTTAGATTGACATTTGAACCGAAGACCTTCCAAAGCCAATGCTTTTAAGTTTCGAATTACAACCATCGTGAGTTTTTGTTACTTATAATAAGGTATCACTAAAACATGGTTTTTGTGATATAAAGAATATGAAATGTATTGAGCGCACTTGAATGAAAATTTTAGTGGGTTTTGATTGAAATTTTACAAAAAAATTTATTATTTCTAGTTACAAACAGTATCCTTTCACTTAGAAAAAATAAAGATAACTAAAACTCATCGTTTTATCTTAACCCTAAGACCAAAATTGAAGCCAATTTTTTTTTTCTAAGTCATTCACTCTTCAATTTTCACCTTTCGGTTCTCCTCCTCTGTCCAAGCTAAGTAAACAAAACGCTAAAATCCTATTCCTTACCATTGATATTGCACATTGTAATCAAACTCCACATCAACCCCAACCAAGCCCGAAACGAAGCAATTCCTTTCTATCACTATTTGGTTCTCTCTCTCCAGTTCAATCAATTTGTTTCTGAAGGTGCCATTATTTGTTTTTAATTATTATGTTTCCAATTCGTAGTTTATGTTTTGCTCGTGTATGTTCTTTGGTTGTGGTTTAACTATAAAATGGGTTTTAAAATTCTTTTTTTTTTTTGTAATCTTGATTGTTCATAATTTGGGTCCTGGGAAAACATAGCAGAGAGGTAAAGGCAATTAAAGCTAAGCTATTGTACTAGAGCTTTTAATTAAGAGTGGTTTTATGAGTGCCTGATTCAAATGTGGTTTTATAAGTGCCTGATTGAAATCATCTTTTTCCTCACTTTCTTTATTTTCCATGTCACTCAACTTTGATTTTCATATACACTGTCATTGGAATTGATGGATTATAATGTCAATGCAGATCTAGGTTTTTCTCCTTTTTCCCATTTATGGATATTACATTTAAATTTTGCATGATGATTTGAATTTTGAGCCTGATTTCAATTTTGAGCCTAACTTTTTCATTTAATTAGCCATTGAAAAAGATACATATTCAATTTGGGTCAATTCATCAATCCTTTTCTTATAATGCACTTTGCTAGATTTAGTATAAATGCAACATGTGACCATGCAAACCCTTCAACAACAACAACCATTGTCGTTTTTTTATTTTTTATATGTGATTTCCCTCATATAGTTGTATTGGTCATATAGTAATTAACAATATAATGAAATCTTTAGTCATATATTGATGGGTAAAATATCTTTGTCCATTTCAGTGCCATAAATGAATGCTGCTTGTTTTTTTTTTTTTTTGTATAATCTTTAAATTAACAAACTTTTGAAAGGGAACTTTTGTTTGTTGTATAGGAAACTTTTGTTTGGATCTTAATATTGAGTTATTGACTTTTGACCTAAATGTTTAGTTTATTATTACATTTTCTTATATCTTGCATATTTCTTTCAATTGAGTAGCTCTAATAAGTTAAATCAACATGTTCAGTTTAATCTATCGCTTTTGAAGAATCACAAAAGTATATGGTGTAACATCTATCCTCATATGGTAATTCTTTTAAATCACTCACTTTTTTCAATTTCTATTATTGTTGTGTTTTGTGTTTTACTTGTATTGACATGTTTTAAATATTGACATGCACGGTTTTAGTTTCGTTTTTGTTGCATAGGCTCTTCTAGAATTAAATTGCTTGTTTATATATATATATATATATATATATATATATATATATATATATATATGTTCTAATATGAAACTGAAGTTTTGAAAAATAGGGATGTGGCATGTTTTGTTGGCTTGCTGAATGTGTTCATGTATGTTCTATACGCTAAATGTGTACATGTATACTCTGTTGGCTTGCTGATTATGTACATGTATGTTATGTTGGCTTGTTGAATGTGTACATGTATGCTTTGTTAGGTTGTTGAATGCGTACATCTATTTAAGTTACTTTAAACAAATAAAGCTTAGATTTATTTTACAAATTGTATTTTTAATTTAAACCAAAATGTTTGAATAATTTATGCAATTTAATTAAACTTATTAAGCTAACAACATCTAATAAATGAACAGGTAAAAATACATGATATGGACAAAACTTAGATATTCTGTGATAGATTATCTTATGAGTATTATGATGGGGTTGATTACTTCTTGGAGTTTTCTATTCTTAATTCTGAAAATAGAATGTCAATTAGATGTCCTTGTACCTCTTGTTGTAATATGGAGTTTTTAACTCCTGAATAAGTGAGGCTACATCTATTTAAAAAATGTTTTTTAGAAAAATATTTAGTTTAGAATTAGCACGGTGAGGTGGACCCAAAACCTACCTCTGTAATGTGCCAAGACCAGCCAAGAAATCAGCGTTTAAATGTCTGAATTACAGTAATATAAGTGACATGGTCCATGATGCTTTTGAGCATTGTGATAAAGATCCTAGTTCTTTTAAGGATATACTTGAAGATGCTGAAAAGCCCTTATATCTGAGTTTAAAGCATTCAAAGCTATCAAATTTAATGAAATTGCACAATATAAAAGGACTTTATGGCTGGTCTGATAGTGGATTTTCAGCTTTATTGGAAGTGCTGAATGAGATATTGCTAAATAATAAGAATATGCCTAAGTCCATGTATGAGGCCAAAAAAACAATGAAGTTATTAGGCTTAGATTATGAGAAAATACATGCATGTCCAAATGATTGCATTCTTTATAGGAATGAGTTCAAGAATCTTCTTGAATGCCCAAGCTGTGGATCTTCTAGGCAGCAAATAAGAAAAGATGGATAAAAAAAAAATTAAGAAAATGGGTCCCTAAAAAGTTGTTATGGTATTTTCCTATAATTCCTAGGTTCAAAAGAATGTTTCAATCACCACAAACTGTTGAGAACTTAACATGGCTTGAAAAATAAAAAAAATTAGAGATGGCAAGCTTCGCCACTCGGTAGATTTATCGACTTGGCAACTAATTGACAAGAAATGGCCTGATTCTGCCCAAAAGCTGAGAAATCTTCTGTCGACTTTATCAAATGATGAGATTAATCCACATAACACACTTAGCACTACTTATAGTTATTGGCCTATTACATTAATAATATATAATCATCCTCCATGGTTGTGTATGAAGAGGAAGTTTGTGATGTTGTCTCTATTAATATGTGGCCTTAAACAGCTTGGAAATGATATAGATGTATACCTAGCACCATTGATTGAGGACTTGAAAACCTTATGGGATGTAGGCATCGATGTGTTTGATGTATATAGGAAATAAACTTTTAATTTATAGACTGTATTGATATGGACAATTAGTGATTTCCCAGCATACGGGAACTTGTTTGGGTGTACTGTTAAGGGATACTATGGTTGTCCAGTTTGTGGGATAAACACATGTGTATGTTGGCTACCGCATAGTAAAAAATTTTCATATATTGGCCATACGTAGTTTCTTGAAAATCCCCCTAGGCCTTTGTCTGGTACAAAGATTTTAAACTTGGTAGATAACATTGACACCAAGTTTGGGAGAAAGGTCTAAAAAAATAAAAAACGGGGTGAGGTTGAGGGTGGCAACAAGGGTGAAGGTGAAGGTGAGGGTGACGGTAACAGTAAGGGTAGGGGTTAGGGTGAAGGTGAGTGTAAGGGTCAAGGTAAGGTTGAAGTTGAGGGTGAGGGTGAAAGTGAGGTCGCAGGTGAGCGTGGGGGTGAGGGTGAGGGTAATGGGGATGTAGCTCAATTGTTGTACAAAAAAAAATAAATCTTCTTTGATTTAGAATATTAGAAACACTTGTTAGTTTGCCATCAACTAGATGTGATGCACATTGAGAAAAATATATGTGAGAGCATTTATGGCACATTACTCCATCAACCGGGGAAAACAAAAGATGGAATTAATGGCAGAAAAGATCTTACACATCCAGAGCTTAGAGAGAAAATTACTAAAGCATTTATTGCATTAGCTCTTGATGAACAAAACAAAGTCCTGCCCCCTGCCCTATACATTTTAAGTAAGAAAGAAAAAAAAAATGTTGTGTGAAACCTTACAAGGTGTCAAAGTTCCTTATGGTTACTGTTCTAACTTTAGAAATCTTGTTTCAATGGATGATTGTCATCTTCATGGCCTTAAGTCTAATGGTTGTCATACCTTAATGCAACAACTACTACCATTGGCAATTTGAAATTGTTTGCCTCAAAATGTCAGATCTGTCATAATCTAATTGTGCCTTTTTTTTTTAATTCTTTGTGTTCTAAGATAGTAGAGCCTGATTCTTTAAACCAATTGTAAAAGGAACTTAAAATCACCTTATACAATTTAGAACAATATTTCCTACTTGCCTTCTTCGATATAATGGTCCATTTAACAGTCCATCTAGTGGAAGAAGTTAGGCTCTGTGGCCCGATATACCTTAGATGGATGTATCCATTTGAAAGAGAAATGAAACCTATAAAGGGTTATGTTCACAACCGAAACCATCCTGAAGGTTGCATTGCAGAATACTATGTTGCTGAAGAAGCACTTCAATTTTGTGTTGAATACCTTTCAAATTGTGAATCAATCAGACTACTTACTGGTTATCTAATTGATTGCACAGTCGAAAGGCCACTCAAAGGTGCAAATGTTAAGGTGGTTGACGCACCTACATTGGCCCAAGCACACCGATGTGTTTTGGTGAACACCCCCGAGTTCAACCATATATAAAGTATGTGACTGAAAAATTTTCTTAATTTATGATAAGATTTTTTTCAATTTTATTAATTCTGTTGGTATAATTTTAGGGAGCATTTGGCCTTGTTGCAATCAAAACACCCTCGTCAATTAAAAAGGCCTTTATGGTTGACAACCTGGCACTCCCGTATGTTTGCTGATTGGCTGAAACAAAAGGTTAGATTTGCTTTATTAGGTGTAATAAAAGTATCCAAGTGAAGGTAAAGAAATTTTTCTGTTTTAACTAATTACTGTGGTTTCATTAATTGAAACAATAAGTTACAACTGATAAATCAAATAATGTAGCAATTAACGAAATAGTATGGTGGCTGGCAAACAAACCATGCCAAGCGTGGTTACATATGAAGGCTACTGTATTAATGGTTTTAATTTTACTACGAGAGATCGGGATAGTAGCCGTGTAACACAAAATAGAGGTGTTTATGTTATTGCTAACACTTTACAGATTTCGAGTTCAAAAGACAAAAAACCCTAGTATGGGGATATGCCTTTTTACAGGGTAGTCCATAAAATTTGGTAGCTTGATTATTTGGGGGTTGAAAGGGTACTTTTTAAGTGTGATTAGGTAGATGATAGAAGGGTTAACATTGATAAGTTAGGGTTCACTGTAGTCAATTTAGATAAGATAGGTTACAAATCTGATTATTTCATTGTAGCTAGTCATGCAAAGCAAGTGTTTTATGTGAAAGATCAATTAGATAATAGTAAACCAATTATTTGTTCAGTGAGTGAAAAATGTAATTATTCAAATAGGGTTAGGTGTGATGACATGGATGTGTATGCACCATTATCTAACAATTTTTCAGAATGTAAGTTGGATATAAGCGTTGAGGAATTTGTGTAAGATCAGTTGTTGATGTTTTCCATGTGGATATTGATGCAAAAAATGGATAAATCAAGTACTATACCTTGCGAGCACTATTTCTCATAAGTTAGCAATTGATTTGTTTTTATTGTTTTATTATTTTATTATTATATTGATATTTGTAGCACTGATCCACTTTATATATTTGCAAATTTGTTGGAGACATGGCAAAAAATAAGGAGCAGACATATGATCCAGATTTGGAAAGAAGACCAAGGCAAAACCTTACAAAGAAGAAAGAGTTGCAGAAGAGAGTTAGTGACGAGACTGAGGTCATGTACAATTCGTATGGAGTTCCAGATGGAAAAAAGAGAAACGATATGAGGAACTATATTGGGGTGATTGTATGAGAAAGAGTTATAATTATATATGATGATTGGAGGAAAGTGCCACTAGACATCAAGGAGACGCTGTGGATTCATTTTCAAGAAAAGTTTAAGTTGAGTCTTAAGGCCAAAACACAAGTGTTCAAATGAATGAGAGTTGCATTAAGGGGCTTTAGATGTAAGTTGGCAAATGAATATATTCTGCCCAATGCAAACAACTTAAAGTCACTGAAAAAGCCTCCTCTTAAGTATGAGGGCATTAGAAAAGATGATTGGAAGAGCTTTATTGATAAAGTTTTATCCGAAGACTTTCAGTTATGTTTAAAATTATGTTAGTTGGATAATATTATTGAGTGCTTATAACCATTTTAATTAATATCCACTTTGTGTAGGAAAAAAGTAAGGCAGCAAAGGATAAAAGAGTGAGGAATGTGTACAATCATCATTTGGGCAGCACAGGATATGCTGGGCTGCTACATAAAAGGGTAAGTACAATAACCACTCTATACAAACTTATGACATTTTAAATACAAATAATAATATATTTTAGAGCAGTTATGAATTTACTTTTCATCGAATTATTGCAGAAATTGGACCTCAGAGTTTCTGAGCTCGAGATTGACCGCAGTGAAGCCTGGTTATTGGCTTACAAAAAAAAAGATGGAAGTTATACACCTGAAGTACAGCAAGTGGCTGAGAGAATCGTAAGTTTCCACTACTATTGAAAACTGTGCACATGCAAAGTGCTTGAAACTGAAAGCTGCCTGAGTTATTTTATAAACCAAGTTCATGCAAACTATCAAATTAATGCTTTGTTTCTTTTGAAAAATGCTAGTAATACGATGTACGTTTCAACTATCATCATTTAACTTATTTTTTATTCCTAATTTTGATAAAATCTTTTTCTATTTATTTTCTAGAGTGAACTAAGGAGCTAGGTTGAGCATGGAACATTCTAATTCCAAGGACAAAATGATATCTTATATGAAGCCTTTCAAAAGAAGCCTAATGGAAGTCGAGTGCAAGGATTAGGCCAATTCATCACTCCATCCATGTATTTTAATATTCCTGATCTTACGGAGCTAGCGCGAGAATGGAGAATGTATCAAGAGAGTTTTCAGTTTATGCAAGCTCAGTTAGATCAAATGAATGCAAGGATAAATGCCTATAACAACACTGAAGTTGGAAGTTCCAACTTTCCTAACTCCAAAGGTGGTTACAATGTTAAAATAAAGATAAATCGTCGATCACCCAGCAAAGTTACTCTAAAGTTAGTGGCAAATAACCTTAAAGCTACTCCAAAGTCAATGTTTAATGACCCTATTGTTTGTCCAAAATTTGATAAAAACATCAACACACCTCCCCTGCCAGCCCCTGCACAGAATCCACCCAAAGTAGTTTGTGAAGCCACTTCAAAAATCACCCTAAAAAGATCTCCAAGATTAACTACTTCAAAGAAAAAAGTCAATGGCTGAAAGTCTTCTACAAATGGTATGGCATATCTATATGAATAGAAAGGAACAACAAAGGAACCTATTGTTCTGAAATCAATGACAACAAGGAAACTTATTCTGAGAAAGAATAACCGTGGAGCTGTGAAAGCAAGAAAGGAGAACAAGAGTTCACAGATGAACATCTTTTCTTTGATGATTGAGAGCTCCTTGCCATGGTCGATTATGATTGTGCATGATCTGAAAACTTTTGGTGTCTACTGGGAAAGCAGATTGGACAAGCAGATTTGCAATAAAGTCATTGACTTTACAGAGCTCTCAAATTTTGTTATTAAGATATGGATCAAGTAAGAAATAAAAACTTGATTTCTATTTTTATTATTATTTTTATTTTGCAAACTGTTATTAATTTATTTGTTTTATTTATATGTCATACAAGTTTTTTTTTTTTAATAGACACTTGTATGAGGAGATGGATAATAGTGGTGATGTTATTCCAATTCAATTTGGATGTATAGCTAAGTTGCATTCAACTCAAGCAAGCTACCCAAATAGGTGTTCCTATATTTTAGACCTTTTGGGCAAGATACAAATACAAATAGCCCAGATTATTGTGTTCCCATATAATCCAGGGTATGGTTTATTTATTTTTTGTCCTTTTTTTTACATGCCTGATTTAAATTTATCTTCTAATCTGTTTTTTATCTTTTTAATTGTTTGTTTAGTGGCCACTGGGTGCTAATAGCAATTGATATGGTGAGACGAAAAATATATTATCTTGATCCATTAGGTGATAGTTCTAATGATGAGTTGAGGCAGATGGTGAATGAGTAAGTTTGATTGGTTTACTTAATTTTTTTATTTTTTTATATTGTTGATTAATTTGTTGGCATCTGTTAAAATTTCTTATAGTGGGATAACAATGCATCAAGTGAAGACCAACAAAAAAAAGGTTGTACAATAGGTCCCTATGAAGGTATTAATAAAACAAAGTTATAACTTTCATTGTTACTTTCATCAATATATTTGAATCTAAGTCTTTTACTTTCTTAGTGTCCGAAACAACTTGGAACCTTTGAATGCGGTTATTATGTGATGAAGTACCTCCAAGATCTTATTCAAAATTTGTGCATTCTTGAAAACAATGTAAGTTCCTTTATAAATTTTTTTTTATATTTCCTTGAACAATGCATTATGGGATGAATTTTCTTAAGAACAGTGTTTAATCGATTAATTGCCACTATTTATGAAATACTACTGTTAATTATGTGAATGGTGAGGATGTTTAATGGGTGAATCATTTACTGCTTGATGCTTGAAAATAACAATATAATCAATGCTTGAGAGGAAGTACTGTGTATGTTTAGGATAATTACATACACTTTATTTGGCATATTTATTGTATATATGTAAAAGCTACAACACTATATATATCTAGATTTTATCCTACTGTTGTTTTAAATCTAGTGTGTAGATTCAATAGTTGAACATAATCGATCAATATTTTGCTAAATGCATTCAAGATGTTTGGCAAAATTGATGCCAAATTTTAGTGTGTTCTACTATACTTAAGGCTCTTTAGTGCAAACCAAAATGGCTGGAACTATTGCATGTAGAAATAGACGTCATATGAAGCACAATGTTAAATGCTAAAGTAATATTGAGTAAATCAAAATGATATATTATAAATTATCAGCTTCTTAGATAGTTTTGGTAACTATTATTTACTATGGTGATACAACTTATTTGCATGTTCTTCATTTTTTATGTTAATCATAACAGATTTAAAAATATATATTTTTATTTTTCTGTTTTCTTTTAGTACAATTTTAAAATATGTGTATACATTTTGTTGCTTTATTTTTGAAGTTCAAGGGTTGGGATGAGTACACTACAGATGATTTTTCGCAACTTCGCAATGAGTGGGCCATGTATGTTGCAAAGTTAATTGTAGCATACAATAATCAGGTAAATTGTACGCCTGAAGTATATTTTTCCTTGTAAATATCAAAGAATTGGTTTCTGTAGCATACTAGCTAATTCTATATACTACACTTGTAGGTGGAAAAGGTGAAGGGAAAGGTCAAGGTCAAGGAGTAGATGTACTTGGGATACTTGCTTGGTTTCTGTAAACTGTCATTATGTTATTTCCAAACTATAGTTGAGATGTTTTTAAACTATATTTGAGATATTTGTATTAGTATTTTATTTGATACTTATTTAAATCTTGTTGGGAATGTTATATACTTATATTTAATTGTTTAGTTGAGTGCTTAAACTTAATTGTAATATTTCTTTGGATACCATCATTTGATTGGCACAACTAAAAGAACAATGAAAACAGTAGAGTAACAACATAAATGCAAAACTATAAATTCAATTAGAAGACATTAGTGCTAAAAACATGTATCAGGAAGTAAAAGTGCTATTGTGTCATAATACCAGTGATGCTACAGTAATACTAATTACTGACACTAAAGTATTAGTATCCAGTCATTGTATCATGTCATCTTTGTGGTGTAAAACAAACCATTGACATGTAATAATTGTTAGTAAACACTATCACTATAGTGTCATAATATTCGTGATACTATAGTGAAAGTAACTATCCACATGTAATCATTATCAGTAACTACTAATACTATAGTGTCATAAATCTTGTAATACTATAGTAATAGTAATTGTTGACACCACAAACAAGTGTCACTATTTTTCTTACTGCCAGATTACTGACACAATTAGAAAGTGTCATTGAAAATAATTGCTGACACAATTCTAACATCAGTAAAGACCATTTTTCTAGTAGTGCAAGGCTAGTTTTATATATTCATGAATTAAGTTTATGTCATGAGTTTTAGATACAAGATTGCATGATTCGCCTAAGATCCAATAGATAGGTAAGGCCGAGTCGTGTCAATTTGGTATCAGAGCATGGTTATAGAACTTCTTGATGATTATATTTTCTTGATGACTATAAAATTTCTTGATCAAAAGAAAACCACCTTCACACATCTTTATGGGATGTTTGCTTATAGAAGAATGTCATTTGGATTATTTAATGCACCAGCCATTTTTCAGCTTTGCATGATGGCTATATTTTTTTATATAGTGGAAAGATTTATAAAATGTTTATAGACAATTTCTTAATTTTTGGATCTTCATTTGATCATTATCTAAACAATTTAGATCTAGTTTTGTAGCAACATAAGAGACCAATCTATTTTTAAATTGGAAAAAAAGTCACTTTATGTTACAAGAAGTATTGTATTAGGTCATCGTATTTTAGCTAAAGGAATGGAAGTTGATTGAGCGAAGATTAATGTCATTGAGAAGTTGACCCGCCGATTTTTGAGGAAGCTGTAAGAAGTTTTTAAGGGCATGCTGGGGTTTATCAACGTTTTATTAAAGATTTTTCAAAGATAACAATACACTTGTGCAACCTTTTGATTTTACTGATGAGTGTTTGTAGGCTTTTAATAATTTGAAAGAGAAGCTAGTTTCAGCTTCGATTATTATAGCACCATATTAGGATCTGTTGTTTGAACTTATATATGACACTAGTGACTATACCATTATAGCAGTTTTGGGGTAATGGAATAATAACATGTTTGCATGTCATTTACTATACAAGTAGAACTCCGACAGATGTTCAATTGAATTATGCTACTACTAAGAAAGGGTACTGACCATTGTGTTCACTTTTGAAAAATTTCCCTCATATTTGATTTGCTCGAGGGTGATAGTTTACCCTAGTCATTCAGCTTTTAAATATCTATTCATAAAGACATGCAAAATCTAGATTGATCTTTTAGGTGCTTTTAGTATAAGAATTTGATTAAAGATTCATTATAAAAAGGGATCTAAAAATCTAGTCCCAGATCACTTATCTTGATTATGGTAAGGAGAACAAGGGGATAATGTAGTGGTTTCAATTAACAAAGAATTTCTTAATGACAAACTACTTTCTCTTTAAACTTTGAATGCACCATGGTAAGTAGATTTGCTAGTTGTTTGGCCAACACCATTGTTCCTTTTGGTTTATCATATCAATAAAAGAAATTCCTTTTAGATGTTAAGTATTCTCTTTGGAAGGATCCATTCTTGTGTAAGTGCAGTTCAGACTAAATCATTTAACGATGTGTGTCAGATGTCAAGTATTATCTTTGGTGAACTCTAATGCAACCAAAATTGCAAGAAAGGCATTTCAATTAGGTTTTTATTGGCCCACATTATTTAAGATGCTTATGTTTTTATTGTTGCTTGTGATCGATGTATAAGAACTGGTAATATTTCTAGGAAGAATAAAAAAACAATTAAATAATATTCTTAAAGTAGAATTGTTTGATGTTTGAGGAATTGAGTTCATGTGTCCTTTTCCATCTTTCTTCAAGAATAGATATATTTTAATAGCTATTGGTTATGTTTCCAAGTGGATAAAAGTTGTTGCTTTGCCTTCTAATGATGATCGAGTGGTGAATTTTTAAAGAAAAATATTTTCACACAATTTAGCAATCCAAGAGAAATTATAAGTGGTGGTGGGAAACATTTTTGCAATCGACAATATGACGCTCTCTTGAGCAACTATAGAGTCACATGTACAGTTGTCACCTCTTACCATCCACAACTAGTGGCCAAGTTGAAGTCTGAATCAAAAATTAAAGAGAATTTTGGAGAAAATAGTAAATCTATCACGGAGGTATTGGTCCAAAAAATTATATAATGCACTTTGGACATATTGAACAGCTTTCAAAACACTTATTGGTATGTCTTCTTATCATCTAGTATTTGGAAAAGCACATCATCTACCTGTTGAACTTGAGCATAGGGTATGTTGGGCTATAAAGATTTTGAACTTTGACATGCAAGCGATAGGCAAGAAGAGATTTTTGCGACTTAATGAGATGGATGAATTTCTTTTTACAGATTATGAGAATGCTCGAATCTACAAAGCTTACACTAAGCATTGGTATGACAAAGATGTACTTATACATGAATTTTAGGCTAGTCAGAAGGTTTTATTATATAATTCTTCACTTCGACTCTTCCCAGGCTAGTTAAGATCCTATTGGTCCAACATTTTTACAATAATACAAGTCATTTCGTTTGGTGTGGTAGAAGTTTCTCATGATACAAAGGGCATATTTATGCGTTTGACAAGCATAAGGCGGCCATTAAGCTTTTTAGTCCTTAATGACAACTAGAGACAATTAGGCTAATTACTATAAATTAAGCACTTTTTGGGAGGCAACCGAGGCTTTCTAAACTTTATTATTATTATTTTTATTATTATTATTATTATTATTTTTTCCTCTTTACTTAGACTTTCTTTTGTTAGTCTTTTATTTTATTTGTTTTATTTTGTGCGGTCTACATTCTTGCACAAGTTTAGGAGTGGACAAACATCAACATTTCTAATTCCCTTCAATGACTCAACTACAAATTCACATCTTCAAGCGCACAACCTAGGGATTTTCTCTTTTCCTTCTTTTTTTCGTTTACATTGAATATTCCCTTCAATGTTGATTTTGAGTTTTGGGGTAGGAATATTCACTTTCATTTTATAAATAACAACAGCAACAACAACATAAAAAATTTTGTTTTGATGCCGGTGATAAGTATATGGTTGAAAATGAATATGATTTTTTAAAAGAGATGAATATTGTTTTAGTTTATACTTGATTCTTGTGTTAGTTTCATCTTGATTGTGATTCTTTTAAATATCTTGAGCACTCACATCGATTTTTTCAAAATTTTGATTTGAGATTGATACAAACTGAGTTGAGCATTTTAAATTTGAATAAACGATTGTTATCTCGATCCTATATTACTTAGTTTATGCAGGCATCAAAATCTAAAATAGCTAACTATAACCCTTAAAATTGAAGCTATTCTTCAATAATTTAGGCCTATGTAGCATTAGTATGTAAAGGAAAATCTATCATGAGAAGATGGCTACCGTAAGGGGTAGAGTGAAAGCTCCTGACTTGAATAATTAAAAAAAAAATGCTACAAAGCAAAATCAAAAGAAACTGCAACTTTATGCCTATATGTATAATATTTTCAAGACGATAAGGTTAGTTTGACCTCTTCTATTTATGATTCAATACAAGGGTTGTTGATATTAAAGATTTTAAGAATGAGTTTTGATTGAATTGATTCACACAAACACCACCTAGGGATTTATTGCAAATGCTAAATGCTATTGTGATCATCTGTGAAAGTGGTTTCATTTGGATTTTCTTTTCGTATTTTTTATCTTAGTTTTTCCTCGAGAACTAGCCAAAATGTTAAAGTTTGGGGGTATTTGATGTGCTCACAACCTATATATTATGTTAATACTTCCCTAACTTAATTTTATGCAAAATTATGTTTTATGTTATGTTAATTTTTATCTTGAATTTTATATTTTGTTATTATAGGTATATTTTAGGAATAAAAAGGAAATCAATTGGACCTTAGGAAATAATGGAACACAATATCACTGACTTGTAGAAACAAATATTTAATTGTTGATTTCACGAAACATATGAGAAGTCAAACCGTGAGCATGAATTTAAGAAAAGAAGAAAAGGACAATGAATTCCAATTTTAAGTTATTCACGTCGAGAGCACTAAAGAATTAATTGATAAATTATATATGGCAAGCATGTGATGGGCTTTTTGGCAAATCCTTGTTGGCTTAGCAATTATTATATAAAAGGGGGTAAAACCACAGAGCCGAAGAAGAGAGGAAGACGAGAAGCAGCAGCCGGGCGAGGAGAATCCGAAAGCCGGGAAAGCTGATAGAAGATAGAGCTGAGTTTTTTCTTTTCTTTCTCTATTGCTTTATTCGAATGTTCCCAATTAAATTTATGGATTCTCTGTGTTTTTAGAAACTAATTTATTTTGCTAGACCTACAATGTAGTCTAATTATGAAGATTTAATTTCATAAATCTATGTTATTTTTATTTTATTATTTTGTGATTGAGTGTACATTATTGTGCTTAATGCTTTTAAATATCTAGTCAATATTTGAATGATTTATGGATACATAATGAGATTAAGAGGAGATTATGTGTTTTTACTCAGTGTAATGGATACAATGAATTGGATAAAAATAGAGATGTGCCAATATAATTTATGCAGTTTTATCTAAGAATTTTCATAAAACTCATTGAATCTTTGCATATTTAAATTTATATAGAGTTATAGTGGGTTAACAAGTGAGAATAGTTTTGATATTACTGAAGAGAGGATATTAAATAGATTAGAGAAATTTATGTCAACATAGGAAATAATTTTTAGTAGCGTAAATGGAGGATTAAATTTGATTGATTATGGTGAAGTTAAATGTCTTAGTCCATTAGAATGTGTTTTTTTCTCGGATTAGTTTGCAATTAAAATCATTGATAGCATATACTTCACAAAATAAGACTAAGAATCGGAATCGATATCATAAAGAGCCCACAAATTTGGGAATCATTCCTATTAATTTTATTCCCAAAAGGGGTTGGGAATCAAGTTTCAAGTCCTATAACTACCCATGTTCCCTCAATTGAATTTTCATAATCCCTAAATTGCACTCAATTAGGTTATGTCTTTTGAATTTTGGTCCCTATATATTTATGAAAATACCTAAAAGCTTTATATTATTTGCAAAAAGGTCCTTTGATAATAATTAGTAGTGGTAATAATAATGATAATATTATTAATGTTATCATTACAATTAATATTAATTTATTATTATTATTGTTGTTGCTGTTGTTGTTGTTAAAATATATTAGCTTTATTACTTTAATTATTATTATTAATTATTTTTATTTTTATTTTTATTAATATTATCATTACTATTATTACTACTATTATTATTATTAATGTCTCCATCATCATTATTAATAATATTATTATTAATTTATTATTATTATTATTATTGTCATTAATTGCATTATTATTATTAAAATTTATTAATTTTTTGTTTTAATTAATATTATTGTCATTATTATTATTTTTATTCTTATTATTGTTATCATTATAATAAATACAAATAATAGTAGGGACAACAATTAACAAAGGGTATTTTAGTAACTTATAACAATGTATTCCGATTCTAAGATAAAGTAAAAACATCAATAGAAATGCAGTTCATTGCGATCGCGATTCCTATAACTCAAATAAGTAACTTATTATAATTCTAATTCCTCACTCCGATTCCAGCTTATTCCAATTTTGGCCCATTTCAATTCCAACCTATTCTGGTTCCCATTTAGTAAATGCACCATTAATCGCTTGGTGATTTCTATTACTACTTGCATCTTTATTTAATTTTTAGTTGCTTTATTTTATTTAAATTTTTTATCTAAATTCGTTTATTCGATTGTTCAAATAAATTTGGGGTAAAATAATTTTGGCAGCTAATAAGCTATACAATCTTTGTGGAATGATACTTTACTCTAATTATATTACTTGTGCTAACTAGTAATAGTTAACAAAATAAAATTTTTCATTCTCTGTGTGTGTGCGCGTGTGTGTGCGTGTGTGTTTTATCGGTTTCTTCATCATTATTGCTATAATAATATTGTTACTAATAATTCAATTAAACTTGAGGAACCAAATCCAACAATAATTCTTGAGGGCGGTCGTAACACGGTCAGCAAAAAGGTTTTGAAATTTTTGTTGAGATTTCTGCGTGGGGTTTCAGATAATAATTTTAACTATGAGAGATGGTTGATTTAGATTATAAGAAAAGATGAAGGGAAAAAAAAGATGAATCGTGTTTTCTTAAACCATGACTAATTTGTGGACTTGAATTTTATGTTTTGTAAATCATGTTTTCTTAAAATAGTTACCGAACACTCACTCTGTTCCACTTAAATTTTGAGACAAAAATAAAAATGAGCATTAGTGGACCTACAGCTAGATTAGAGCGGGCTGTAGCACGGTCTAGTTCAGAAAAAATCATTTATACTCCTTATCTTTTGATTAATTTTACGTAAGGATATAGTTTTTATTTTATTTTCTTATATGTCCATAATTCAGTTACCCTTATATTTTATCAATTTCATATAACAATAGAGTCCTTATTTTATTTTAAATGTGTTACTAATTCAATTCTATTTTTTCCAATTGAAATTACCGAATTATTTTCTAAAATGATTAAATTATCTATTTATTGAATAGATTAAAAACATTAGGGGTTTAAAATGTTGTTACTGTTTTAATTTATTTTTAAAAAATTTTAATTGAAAAAAAAGTATGTCAATGTAATATAATATCCTGTTAAAATAACATATGGTGATAATACCGAATAAGAATGACTAGCTGCCTTAAATTAACTTTTTGGGTAATTTTTTGCCTACCCTCGAATGAATTGACATTTTGCACCACGCACCTAAAAAAAATGACATGTTGCACCGCACCCCCAATTCCATTAGTTTTTCAATTATTATTAATGGTGTAGGGGCAAAAATGGAAAAGTAAAGTGAAATTTAAAAATAAAAAATTTTATTACTCTAGAACTGCGCCAAATCATTTCATCTATGATCTCGCTTGTTAAGTCACCAAATACGGCCATAGAAAAAGCAATTCCATGGATATGAAACTAAGATGACAATATGTAATTGGCGCCAAAAATCCACCGAACCCAAACTCATATGTGAAGGAGTTAAGATTTGTGAGAGACAAAGTGGATATTAGTGTGTGGTTGTGTGCATTTTACTAACAAGAGAGGAGATCTGAGTATTGGGTTGTTGAAGAAGCTCAGATTAGTAACAAATCCATGTTTATTTTTCACTTATTTGGATTTCCATGTATGTTATTTTGCAAGTCCCAGCTACTCTGTTATCTGCATATCAAATAGTTATTTGGGTTTGTTGTGGTTTTTGACTTTGGTGTGTGTGCACTGGATTTATAGCTGAATTTGTGTGGAAGTTTAACTTATATTGCATTATTGTTGCAATAGGATAGTGGGTGGGTTTTCAATTTTTTTTTTAACACTCACAGTAACTCCATTTTCACTCACAATCCATTTATTTCCTTACCATCTTGGCTAGCTTTTCTTCCCAGCTTCTCATTCGATTCCCATTATAGTACTCCATGGTAAATTTTTGTTTAATTTTTCCTTTAAAGATTGAATTTCATTCATGAAGATTTTATTTTTATTCATAATAGCTAGTAGAATTCTTTGAATGATTGCTTTTGCTAATATATTTTACTCCAAAATTTATTATTTGCATGTTATTGTATTATGCATGTGCAAATGGGGATTTTTGGGTTCATGGTTTCACTATTTGACGATAATGTCAGGAGGGGATTTGGGTGACTTTATGCACCTTCATTTTACGAAATATAATGTTTGTATTACATGACACCTACTCTAACCATTAGATAATTAAGGACAAAATTTACTTTGTACAGGTGAAAATGGATGATGATGGTAATACAACTTTTTATGTCACATTCAAAGACACAACACGCAATCTTGGTGTTATTGATCCTGACAAGTTGAGTAGAGTTTCTATTATCAACAAAGTTATGATAAAAGTGTATGGAAGAAGGATGACTCTTGATGAGAAGTCTAATCTAAGTGTTTGGCTATCTTGGGAGAGAAAAAAAGTTTAGATTATGGATGATCATGACCTTATTGTTCAGTGACATGAGCACCACAACATGCTATACTATCATATGCAACTTTACCTTCATGAGATTCCTTCACTTGCAGAGTCAACAACAAAAAGAGCTTTATTCCAAACTTCTGAAGTTATCACTTTTGCAGCCCCTCAAACCAGCGTTCTAGTCATGACTGATCAAAATAATCTTGTCTCAGATGCCCTTTATAGCAGTATAAGTGCCAAACCACACCATTTATTATATCCTTCCACATTGAAGCCTAATATTGAATCTCAATCCAACTCTGATTTGTTTGAAGATTTTATGGACACCCATTTTAGATCATCAACAGACTAACAAGCAATATCACAAAACCAGAGTAATAGAACATACAATATTGGTACTATTAGTGATAGTGATGTTGATAACACTTCTTCATATGGTTCTAATGAAACCTCACAAGGGAAAAAAAATTATAGAATGTTCTTCTATCTCTCATCAGCTTCAGCAGCAACAACAGATGTCATATCTACATGAACCAACACCTAATACCCCAAATGCCTTCCCAAACTAGCCAACACAGAACCATGACTCACAAGTTTTCCAAACATCTAACCCTTTTCAAAGTCCTAATGATAATGGGCAAAAATCCAAAAGAATTGAACCAACAACTTCTATATATGACTCTAATGACAATGATTATGGCTTAACTAAATTCGAAGAAGGAGATCCATATCATCCACTAGGTGCTGCAAATGTTATTAATCCCCATAACCCTCCTATTGATCAAGTTGATAAGGGTCATATTCGTTTTGATGATAGTGACATAGATTGCATGTTTTATGATTGTGATAGTGATGATAATGAATTTGGTGAAGATTCTAATGATGAGACTGATAAAGTTTTAGCAAACATGGATGCAACACTGAGAGAAAACATATATGTTCCCAGTGAAGACCCTGTTGTATTTAGAATTGGACAATATTTCAGAAACTTTAGGTAGCTAACTTAGGGTTTAAGAAATTATGTAGTTGAAAATAGGTTCAAAATGTACAGGCACAAGTTTGAGAGATTCAGAATTAGAATTGGTTGTGCATTTTTTCAATGCCCTTGGTGGTTACATGCAACAAAGACTAGATTTAGCCACAATTTTTTATTAAAAGACTTCACAATGTCCACACATGTCAGAGAGATTTGAAAAACCTTGAATGTACAATAGAGTTTATAGTTATGAAGTTTGCATCAACGATTATAGAGAAACCAGACACCAAGATTGAATGGTTTATAAGTGAACTTAGAAGAAGGTATAGTGTGAAAGTCAATAAGCATAAGATATCAAGAGCAAGAAAGAAAGTTTTAGAGTGTCAAGGTGCTAATCATGAGTCAAGTTATAGGCTAGTGAGGAGTTACGCATAGATGATGCTTAACAAGATGCCACAAGCTTTAGCACTTGTTAGTGTGGTCATATATCATGCAGAACAACCTAAGACTCACTTCGACAGATTTGCTACATCTTTCCCTACATTGAAAGAATGCTTTAACCAAGGTTATAGACCTTTTCTGGGCATTGATGGATGCCATTTAAAGGGCCTTTACAAGGGTGTGTTTCTATCAGCTGTGGCCATTAATACAAATACTGGAATCTTCCTAATTTCTTTTTGTGTGTGTAGTGTTGAGAACCCTAGCACATGGGCATAGTGTCTTAGGCACTTGAACATTTTTTGAGGAGATAACAGGCAGCTCACCTTTATCTGTGATAAGTAGAAAAGTATTCAAGATGCTTTAGCTTTGGAGTTCCCTCATGCACATGTGAGGTATTGTGCTAGGCACATTCTAGCCAATTTGAAAGCAAAGCATCTACTCTCTTATTTTAAATCACATTTTTAGGCAGCAGTGTGTGTGTAATTTCTAATGTGTATATGTCAGTGCGCAAGTGTACATAAACAAGTAATAAAATGATAAGTATTCGAGTATCGTCTCTACAGGAATTGATGTTATTAGAAGTGCTACAACAATTCTTACAGTGCAAATTCAATTAAATTAAGTAAACGAGTTTATCAACTAGATAAAACTTGGTAATTTAAATGATAGAAAAATAAAATGCGATAAATTAAATTAACCTGTCTCACACAAGAATATAATCACTGAAAATGATGTAGTTGAGTGAATTAACTCACTTAATTACATTAATTGTTTTTCTGTTATAGTTCAGTTGCTATAACAATTACTACAGCAATTACTACAGCACTGAGCATAGTCCTAATGCATCCTCAGCTATAGCTTGTTGGACATCTTATATCTATATGCAACCTAACAATGACCAATTGTTATGCCAAATCAAGATATAGCATTATAAGATCAAGGTTCGTAATATCCTACAAGGTGAAGTCTTCTGTCTAGTTCATCACTAATTTTAGATTAAGTATGACCCTATTCAAATTTAGTTAACCCAACTTGGGAAACCTAAACTAGAACCATGTATTGTTATGATATTTTCTACTAAAACAGACCTTTTTGTGGCTCTCTCTTAGCTAGTATTACTAAATGGGTGGTCAATCGAAATAGTGAATTAAATTAAGCACTATCAAAACAAAATGTTATGGCAATTCTATAACAACACGATATTTCAGTCAATAAACTATAAAGCTTGTCTATCACTCAACCACAAATATAATTAGTTCATTATTTGTGATAAAACCAAAAATAAAATCATTTCAGCCATCAAATACATCATCATGAATTAAAGAAAACAAGAAGAATAAAGATGGGAAGTGCAAGGCCCTTCGTGATGCTTGATTTTTTCTTCCTCACGCCTGCAATCTCTTTTGTTCAGCCTTAGAATTTCTTGTTTCTTTGTTGTTTTCTTTTTCTTTCTTGTTATTTCTTGTGAATGACGGCTCTCTCTCTTTTCTAGGGTACGTACTTCTTTTATAATGGAAAACTAGGGCAACTGGATGTCTAAGGCACAAATCTTTTAGATTTGGAAACTGCAAATCACATATTTTTTTTCTGAGATTCGCACGAAATTTTCTCTTCTGTTGCTCTAGGATTGCTATAGCATTGGCTACAACATCTGTATTGATGCAAACTCACTTCCACTTTTCTGCAGCCAAATTCCTTCCTTATTCTTGCAAGCCCATTGCACAGCATTCCTTCCTTGAAAAATTGCACTTCCAATCGCCTACAATTAAGAACATGATCTAGGAACACAATTTATTCTAAAAACAACATAATTTATTAAAAATAAATTAAAATAGATAAGTATGCAAAATATAACTAAAATGCAATTAAAACATGTTATTTACTTTTTAAATAATCTTAATTTAAATCCAAAAGTGCTATAGATAACTCTCATTTCATAAAGTTGTTACACCCCCAAACTTAAACTAAGTCCAGAGATACTGCAACATTACACAATTATTATTCCATACTCAAGGGCAGAAGTCAATTCAATAATGTACAAGGGCAAAAATCTCAACATATTCCAACTGTGCTATAGTAACAAATTTAGTGTTTTGTTTTTTTTTTTTTTATTCTCTTCAATGTGGAATTAGTTTTTCATGTGAATGTCTATCATTTGTGGTGATGACACCTAATTACTCACCCAATGCATAAATCAAAGTTGCTGCAACAATGCTCATAATATGGTCTTATCTAAAGACACATTTGACTTAAGGTCGAACATGGGGCTCATAAACATACCTGGTTATTCAATATCCCAAATCGAGGACTAAGAAAATATATATTTTTTTCACTTATTGCTACAACAATACTCATAGCATCTGTTACCTTTGGACTCAAGTCTGCATATGGGTATATACTCAACCCTGGTTACTCAGCAGCTTCACCCATTAGAGTAAAATTATTCATAACAAGCACAGTTTTTGAAAATTTTTCTCTAAACTTAAGATGTTTTCTACCATTCTAACACACAAGGCTTTACTACAGCAACCTTCGAGAACTAAGTCAAAACCTAAGTGTTGAGACAAAATTTGACTTTTATCTTTGAACTATCCCTACATGGCAATCACAAAATTTGACACTCAATTTATCTTTATTAGGTGTTCAATCTATATAAAAACTTAGATAACAGAGCCTTACACACACATTCACAAACATAAACAAAACACATAAAGCTTAAACTTAGGAGGTGTTGTGTCTTCACATATACAAAAACACTTAAAATGCAAACAAACCAAGCAACCCAAACATGCTAATAAAGAAAACACAAAGTCATAAACCAACAAAGCAAAATAATAGAAATAAATAACAAAGTAAGTTTCTAAGGAAGACTTGAAAAATTAAAGCTGGTAAGGGCACTCCCATGTTGTTGTAGATTTATGGCAGCAACTGGTAGAGAAGGTCACTTCTTTTTGGTGGCTCTGCGGAGACGCTCCTTGGGTGACCCTTATGGAATGGCAGCTGCTGCAATAAATGATTTCTTCTTTTGGGTGTGGGGGAACTGGCTAGAGGTGTTCTAGTGGGCTCGGGCATCTTGGGTTGATGTGATCGTGTACGCTTTGGGTCTGGCTCTTCTGGTGTTGTAGCACCTCTAGATTGTTGTGTCTCTTTACGCTTGTTAGACCCCTTTTTAACTGGTGTTGATGCTGACAATTTTGGTGGAGTTCTTTGTGAAGTGGTTAGAGAAGCTTCCTGCAATGATATCCCGCAGATGTTGTTTTTCTACAACTGTTCGTATACCCTACTAACTGCTGCTTTAATTTTAGCATCAATCTCTTCTTGGTCATCTTTAGAATCTTCTTCACTTAGAAATTTTTCCTTGCCCTTGCGGGAAAGGCTGGGTGGCTCATCATCCTGGTCTTCTTCTTATTAGAGGATTTGCTTGTCTTTTCACTTATGTGGCACCACTTGAGGTGCCTTATCCTTTTCTTATTCATCAACTGCTCTATCGAATGCTAGAAAATGTGTATTTATATTGGAGAAAATCATTATTTTACACTCTAAGTCTAACTAACATCCATACTTTTATATCTTTAAGTCCCTTGTGTTTAATTATGTATGTTTTATTTTAATTAAGTATTTTATGTATTCTAGGGGACATCATAGTCATTTCACAATGAATGAGATCAGATAGAAAATGAACAGCAATTTTGAACTCAAGATAATCGAAAACCTTAGGAGAAGCCTAAAAAGATAAATAGTACTGTTCATGGCACTGTTCACCTATACTGTACGATGACGTGGTATTGTTCAATGACGTGCCGGCATTTGATTGGACGAATAATGTGGCATTGAATGCTTATGTGGCATTGACCGATGATGTGTTGTTGACTGATGACGTGTCACAATCCTATTAGACTAAAATGCTGATGTGGCGTTAACCAGCGACGTGGCAGTATGTTAGTGGACCGAAAAAATGTGCGTACGGTACATGCATATACATTGAATGACAGCCCTGATAATGTGTTCCATCCAATAAGAACTTGCCACATGGCACAATCTTGAGCGTTCAAATTGTTTTAATCCGATGGCTATGATTTACTCATTGTATCTATAAAAAGAGGGCTTCCCCCCTAATTTGAGACCCCTGAATCCATTTTTTAGCTCCATTTTCTATAATTTCATCTTCATCTTGTATTTTCTACATATTTTAATAAAATTACCATTTTACCCCTAGTTCAATTATGAGTAGCTAATTTCCTTTCAAGCTTGGGTTGAAGGTGAAGTCTCAACATGCTCTATGGGCTTAATTTGATAAATTTACTTTTTCTTCTCCTCTAATTTATGTGGATGTTTTGACTTTTCGTAGACCGTTAGTAATAATCTTGTCTAGATATCAGTTAGTATTACCGTCTCCTTGGGCAGGGTTATTACTATTTGGCACAGGAAGCACTTAGCACCATATCCATTAGAGTGAGGTTCATGAGGAGTGAAAAATACCCCTTCATGATTTAATTGGTACTAATAATGAATGTTAAGCAAATGGTGCATGTTGAGTACAGATCCGGAGATCCAAACATTTCATTTTAATAATTTATTTCCACCGCTTTAATTTAAATAAATAGATAGCCTACGTCATTTTCATTATAAATCCAACTACCAACTCAGAAAATTAATTTTACATGCAATTAAAATTCATCTTCTCGTGGGATCGCCACTTGCCACTGTTGATCTATTCTACAATAGATTCGTGCGCTTGCGAGTTCAATAAAATTTGCACAACAAGTTTTTGGCGCCGTTGCCGGGGAGGTAAGTTATTTTAATTTGTAGAATAATTTTTTAATTTCTTTATTTATTTTTTTTAGTTGTTTTCTTATAATTTTCTTCAATTATTATTATTAAAAAAAAAGAATTTGTATTTTGAGGTAGGTATTTTTTTTCTTTAAATTTTTTTTAATTTAATTTTCATGTTATTTTATTTTATTTCGTTAATTTGGCAGGTTCAACCGCCTATTAATTTATTTTAATTTTTTTCACATATTTATTTTTTTTATATATATAGCACTTGAGTTTGTTTTCATAGAAAGATTGTAACAACGTGATAAGGTTAGTATAATAATTTCTCCTTCTTCTTTATTTTTATTAATTTTGTTATCATTTATTTTATTTTTTTTCCTTTGCATGCATGGTCGTAGGTCAGAATTTCCTAATCTTGAGCCTATAGACTTTGAATTGGAAAAAACACTTTGCACACACAAACATGTTGTAATTAAAAATAAAATTAAAATGGATTTGCAACCAGCACCATAAGAGAGGCCATTTAAGGACTACTTCAATCCTTTAACTAATTTGAGCACATCATGCATAACATACCCAAATGTAGCTGCTAGGAGTTTTGAATTAAAATCTAGTATGCTAAATTGTCTCCCAACATTCTATGGCCTAGAAAATGAAGATCCATATAATCACCTGAATGATTTCCATGCTATATGTCAAACTTTTAAATATAAGAAATTTTCAGATGATGATGTTAAACTTAGATTATCCCCATTTTCTTTAAAGGATAGAGTTCGTTCATGGTTCAATGCATTGCATGCTAATAGCATTACATCATGGGAACAAATGGTAACAAAATTTTTGAATAATATTTCCCAGTACATAAAACCAATGCTATTCACAAGAAAATTTCAAAGTTTACCCAAAGAGAAGACGAGCAGTTTTTTGAAGCATAGGAGCAATTCAATGGGCTACTTCTCAAGTGTCCACATCATGGGTACGAGAAATGGCACCAATGCCAATACTTTTTTGAGGGATTATTGCCGCATGAGCAAGAATGGCTAATGGCAACAAGTGGAGGAGAGCTAATGTCAAAAAGTGCATCAGATATTTGAGATTTCTTCCAGCAACAAGCAGATAATTCCCAAAAACGGAGTCGCTCACTTAGGAATACTAGAAGAGTTAAAGGAGTGAATAAGGTTCACATTGGCGAGTCAAGTTCAGAAATTAAAGAAGTCAAAGAAATAGTTGAAGGTCTTTAAAAAAAAAAAGCATCATTAAAAGCTAATAAATTGACAGAGCCACATGATCAAAACTCATACCCTGATCAAGCCAATGCCATAGGTGTAATGAGAAAGCCATTAAACTACACATATAATCTTGGATGGAGAGACAATCCCAATTTTTTATGGTCTCAAGGATTCTAACAGAATAGACCAATAGCTCCAGCTTTAGCTCCACCAATGCAAACAATTTCTCAAAATCCTCAAGTTTTTCAGCCACCATTTAGACACTACAATCAAAACCCAAAGTATTATCAACCTAGACCATGGGAAGATGCATTCTAGAATTTCAAGAATCTTATTCACTTCACAATCGAGCAACAAAACCACACCATTAATGAACTGTGAAATGAGATGAGAGTAGGTTTTAACTCACAAACCCAATCAATTTCAAACCTTGAAAAAATGGTGGGACAACTTACTTTTTCAGTTCAAACCTTGGCAATGACTTTTGAGAAAGGTAAATTCCCAAGTCAACCAGTGCCTAATCTTAAAGGAGTGCATGAAGCAAGTACCAGTTCACCTCAGCAGCATGAGGAGGTCAAAGCTATCATGACCTTGCAAAAAGGAAAAGAAGTCGACAACAAAGTGGAGATGACGGTGACAAAACAACTCAAATTGTACCTGGAAATGCAGAAGACTCATCATCAAAGGAGAAAGAAGAAACCAACCCACGAGAATACGTTCCCAAACCTCAATTTCCCTAGAGGTTAGCTAAAGCAAAAAAGGGAAAATCTACAAGTGAGATTTTTGAAATCTTTAAACAGGTAAGTGTTAACATCCCTTTGCTTGACGCTATAAAACAAATGTCATCTTATGCTAAGTTTCTTAAAGACCTTTGTACTAAAAAGAGAAACATTCATGTTCAAAAAAATACATTTTTAACAGAAAATGTTAGCTCTATACTCTAATATAAAATTCTTCTAAAATACAAAGATCCAGGCTCCCCCACTATCTCATGTAGTACAGGGAACCACACAATTGAGAATGCTTTGTTGGGCTTATGAGCTAGTGTAAATCTGTTGCCTTACTTAGTATTTGTGAAACTTGGACTGGGAGAATTGCATCCAACTTCAGTGGTGTTACAGCTTGTAGATCGGTCCATAAAAAAACCTCGTGGTATTATGGAGGACATGCTTATACAGGTAGATAAGTTTTATTTTCCTATTGATTTAATTGTAATTGACACTCAACTAGTTCATGATTCAAGGAAGCACATCCCCATTATCCTAGGACGACCTTTCTTAGCAATTGCCAATGCTTACATTCAATGCAGGATTGGAAATATGCAGTTGTCCTTTGACAATATAACGATGGAGCTAAATATCTTCAACATTGCCAAACAACCTCACAATGCAAATGATGGAATTGTTGATGTGGATTTAATAATAGAATTAGTTGACAATGTTTTTCTTTCAAACTTTAGTGATGATCTTTTACAAACATGTTTAACTCACTTTGGTTTGAATTTTGATATTAACAGATCAGTAGATAACGTTAACGCCTTACTTGATTCAACACCATCAATGGATATTAACAAATAGAAGTCAATAGTAGAACAACTAGCACCATCAGAGAAGAAACTGAGTCCTTCATCAGAATCACCACCAGAACTCTAGCATCGTACATACTGGGCCGTTAAGAAATTCAACTTTGACATGCAGCAAGCTAGCTCAGAAAGAAAATTACAGTTGGCAAAACTTGAAGAAATTCATAATGATTTTAACTTCCCTAGAAATAACTTCAACCTTGAATTATAGAGCAAAACTTGCTGGCCTGAAACTAAATTCCTTTGTTGAATGTGTTTGTCATGCAATTGTTTTATTTTCTACTTGTAAATCCTTTGATTTTCATAAGAAAACATCTTTAACTCTTCTAATTCACATAGTTGAAGCTTTTTATGCTCTGCTGCAGCATTTATGTCCATGTTAAGTTGTTTTAATGCCTAATATGCTTTATGCTCCAACTCTAATGACAAATGACAAACTTTGCCATAGATAATTCTGTATGGAGACATGTCAAGTGGTGTCTTATAGACTGTACGGTAGGCCCATAGAGTATCATGAAGTCTAAAAAACCAATCATTTCTAGTAGAGTTCACTATCTTTTCAAAAATCTTCTTGATTTCTCAGTTGGAAACTTCTGCCTGTTCATTTGACTAAGGGTGATATGTTGTGGCAACCTTGTGTTTGATTCCATATTTGATCAATGCTATAACAAATACCCTGTTACAAAAATGAGTCCCTTCATCACTAATTATAGCCCTAGGAGTCCCAAACCTTAAGAAAATATTCTTCTAAATGAATTTCACCACTGCCTTGGCATCATTTGTAGGTAGGGCTACAACCTCCACCTATTTGGACACATAGTCTAGAGCCACCAAAATGTATAAGTTGCCAAAGGAATGTGGGAACGGTCCTATGAAATTTATCCCTCAGATGTCAAAAAGTTCTACCTCTAGAATGTTGGTAAGTGGCATTTCATGTTTTTGAGAGATGTTTCCCGTTCTTTGGCACCTGTCACAACATTTAACAAACTTATAAGCATCTTTAAATACAGAGGGCCAGTAATAACCTCCTTATAACACTTTGCCTACCATTTTGTGGCCTCGAAAATGTCCTCTATATGTTGCAGTATGACATGCTTGCAATATGTTTGGAATTTCTTTATCAGGCATGCATCTTCAAATGATTTGATTTGAACACACCTTGTATAAGTAAAAGTCATCCCACTGATATTCTTTGACATCATGGAGAAACCTCTTCTTCTGTTGATAGGTTAAATCATGTGGCAACAATCTACTTATTAAGTAATTAGTAAAGTCTGCATACCATAGGAATCCTCATTGCTACAGCATTTGTATATGCCGAAGCATCAACAACTGCTCATTGGGAAAAGTTTCAATGATAGCTTGTTTGTACTGAGTGCTTGCATCTGCCTCCAATCTCGATAGATGATTTGCCATCTGGTTTTCAGTCCCCTTTCTATCCTTAATCTCTAGGTCAAACTATTGCAATAAAAGAATCTATCTAATAAGTCTCTGTTTGGCATCTTTCTTGGAGATCAAGTTTTATTATTGATGAGTGGTCTGTATATACAGTCACCTTGGTACCCATTAGATATGCCCTGAATTTATCAAATGCAAACACCACAGCCAATAAAGTTTTCTCTGTAGTTGTGTAACTAAGCTGAGCATCAGCTAATGTCTTATTGGCATAATAAATAGAGTGAAAAATCTTGTTTTTCCTTTCCCCTAGCACTGCTCTAATAGAGTGGTCACTGGCATCACACATCACTTCAAAAGGGATACTTCAATCTAGTGCTACAATAATAGGTGTTGTAACAAGGGCTCTTTTTAATTCCTCAAAGGACTTTAAACAATTGTCATCAAATTGAAATGGTCTATCATGCTCAAGTAACATGCATAAAAGCTTGACTATCTTTAAGAAATCATTAATGAACCTTTTATAGAAGCTAGTATGACCCAAAAAACTTCTTATGCCCTTAACCGAGGTAGGTAATGTAAGTTTGTCAATGACGTCTATTTTTGCCTTATCCACTTCAACACCCTTCCAGAAGACCCTATGGCCTAAAAATATCCCTTCTTGCACCATAAAATGGCACTTTTCCCAATTAAGAATTAGATTTGTCTCCTCACATCTTTTAAGTATATTCTCTAAATTGTGCAAGCAATCCTCATAAGATTTACCAAAGACTGAAAAATAATCCATGAATATTTCTAATGTTTGTTCCACCATATCTAAAAAAATTACCATCATGCACCTCTGAAATGTTGCTGGAGCATGGCACAAGCTAAATGGCATACTTCTAAATACAAAGGTGCCATAAGGACATGTGACTGTTGTCTTCTCCTAGTCCTCTAGGGCTATAACAATCTGGTTGTACCCTGAATACCTATCTAAGAAGCAATAATACTCATTTCCAACAAGTTTGTCCAACATCTGGTCTATAAAGGGTAGAGGAAAGTGATCCTTTTTATAGCCTTGGTTAGCTTCCTGTAATCCATGCAAACTCTCCACCTTATGACTATCCTTATGGGTATGAGTTCATTCTTCTCATTTGCTATAACAATCACTCCTCTCTTCTCAGGTGCACATTATACTGGGCTCACCCATGAATTATCTGATATGGGGTATATAATTCCAGCTTCAACCATTTGATAATCTCCTTCTTCACAACTTCCTTCATGATTGGATTTAACCTTCTCTGTTGTTCTACTGACTTCTTGTAATTCTCCTCCAGTAGAATCTTATACATGCAAATAGATGGGTTGATTCCTTTAATGTCTGCCATAATCTAACCAATTGCCTTCTTATGTTGTCCCAGCACATCCATTAAGCTTTTCTCTTGACCTCCATCCAAAGAAGATGAAATAATTACTGGCAATATATCATTGTCACTAAGATATGTATATTTTAAATGTGAAGGCAAGAGTTTTAAATCTAAAACTGGTGAGGACTCTACAGAAGGTACAGGAGGTTTTACTTTCTTGTCTAATAGATCCAAAGATTCAAAATATCTATCTGCTCTAAATGGTTGTTTCTCTCCTAGACATGTTATATCAACTGTCTCAGCATCTTTATCTTCAAATGCCACAACATCAATTTCCATATTACTGTGGCAATTGTCTACCTGCTCAGCTATAGCAAGATCTACAATAATGATGAAATTGTAATCCTTAATCTCATCAGGACTTTTCATGGGATCCAACACATTGAATGTAACTTGCTGGTCGTTAACCCTCATTGTCAATTCTCCTTTTCGCACATCAATGAGAGTCTTTCTCGTGGCTAAGAGAGGTTTTCGTAAGATGATTAGTACCTCTTTATCTGCCTCAAAGTCCAGTACAATGAAATCCACTAGAAAAATTAATTTATCCACATTCACTAGTACATCTTTAATCTTCCCCCCTGGATAGGCATGTGATCTATTTGCAAGTTGTAAGGTCATTGTTGTTGGTCTGCATACACCAACTCCTAATTGCTTGTAAACTAAAAGAGGCATAAGATTGATGCTAGCCCCCATATCACAGAGTGTTTTTCCACTGTACTTGGTTTCTATGGAAAAAAAAAATTGTGAAACTTCCTGGATCTTTCAACTTTTAAGGTATTTTGTTCTTAAGTATGTGGTCGCACTCTTGTGTTAGAGCAATAATTTTGAATTCTCCTAACTTTTTTTTTCTTGCCAAAATGTCTTTCAAGAACTTTACATAATTAAGCATTTGTTCCAGAGCTTCCACAAATGGAATATTGATGTGAAACTGCTTCAACATCTCTAAAAATTTACTGAATTGTTTATCTTGCTTCTACTTCTGAAATCTTTACGGGAATGGCGGAGGGTATCTAAACTATTGTGCTATAGTTGGATGCACAAGTTATTTTTCACTTGTTCTGCCTTTTTCTGCTGCAGCTGATGATTTTGCTACATCCCTTTTAACAAGTAGTGACTCATCTATTTCTGCAGATGCTGTAGCGATGCTGCTCTCACCAATATGTTGATTCACTTGAACATGATACTTTTAATATAAATTTGTTGCTTGACTCTTCTCAGACTTTATAAAATGATGATGAGAAACTAGAATTTTATGAGCTTTGAATCATTGAAAAGACTGAACAACAAGAAACATCTAAATTGGAATTGAAACCTTTGCCGGAGGGATTGAAATATGCTTATCTTGGGGAAGAACAAACTTATCCTGTTGTAATTTCTTCTACTCTATCAAGCAACTAAGAAGGTAAGTTGTTATCTATTCTTAAAAAGCATAAAAACACAATTGGATAGACTTTAAATGATATTAAAGGTATTAATCCTTTAATTTGGACACATAGAATCAATTTGGAAGAAAATGCTAAAACATGTCAACAACCTCAAAGAAAATTAAACCCACACATGAAAGAAGTAGTAAAAACAAAAGTCCTTAAATTACTTGATGCGGGAATTATTTACCCTATCTCTGATAGTAAGTGGGTAAGCCCTACACAAGTAGTGCCTAAAAAATCTGGAATTACTGTTGTCAAGAATGATAAAGGTGAATTAATCCCAACACGAATTACATCTAGTTGGCGCATGTGCATTGATTATAGAAAGTTAAATGAAGCCACTAGAAAAAATCATTTTCCATTGCCATTTCTTGCCCAAATCTTAGAAAGAGTAGCTGAACATCCTTACTACTATTTTTTAGATGGATATTCATGTTATTATCAAATTCCTATAGCACTTGAAGATCAAGAAAAGACCACATTTACTTGTCCCTTTGGAACATTTGCATTTAAAAGAATGTCATTTAGACTTTGTAATGCTCCTGCAATATTTTAAAGATGCATGCTAAGTATTTTCAGTGATACAGTTGCACATTGTTTAAAGGTCTTTATGGATGATTTGACTTTTTTTGGGTATTCTTTTGATGATTACCTTGATAATTTGGAAAAAGTTTTAAAAATGTGTGTTGAAAAAGAACTTGTGTTGAATTGGGAAAAATGTCATTACATGGTTACTTCTAGAATTGTTTTGGGTCATGTTGTATTTGTTAAAGGAATTGAAGTTGACAAAGCAAAATTTGAAGTCATATCTAAATTACCACCACAAAAAATAGTTAGAGATGTGAGATCAGTTCTAGGATATGCAGGATTTTATAGGAGGTTTATAAAAAAATTTATACCATATCTAAACCACTTTGTAACCTCTTATTAAAAGATGCACCATTTGAATGGACTGATGATTGTAAAAAATCTTTTGAGAAAATAATTTGTCTTTTAACATCTGCACCCATTATGCAATCCCCTGATTGGTCTTTGCCTTTTGAATTAATGTGTGATGCAAGTGACTTTGCCGTTGGTGCTGTCTTAGGACAAAGAATGGATGGTAAGCCTTTTGTGATTTACTATGCGAGTAAGACTTTGGATAGTACTCAAATGAATTATTCAACAAATAAAAAAGAATTACTTGCTGTGGTATTTGCATTAAACAAATTTCGTTTGTATTTGCTTAGTTCTAAATCCATTGTTTTTACTGACCATGCTGCTGTGAGATATTTAATGACTAAACAGGATGCCAAACCAAGACTAATTTGTTGGATTTTGTTACTTTAAGAATTTGATCTCACCATCAAGGATAAAAAGGGTGCTGAAAATGTCGTTGCTGATCATTTATCAAGACTCACATCTGAAATTTGCACAGACATAACACCCATTAATGATTCTTTCCCTGATGAATTTCTATTTTCTGTGACTTCAATGCCATGGTATGCTAACATTGTTAATTTCCTTGTTACAGGTAAAATGCCTTTGCAATGGAATCGTCAAGAGAAGAAAAAAATTTTGGTTGAGGTAAAAAACTTTTATTGGGATGATCCTTACTTGTTCAAATATTGCCCTGATCAAATTTTTCGGTGTTGTATTCCAAACTATGAGGTAAGTAGTGTCATTAATTTTTATCATTATGAAGCATGTGGTGGACACTTTTCTTCAAGAAAAACTATAGCTAAAATTTTACAATGTAGATTTTATTGGCCTACCATATTCAAAGACACATATGAATTTTGTAAAACTTGTGAAAATTATCAAAAATTGGGATCAATTACTAAAAGAAACATGATGCCTTTAAATCCCATACTTGAGATTGAAATATTTGACTGTTGGGGAATTGATTTCATGCGCCCATTTCCACCATCTTTTTGTTTTGTGTACATATTAGTTGTAGTTGATTATATCTCAAAATGGATTGAAGCATTTTCTTGTCGAAATAATGATAGCAAAACTGTGGTTAAATTTTTAAGAGAAAATCTTTTAAGTCAATTTGGAGTTCCTCGAGCCATTATCAGTGATGGAGGTAAGTATTTTTGTAATAAGTCATTTGAGTCTTTAATGAAGAAATATGGAATTACACATAAAATTGCTACCCCTTACTATCCTCAAACAAATGGTCAAGTTGAATTAGCAAATAGGGAAATAAAACAAATTTTAGAAAAGACGATTAACCCAACCCGTAAAGATTGGTCTGTTCGATTGACTGATGCACTTTGGGCCTAGCGTACTGCATTTAAGACATCTTTAGGAATGTCACCTTATCGGTTAGTTTATGGTAAACCTTGTCATTTACCTGTTGAACTTGAGCATAAATCATTTTGGGCTATTAAAGCTTTTAATTCAAATTTGGATGATGCTGGTAATATGCGGAAATTACAATTGAATGAACTTGAGGAATTGAGAAACGATGCATATGAAAATTCAAAAATTATTAAGGCAAGAACAAAAGTTTTTCATGATCAAAGAATTTTTCGAAAAACATTTAAAATTGGTCAAAAAGTGTTACTTTATAATTCTCGTCTTCATTTGTTTCCAGGAAAGTTAAAGTCAAAGTGGAGTGGCCCATTTGTTGTAAAAAATGTATATCCATATGGGGTCGCAGAAATTGAGAATCCAAATAATAATGTCACATTTAAAGTTAATGGACAAAGATTAAAACCTTATCTAGAATACCAACCATGTAAAGACAGCATCAAAATAAATTTGAGTGACCCACCAAATTTTGATTAAGTTTTTTTATTTTTTTTTATAAATAATTTAACTTTTCACTTTTACTTTATCGATTGAATTATTTGACTTTTATTTACTTGTTATTATGCTTAAGAGTGTTTAATTATTGTATTTTTTTTTTTTGTCATTGTACATCATGACAACCTCAATGAGAAAATTTCTATTAAAACGTCTCGAAGAACTTTTACGAGTGAAATTTCACTTGAGACGCATGATACAAAGTTGTAAATCACATCCGATTTGGGATCAACGACCACCAACATTTGTGTCTTATGTTGAGGATTTGGAAAATCAACTCAGAGGAATAGAAGATGGGATATATGACTTCCAATTAGAGTTTAAGGTTAACTCAATAAGAGGACGAATGTAAGTTTATTTTTCTTTTTATTGTGTGTTTTCTTATTTTGTTCGCTTTTACGTTTGATTCAATTTTACAAATTTGATTTTCTTTATTTTAGTATGTTTTAATTTCTTTTCCCGTATAAGTGGCGGATAACGGTACTCCGTGGCTTTTTAAGTCGGTACTTTCAGTTTCCCACAATAACTGAAACCTCAAAATCAGACATGGAAGAAATACAACATAAATTGCATAAGCGCTTTCCTTCTCTCCCTTAAAATGTTCTCAAAAAACTTTATAAAGCTCGTTGTGAACGATTACGTTTGCTAATGATCAATGGAATTCCTGCTGATATCCGTTGGTTAATTGAAGCAAAGGTCCGATTGGCAGGTGAGTTTTCTGATTCATTTATTTCTTACATGCCTGGTTTTGGTAAAAGCACATATGCTAAAAAAAGAAGAGCCAAAAGATTTGGCTCTAACTCTCATAACTGTGTAAGACTTAGTTGCAAGCGAGAAATTTGTAAATCTTTAGGAATAGTTTCTGATACTCGAGAAGATAAAATTAAATTCGTTAAAGATGGCCTAAGTAAAGAATCGTTGGATGATATCTTACGATCTCTTGAGACGTATCGAAGCGGATATGTGCAACGTGAGATTCATAACTTATGGGGACTATTCCAAAAAAAAAGTGCACAGTTTAGTCTTGGGAATCTAACTCAAAAAGACCATGTTTGCCAGTTTATAAGAAAACTGGATAGGAAGCCTATCCTCAACCCATAGAGGGCGTTCAAGCCGTTACTAGACGTAAAACCAGAGGAAGATGTGAGCCACAATCACAACTACCAGTACATATCCTTTTATTTTGTTCTTTTATCGTTTGCATTATTAATGGTGTGATTTTTGCATCTAATTATTATAAGTTTTCTTTTTATTGTTTTTTTTAGTCACTGTTTGCTTTTTCTTTTTGTTATTTGCTTTTGAATTATTAAGTCACGAGCTTTACGAGTCATTTGAAAAATACACCAACTCATTTACAACTGTGTATCATTATGTCTGTCACCAAGATCTTTAAATATGAGCTCCCTTTTCAAATATTTACAACTTGTTTTTGAAAATTTTTCCAATGGCATCATCTTCAAGTAAACAATTCAAAAACATTTGTGTTCTTTCTGAATTTCATTATGGAAAATACAAGGAGTTTGTTAAGGCAGCTATAGATCTTGGTCATGTCATAGCTGAAAGAAAATTACACTTTGTATATGGAGGAGGTGACCGAGGGTTATCAAAGCTTATCTCAGAAGCTGTTGTTACTAGAGGAAACCAAGTGTTAGGCATTATTCCACAAGCTTTAAAACCTCTAGTATGCATACCTGGCCCACCAATTGGAGAAGAAATAGTTGTCTCAGGTATGCAAGAGAGAATAACTGAAATGTTAAATCATGCTGACGTTTTTATTTTCTTGCCAGGAGATCTTGCAACTTTAGAGGCATTGATTACATTTGCATCTTGGGCCAGTTTGAACATCTATTAAAAATCCATCGGTTCGTTAATTGTTAATAACTTTTATGATGGCTTGCTAACATTCATTAACCATAGAATTAAGAATCATTTTATTCCAATCTCTGAGAAAAAACTCTTTATTTGTGCTTCTACTGCTAATGAGTTGCTTGATCTTTTACAAGCTTATAAACTAGAACCATATCCCAAGACTTTGACATTGAAATGGTTTACTAATGATGGTGACCATAGCCCTCGTAAGAAGTGCAAATTAGATTTAACTCTTCGTTTGTGATTATTTTCTTGAAGCAAATAAATAATGTCTTCTAAAACTCTACTTCTTTTCTTTAAGACATTGGGAACAATGTCTCATTCTAGTTGGGGGGAGGGAATAGTTGATAATTGTGGAATGTTTTGTTCTGGTGATATTGTAAAAACTAACTTTAAATAAATTTAAGTAGAAGATGGTAGAATATAAAGTGTAATACTTCTAGAAACGCATCTTCTTATTCCTAGAGTTACTGTTATTATTATTTTTTTTTTCATCTTCTTCAGCTTCTGCAGTCGATTCAGGTATGATTTTTTTTTCTCTTTATCTTTGTCACCTTTTTGCATGTATATCTTTAAATTATGAATAATGTTTGAATTTGGTTGGGGGGGAGGGAATAGTAATGTACATTACAAATATATGTGTTTATCTATTTTTCTAAAAAAAAAAAAAACAACAACAACAACAATTTTTTTGTGTTTAGGATGGCTTTGTAAAGAGTCAGGACTTTTGATACGTATCCTAATAGTTTTGTTGTATTATATTTTGATTTTTAAATTCATAGTAAGTTGTTTTTATTCCCTTTTTCTTTGAATTACTCAAATTTTTGAACTCTCCAATTAGTTATTAAGTTATTTTGTTTACTCATTTAATAGGTATTATTAAATCATTCTACAAACACATACTGTGACACATACTAGTAGGTTGTAAGTTAAATTTTTTGCACCATTTAGTTCTTTTAATTTATTAGAGATGATTTCTAAAGTAGTAAAAAAATGTATATTGCCAAAAAAAAAGAGAAAAAGGAAAAAAAAAGAAAAAAAATTGAATGTCTACTTTTGCTATATCTAAAACCTGAGTAATTAAGTCCGTATGGGTGTTTCAACACCTAGTGCCCTAAGGCCAACTGGTCTGAGAGTCACTGGTCTAAAGCTCGCTACCTGGGTTATAGATATATTGTTTACTTATTTTTAAAAACCCAAGTAATTAAGTCTGTCGGGGTGTTTCAACACCTAGTGCCCTAAGACCAACTGGTCTGGGAGTTACTGGCCTAAAGCTCGCTACATGGGTTAAAAATGTAATATTTTAAAATATATATGAATAATCTACTGCCTAAAGATATAGTTTCTAATGAATTTTGGAACGAAAATGTTGTTTTCTTTTAATGAAGCCCATAAGTATTGTGTTAAAGACTTGAGCACAAAAGAATATTTGGTGATGTCCTGGATAATGAGTGAATGACAAAAAGTTAAAGAAATTTAGGAGAATAATTATTAACTTGATAATTTAGAGGTTAGATGAATAATTATTAATTTGTATGTGAATTTTATAAATCTTCATTTAATATAACGCTTTAATTGCTAGAGACTAGCAATAAGCTGGTTGGAGAGTGTGATTAGTGCTAAAAATTGTATATTTATTAAAGGATAAACATGTTATTTTGTGCATATATTATAATTTATATTTGTATTCATGTAATATATTAAGAATTATTAATTATATTTAAACTATATTTAATTTTGAGTATTTTTGTGTATTTATTAGGTAAAATATTAATTTTACGTAATTCGAGGCTCCAAATGGGAAAATGAAGGTCAAATTTGGATTCCAGAGGTCCGAAAACCTTAGGATTGGTCAAAACCGGCTTAAAATACAGCTTTTAGAAGAAAATTTAACTTTTTCAGTTAACCAAGCATTTATTGGATGATAAAATGAGCTTACAATAGATATGAATGCATTAGATAACTGTCAATTTTGACTAAATCTCAGCCGTTCATTATTCAATGGCCAAGATTGTGCCACGTGGCAATGGTTGGTGAAGTAAGTTGAAGGATCCGAATCTTTGTATTTGGGTTGACCCGATCCACCCATTAACCCGCCAAATCTCAACCGTTCTTTGATCAAATCGGACGTTTCATATGATGCCACATGTAAAGTTGACTTTTGAAGTTTGAGCAGCCGTTGGATCTTGATCTAATGATTGTGTGGAGCACATGCATCAAGCTTATCATAGACCGCAAAGCACTGGATTATGAATTTATTTTTCTATAAATAGAGCTTCATTTTTTTGTTTTTTTTCATCCCTCTTCTTCTCAAATTCTCTCAATTCCCTTGTAATCCTCTTTGCCATGTGTGTTTTAATATTTTGTGTAATTATTTTCATAAATAATATTAGTTTTATTTTCAATTTTAGTTGTTTTATTTCCTTTTAATTATAAGTAATTTAATTTCAAGAATTATTTTTATTTCAATCATGCTTAGTTAAATAATAATAGTTAGGGTAAGGTGAAACTCTTGAGAAATAAATATGATTTAATCAAATTCTATTTTTAATTATATAAATTAAATTATTTTCTAATTAATTTTATACATATTTTATATTTTGAAATTTTGATTTATTGTAGACAAAAAAAAATAGATTTTGGCACAATAAATTCTTAATATCTTAATATAAGATATGGTTGCTTATATGGTAACTTTGTATTTTGATTTATTGTAAACAAATTAAATTTTGGCACAATAAATACTTAATCCATAATAAAACTAATGAGAAAATAATAATAATTTATATAATTAATCTTTTGCGCAATAAATCTAAATAAAAATGGCAAAAAGAATTTGTTAAATTTTATTTACTATTAAGAGTGAATCCATAACCCTAACTAATTCAATTTCATAGTTTCACTTAAATTAAGTTTCATATATTCAAGTTTATTTTTTATTTTTAGAAAAAAAATAAAATAAACAAATTAAATCTTTTCTCTGTGGATCGACCTCGAACTCACCGAGCTATAATACAAAAAGACACTCTTATACTTGGAAGTTGGAAATCACTTTTAAGTCGTGTCAAAATGAAGTGAAAACATAAATTGTGGTTAAGTGAGCAAGCTTGATTTTCTTATTTTCTTATATTTTTCTACAGTGGAATCGATATCATCCATTTCCTAGGTAGTATTATTTAATTCCTACTTTCTATGCAGCAGAAACAATAGTAAAAGCATGCTTCAATAAAAAAGCTTGATTTGATTGAAAAAAAAAGAGTCCCATTGACAAAATTTAAGGCTAAATTAAGGCTGATTTTTTTATTTATTAAATTAAAAAAAAAAAAGAACAATCTTGATTACAATTCGAGAGGTAGGTTAATCTCTTCCAAAACTCTTAATTACTCCAATACTAGACAAAACTAAGTATAGACCTTAAATGACTCCTTAATATCTTATTTATATCTGAACCCGAAATTATGGATAAGAAAAATTATTAAATTGCCCCTACCCCATTATATTTGCACCTAACATAAGTTTTCATTGGTCTAACATTACCCCCCCTCCAAAAACAACACATTGTCCTCAAGGTAAAATCCAAGAAACTGTTGCCTCTTCTTCCTCGACTTCTTCCCCGCCTTCCTTCTCATCACACACGGTTACAACATGTAGTGATTTGTCCTTACATCGATGCGTCGATGAAAGTTTCTCTTCACATTGAAAACACAACCCTTTCCCCCTCTTGTCCTGAATCTCTATCTCTGCAAGGGGTTTGAAAGTCACCCTCGGTCGTGCCCCACTAACCCAATCCCTTTGGGAATCTCTTTGTAACCCTATTATTTACATTTTCTGCCCTCCTAGTGGTGTGCTTTGGAACTCTCGCTGAAACCCCAAGGTTTGGGTTTTATGTCCTACCAATGGTGTGTTGTTTTGATATGAAAAATCGACTAGGTTGCTCTTATTAACTTATTCTACTATGTTCTTATCCTCAATCATCTATGCCAACTCCATTTTCTCCTTTATCCTTCTCGGCCTTAGCAAGTGTAGCGATGCTCAGATTTCTACCTTTTAGTCCCTTTATAAAGTTCCCTTCCAATATCGCCTCAACAATTCCCTCAGACACCCCAATAACAACTCAAACTTCTCCCTATACTCCATGATCATTCTCTCTTGGGTCAGGGCAAAAAATTGTTCATGCAAATCTCCTTCTTGAATGGCCTGAAACCTCTCCTGCAGCCGATCCTTAAATTCACCCCACAACCTCAATGGTTATTGTTGTTCTCACCATTGAAACCATGCAAGGGCCTTTCCCCCCAAACATAACGCTGCTACTATCAGTTTTTCCCTTTTCGAGCATTTGTTGATGGCAAAATAATGCTCTACCATATACACCCCAATTTGAGTCTATCCTGTCCATTTTCGCGCCATTGGAGGTTTCTAATCTCTCGAATCTACTCCAATTTTTGCAAATCCCAAAGACCCAGCCCGAAATTTCCCTTGCCCAGCCCTATATTGGGCTAAAATCTCTTGCCTAGCCGCATTTCGGTCATAATTGCTCCTTCTCTCGACAGAAAACCCTCCTCCCGGCCATCTACCCTCAAATCCGACCTATCTAGACTCAAAACTACCTTGCCCGAGCCTTAATCCAACCTATCCCAGCCCAAAGTAGCCCTACCTAGCCTGAAAAATGTGCTTATTTCTTGAGACTCGAACTCTTAACAACATACAAAACATGGTTTCATTGAGCTTATTTCTTGTTATGTAACTTTCAATAACTCCACTCCCATGGAATTTTACATCTTTTAATCTGAAATATGTGCTTCATAATCTATCACTGCACCGGAACAAATTAAAACGAATTTAATTGAATCGAATTCAAGTGATTGGACTAGACTTTGTGCAACTCTTTATTGACGAGTGATTTTGGTTGCGATTTTGAAAACTAGTACAATTCTTTATTTGAGTGAATGAAATGAGATAATTCTTATGATACAAATTTTATTTATTTTTTTTTAAACACTGAATATATTTATTAGAATAAAAAATATAGATATTTCCAATTAAATTTATTAAGATTAGTATCCATTAAAGTACAATCTAAATTTTAACTCGCACCATAAGTAGAGAAAAATCTACTCTACTCATATCGATAAAATAGATGTCAACCTCTACTTGAACCTCTACTTAACTGACTTGCGCACTCTAAACAATACAGAATTCAAATATAGTTGGAAGTTTATTACCATACTCAACTATTAAATCCATATGATAGAGAGTGGAGGTTATGTTCGTTTTTCAACACACATTCTTTGAAATGTCAAGAGTGGTTGGCTTGCCTTAAATTAATACTCTAAATCTATTAAACTAATTGATGTAGGCCTGTTTGGTATTGTTTTTTAATTGATATTTTCTAAGAACAAAAATGATATTTTGTAATTGCTATATTTTGTATTTAGTTAAGGTAATTTTTGCTTTTTTGTGTGAAATCTGAATAGATTTGAATTAGTTTGAATTTTAAATAGAGCTAAATGTCCGAATTCAAACAAAATATTTATTTTTCTTAATCGTTAAAAATAAGTATTAAGTTATATTTAATTAAAAAATTTGAAATCTAATTTTGTTTTACCTTTTTGCCCTTAGAAATTATAAATGTTATAGAAATAATAAATAGATCAAAGAACACAAATAAAATAACATGTTATCAAAACATAAATCATGTTCAATTCAATGTAGCACTTTAATATTCTAAATTAATATATGTTAATCAATTTTGTTGCAGTTTATAATGTTTTTATATGAAAAATATTCATAAAAACTTATAAAGATAAATAATGCTAATTTGAAGAAAATAAAAAGATAAAAATAATAATAGTCTACTACAATATTATCATAAGTTATAAAGATGAGTAATAATGCTAATTAATAAATTTTATTTAGGTAAGGATGTTCTGAAGCATATCTTTTAATGATGTCATTTCAGACTTCTTATATTAATCAAAGAAGCTACAAAAATTAGCTTAATAATGTAATGATTAAATTTTTTTATTAAATTAAAAAAAATGGATTTAATGACTCAACTAATTGAAATTAAGTCAATTAAGTGTCTAAGAGGCAAATTAGTAGCCCGTAAGTATGTGTCTAGTATCATTTTTTGTATCCTATATTATAAAAATGACAATAGGAATATTGTTCAGTAAAAACAATTGAAAATGATAAATATAAAATGTGTTTGGTAATGCTATCTTTAGAAATAATTTTTACTAAATATTTAAGTTATACTTATAACTTATTTTAAAAAAAAACAGTATAAATTTTATTTAATAATTTCCCTTAACTAAGTAAACAAACCATTAAAAAATTAAACAAACTACAAAATTATATAAAGACATGCACAAACATGCCATAAATAAGTTAGTATTAGCATTAATAAATTTTTTTTTTACATTATCATGGTTCTTACACGATAGTTACGATAAATATTATAATACATATGATAGAAACAAAATAATTATCAAAATATTATAAATATATTTTTTTAACATAATAAGTTAGCTTAAGAGATAAAATTCATAATAACTACTACTATCTCGCACCTAATACTTTATGGCTAAAGTTTCCTCGAACCCATTTAAACCTACAAATATTAAATGCTTGTTAGGATTTAAAAATTAGTTTTGTAATTCTTATTTTTGCTTCTTTTCAACAAACAAACACACACGTTTAAGATTAATTAAACAAAATTTCCCTTTATCTCTCATTTCTTTTCTATTTCTTTCTCTCTGTTTATCAGTTTCTTCATCATTATTGCTATAATAATAATGTTACTAATAATTCAATTCAGCTTGAGGAACCAAGTCCAACAATAATGGCGCTGGATCTCAAACTTGAATAAGGACAAATCGCAGCGGGACTAATTCTTGATGGTGGTCTCAACAGTCAACAACGCTCAATTAAAAGGTTTTGAATTTTTTATTGAGATTTTTGCTGCTCGGTTTCAAATAATAAAGCAACTTTGAGAGATGGTTTATTTAGATTATAAGAAAAGAAGAAAAAATGGATTGTAGAGAATTAAAAGAAGAAGCAAAACATAAAAGAGTCTCGGATGCGTAAAGAGAGGTTATGTTACTTTAGTTTCTAAGTACTAAATTGAAAAGATAAATAAAGAACATGGGACTGCGTGCTTTGTTTGTTTGAAGGAATAAATTACAGTTTGTTTTATGAAGTGTACAAAACAGTTAAAATAACTGCCGAACACTTAGTCCACTTGAATTGTGAACCAAAAAAAAAAAAATGGCAATGTGCTCCAAATGATTGGCTGCCTCAAATTAACTTTTTTTTCTTTTTAATTGAAATTTCAAAAATGATCGGGCTGCCTTACAAATTCTAAAGCTAATTTTATCTAATTTCTTTTGGAAACGGTCTATATCAATTGTTATTATTGCATAGCCAATTGGCCCGTCCACTCATATTCATGGCCTTGTAATTAAGATGAAGCCACCAAAGTGTAGTTGTGCTTCTGCATTTATATATTGCTATAAGTAGTGAAACGGTCTGCTACCTACCTATTAAGGGCTCCACTGCTTTAATTTTTCCATCCAAAAGAGAAAAGGAAAAAAAAAAATCTATGTATGACGTGCGAGTAAACAAACTAATTAAATTTGCTTATAAAAGCCTCCACATGAACTAGAGACGATCACCCACACATCACATTGCATTACACTTTTTTACCTTAAGAAAAATGCCTAATATTTTTATTTCCATTAGCTGCCTTGCCATTTTGATATGGTGCTTCAGCTTGTTGCTTATTAATTCTCCTAGGTTTTCTGCTGGCCAAACCAACGAGACAGATCGACTCGCATTGCTTGCCATAAAGTCACAGCTTCATGATCCATCAGGAGTCACAAGTTCTTGGAACAATACTATAAACTTGTGCCAATGGACGGGAGTGACTTGTGGCCATCGGCATCAAAGGGTAACCGAGTTAGATTTGAGTAACCAAAGGATAGGAGGCATCTTGTCTCCTTATGTTGGAAACCTCAGCTTCCTCAGGTACATCAACCTTGCGGACAACGGCTTCCATGGTGAGATTCCCCAAGAAATCGGTAATCTTTTAAGGCTTGAGAAACTAGCACTGCCCAACAATTCATTTTCGGGTACAATACCTACCAATTTGTCCCGTTGCTCTAACCTTATCCATTTGAACGTCGGCAATAACAAGCTCGAGGGACAAATCCCAGAAGAGATAGGCAGCTTGTTGAAGCTTCAAACATTGGTCATCAAGTTCAATTATTTAACAGGACAACTCCCAGATTTCGTTGGGAATCTTTCAGCTCTTGAGGTATTTTATATTAGAAGGAATTCATTGGGCGGGAAAATTCCAACTCCCCTTGGCCTACTCAGAAACTTAGTTTATCTCAACATAGTTGAAAATCAATTCTCTGGTATGTTTCCTCTTTCAATTTGTAATATCTCTTCCCTCGAGTTGATTTATCTTGCATTAAACAGATTCAGTGGAAGTTTACCATTTGATATTGTTGTCAATCTTCCAAACCTTAAAGAGCTCGGTATTAGCGGAAACAATTTTGTCGGCTCTATTCCTGATTCATTGTCCAATGCTTCAAATCTCGAGCGCCTTGACCTTGGCGGCAATCAATTCAAAGGAAAAGTATCAATTGATTTTAGCAGCCTTAAGAATCTATCATGGTTAAATTTGGAGCAGAACAATCTGGGGATGGGAACATCCAGTGATCTTGATTTTGTAACCTTTCTAACTAACTGTAGTAGTTTGAACATGATTAGTTTATATGATAATCAATTCGGAGGAGAGCTGCCTCACTCTATAGCCAATCTGTCGTCAACAATGATTTACTTCCGCATAGGAGAAAACCAAATATCTGGAACCATACCTCCTGGAATAAGAAATCTTGTCAATCTAATTGCACTCACCATGGAAGTAAACCAATTACATGGCACTATTCCCGATGTAATTGGTGAGCTAAAGAACTTACAACAATTAGCCCTGTCTAATAACTTTTTACAAGGAAGGATTCCCTCTGGTCTTGGTAATCTTACTAAACTGGCCGAACTTCCATTGAGCTTCAATAACTTGCGAGGCAATATACCCTCATCTCTTGGTAATTGTAAGAATTTGAAGATGTTCGATGCCTCCCAAAATAGGCTCACCGGTTCGTTGCCCCATCAGCTTCTCAGCATAACAACACTTTCACTTTTCCTAGATCTGTCTAATAATCTTCTAAACGGCTCTCTTCCTCTACAAGTGGGCAACCTGAAGAATCTCGTAAAGTTGGACATATCTAGCAACCAATTTTCCGGTGTGATTCCTGTTACTTTAAGTACTTGTGTAAGCTTAGAATATCTTAATATTTCAGGCAATTTTTTTCATGGTATCATTCCCCTTTCTTTGAGTTTCTTGAAAAGCATTAAAGGATTGAATGCCTCAAGCAATAATTTGTCTGGCCAGATTCCAGAATTTCTTGAAAATCTATCTTTCTTGGAATTCTTAGATCTTTCGTATAATCATTTTGAGGGCGAGGTTCCAAAAAAAGGGGTTTTTAGTAATAAAACCAAAATTTCACTTCAGGGGAATGTGAAGCTATGTGGGGGTATAGATGAATTGCATTTACCATCCTGTCCATCTAAAGGATCAGGAAAGCCAAAAATCACTCTTCTCAAAGTGTTGATTCCGGTGGGAGTGTTATGTTTGATATTATCCTCATGCCTTACTATCGTTTATGCTCGAAAAAGGAGATATGCACATAAACCTGTCAATACGTCGCCCACCGAAAAACAATTTCCTATGGTTTCTTATAAGGAGCTGAGTAAGGCAACAGGTGAATTTTCGTTGTCAAACATGATTGGTCAAGGAAGCTTTGGATCTGTGTACAAGGGGATTTTGGGTGAAGATGAAATGATAGTTGCTGTGAAGGTGATAAATCTTAAGCAAAAAGGAGCTTTCAGGAGTTTTGTGGCTGAATGTGAAGCATTAAGAAATATTCGCCATCGAAATCTTATAAAAATCATCACTATTTGCTCTAGTACAGATTTTAAGGGGGTTGATTTCAAGGCTCTTGTTTTCGAATATATGGAAAATGGAAGTTTAGAGGATTGGTTGCACCAAAGCAATGATCAAGTTGAAGGTTGCAAATTAAGTCTTATTCAAAGAGTGAACATAGCCATTGATGTGGCTTCTGCAATTGAATATCTTCACCACCATTGTCAACCACCTATGGTTCATGGAGATCTAAAACCAAGCAATATTCTACTAGATTGTGACATGGTTGCCCATGTGGGTGACTTCGGACTAGCAAAATTCCTCTCCAGTCACCACCTTAATAATGCTAATAAAACTCCATCAAGCTCAATTGGGATTAAAGGAACGGTTGGCTATGTTGCTCCAGGTAACTTTTTCATGTTATACACACATATCCCATCATTTTCTTATACGAATGTCCATCTTTTTTAATCATGTGAACAAAGCAGAAAGATAAAAAGAAAAACTAAAACTCCAATTCCATAAGAAGCTAATACATTAGAGTCCTTGCTTTTTCTTTTTATCTTTTAGCTCTGTTCACATTTTTTTAAATGCGGACACCATGATTTATTTATTTATTTAAAAAGTATTATACATTTATTAGATCTTAGCATTCGTTTGGCAACTAACACAATGAATCAACATGTTTAAGAGTATGGCATGGGCAGCGAAGCATCTATGACTGGAGATGTGTACAGCTTTGGAATTTTGTTGCTAGAGATGTTTACTGGAAAGCGACCAACCGATGTAACATTTAAAGAAGGACTTACTCTCCATGAATATGCTAAGATGGCTTTACCAGAAAAAATAATAGAGATTGTTGACCCTTCACTTTTGATGGAGGTAATGGAGAACAACTCTAAGATTCGAGAAGACAGAAGAGCCAAAATGGAGGAGTGTTTGAATGCTATAATTAGAACTGGTGTTCTCTGCTCAACAGAATCTCCATTTGAGCGGATGGATATGAGAGATGTTGTGGCTAAGTTATGCCACACAAGGGAGTCTTTTCTTGGTAAAGGATTTGATGTAACAGTGATGTTAAGTGCCTAACAAGGAATTAGGTCCTATTTGATATTGGGGTACTGTATCTTTTAAGTTACCATTATTGTAGAAAAAAATTATAATTATAAAATAAAAGTTAATAATTAATATTATATAATAAATACAAATTTTAAATAATAATTTTGATAAAATTAGTAACTATATAACAGATTTTTCATTATACAAATGTAAAATCAAATTAACTTGGCTTCTGTGCTACAACAGTCAATGTTTGATCACTTTCGTACTATAGCTTTTAAGCTACGATTGACTAATTTCAATTGTAAATAGGGATTTAATCCATCTAATGTAAATCCTTTCTTCTTTTGCATAAGCCACTGAGTGTTGTATATCAGTGTTGCATATCCAATTCATACACAAGTGCCTTAGGGTCTGTTCGGTATTGTTTATGAATTTATATTTTTTGAAAATAAAAATGAGAATGAAAATGATGTTTTGCAGTTGTTGTATTTCGAATTTAAGTACGCGTCTGGTATTATTTTCTAGATCCTATATTTTGAAACTGAAAACAGTAATATGCGTTTGGTAAACACAATTGAAAATGATAAAAATAGAGAATACGTTCAGTAATACTATTTTCAAAACTAATTTTTACTAAACATTTAAGTCATATTTATTATTAGAAAATAATTGTTTAACTAATACATATACAAACATAACATAAATAATTTAAACAAAATAATTATAAAAAATTATATGAGGATAAAGCTTTAGCATTAGCATTAATAAAAAAAAAAGTTTTAGGACTTGTTCGGTATTGTATTTGAATTATTATTTTTTGAAAACAAAAATATGAATGAAAATGATGTTTTACAATTACTATATTTTAAATTTAAGTAAGTGTATGATATTATTTTCTGTATCCTGTATTTTAAAACTGAAAACTATAAAATGTGTTCGAAAAACACCATTAAAAAGAACAAAAACAATAAATATGTGTTTGATACAACCGTTTTCAAAAATGATTTTTTTCTAACATTTAAGTCATAATTAAAATAAAAAGTCTAGCATTTGTTATTGTTCTTAGATTAAAATTATGTCATATATTAAAGAATTAAAATCCTCAAGCATTGTCTCAATTGGTAATTTGGTATCAAAAGAATTAATTAAGATCAGAAGAAACATTGCTATATCAATGGAAGTATTTACTCTAAGAAGACAAACTTTTATAAGAAATTCTAATCCCGATCCACGGCAGCCATTTGCACCCATGGCAAGCGTAAAAAAAGTAACAAAAGGCTTGATATAATTAGATTTATATATAATGTATATTATTTTAGAAAAATAACCACCATTGCTACTAAAACAACTCTCGATCATCTCAAAGCTCAAAATTTAACAGACATGAATCATGGTTTGCTGACAATTTTGCAGCTACTTAGCACATTTTCTGACAATTTGTAATTTAAAATAATCAATAAAAGATGAGGAATAAATAAATAACAAATAATATATGGCCAGATATTTAAAATTATAAAATTATAAGCCAAAGACCATAAAACAAAATAAATCTAGATGAATAAAACATAACAAAATGACTCAATAATCTATAGAAATTTGGCTCTTTGTAAATAAAGACAAGGAAGGAAGTGTTTGATGAACCAAAAAGTAAAAGAGAAAAAATTAAGCGAAAGAAATGAAAAAATAAAATAAAATTAAAAGAAAAAAATTACATATAAAAGATGAAGAAGATGGGAGTTAAAGAAAAGATTTTCTAGTAAGAGAGAAAGAAAAGAAGATGATGAGAGTCGGAGATAATATGTAGTGCAAGAAAGAGAAGAATATATTTTATTTGCTATGCTTTGGAGAACGTGTACTATATTATTTTGTAATTCGTTTTGTAATTTACAAGAAACGTGTCTAACATGTTTTAACTTTTATTACTGTCAAATCGATTCTGTTTTCCACATTTTATAATTTGATTTTCGGTTTAGGCACGCCGAACATATATTACACTTGTACTATTAAAATGAAAATGAAAACAAGGGCTGCAATATGATACCGAACATGCCCTTAGTTTTTGTCCCTAATTGACACTCACATCCACACGGCATAAATCACAATTTGCCTTAGGGTCCATCACTACAGTCAAACACAAGCAAAGATCCAACCAAAATACAGGATCAAATAAACTGAATTTCAAGCTCCAAGATTAATACTAGATAGCAAAACATATGGAGAATTAGTAAAGGAATAAAAGCTTTTTGTAACCAAATGTTCTGTTTTTTGGCAGCCAAGAGAGGCATAAATCAACACTATATACTAAAATGTAAGTTTAAGACTAAGATTAAAGAAGTGATGAGAAGGTACAATGAACAGGTTCATTTGAAGCTATAAACACGTTGGGCTAGGGACCATTACAATAGAACTTGATAAAAGCAACAAATAAAGGCTAGCTCAAATAAAATTTTGCAAGTTGTTATTACCAGACTCATCACTACTATCAGTCACATAAACATCTAGAGATCTTCAATCTTTTCCGAGATGTCTCCGTCCTTAGATTAATAACTTCGTGCATCAATAAATGCTGTTCTCATCACTATCATCTAACACATCACACACACAAAGATCTCTAGAGATCGTCAACTTTCTCCTACATGCACTTCTATATATGCTCTTCCTGAAAACTTTCTAGAGCCTCAATCTTCACTTCCATTATGCAATACTGCCAACATGAGAGAGGAACAGACTGGTATCAATATAGAGATCTCTCTCCTTTAGGTATAAGCGGCTTGTTATAAGAGAATTGAAACAACAACAAGCAACATCTATTATCAACCCTTGAATATGTGTGTGTGTGTGTGTGTGATATAGAATAAAGTCTGAAGATAAAGTTGAATATAAACAGATTAACAATATACTATAATCATTATATTAATATTACTTGCATGCTTTTAGAAACATTATGCTTCAACAATGCTAAAAGTAAGCTTAATTTATCCCTACTGGATCCTTTAATGAAAATCCACTGACAATACAAGGCTAATTAACAAGTAGAAATTTAAGTATTGACTTTACATAAGATCTCATCAAGGACTTGCAGGACATAAGATATTGATATAGCATTAGAATCTCCAAAATCTAAATGGTGTCGGCCTAATTACATGATTTTCCATCACTAATGACTATATAAGGTGTCTACAGATATAAGAATAAGTTGTTTTTCTTGCAGGAGGGTTTGATATAACAATGATCTTAAGTGCCTAATAAAGAATTAGATCCTATTTGGTGCTGTAACTTTTAAGTTATAATTATTATAAAAAAAATTATAATTATGAAATAAAAATTAATAGTTAATATCGTAGAATAAATATAATTTTTAAATAATAATTTTGGTAAAATTGTAAATATATAACAAATTTTTTATTATATAAATATAAAATTAAATTAATGTAACTTTTATATTGTAACAATCAATGTTTGATCACTCTAGTATTGTAGCTTTTAAGCCATTATTGCCTAACTTCAATCCCAAATAGGGCTTTAATCCAACTAGATAGTGTTTACTTCATAGATTAAAGAATCAGAATTTAGAATCGAAATCGAAATCAAAATTGGAATAATTGATAACATTTACTTTGTAAAATAGAGACAGGAATTGGAATCAAAATCGAAATCCCATCCAAATTTAGGAAAGGGGAATGGGCCTAAATTTTTTATTTTACCCCATTAAATTTTTATAATCCCCAAATTACCCTCAATCAACTTTTGTGATTTTTGCATTTTGGTCCCTATCGAATTTATGAAAATACCCAAAAGTTTTGTATTATTTCAAATAGGTCCTTTATTATTATTATTATTATTATTATTATTATTATTATTATTATTATTATTATTATTATTATTATTATTATTAAAATATACTTTGTTATTTTAATTATTGTTATTATTATTATTGTATTAATATTATCATTATTAAAATTTATTAACTTTATTGTTTTAATTAATATTATTGTCATTATTATTAACTTTCTAGTAACTTGTAACAATCTAATTCATTTTATTTCTGATTCCAAGATAAAGTAAACATATTAATAGTAATCCAACTCATTTCGATTTCAATTTTTACAGTTTAAGTAAACAACTTATTTTTATTCCTATTGTTTTACTCCTATTCTAGACCATTATCATTCCTACCCATTTCGATTCCAACTTATTCTAATTTTAGTTTAGTAAACACAGCACTAATGTAAATCCTTTCTTCTTCTACATAAGCCATTGAGTGTCGCATATCCTATTCGTACACAAGTGCCCTAGGTTTTTTTTCCTAATTGAGGCTTACATCCACACGGCACAAATCACAATTTAACTTAGGGTCCAATGCACAAGCAAAGATCCAACCAAAATACAGGATACAGTAAACTGAATTTCAAGCTCTAGGATTAATACTAGATAGAAAAACATGTGGAGAATTAATAAAGGAAAGGAATAGAAACTTTTTGTAACAAAATCTTTTGTTATTAGGCACCCAAGAGAGGCATAAATCAATATTGTGTACTAAAATGTATGTTTAAGACTCAGACTAAAGAAGCGATGAAAAGGTACAATGAACATGTTCATTTGAAGCTATACACACATTGGACTAGTGACGATTACAACAGAATTCGATAAAAACAACAAATATAGGGTAGCTCAAATAAAATTTTGCAGGTTGTTATTACCAGACACATCATTACCATCAGACACATAAACATCCAGAGATCATCAATCTTCTCCAAGATGTCCCCATCCTTAGAGTAATAACTTGGTGTATCAATAAATGTTGTTCTTATCACTATCATCTGACACATCAAACACACAAAGATCTCCAAAGATCATCAATTTTCTCCAACAAGCACTTCAATACATGCTCTTCCTGGAAACTTTCTGGAGCATTCAATCTTAACTTCCTTTATGGAATGTTGCCAGCATGAGAGAGAAACAGATTGGCAGCAATATAGAGTTCTCTCTCCTTCAGATATAAGCAGCTTTTAATAAGATAACTGAAACAACAATAAGCAACATCTATTATCAACCCTTGAATATGTGTGTGTGTGTGTGATATAGAATAAAGTCTGAAGATAAAGTTGAATATAAATAGATTAACAATATACTATAACTATTCTATTAATATTACTTGCATGCTTTTATAAACATGATGCTTCAACAATGCTAAAATTAAGTTTAGTTAAAAATTTTCCCTATTGGATGCTTTAATGAAAATCCACTGACAATACAAGACTAATTAACAAGTAGAAATTTAAGTATTGATTTTACAGAAGATCTCATCAAGGACTTGCAAGACATAAGGAATTGATATAGCATTAGAATCTCCAAAATCTAAATAGCGCCGACTTAATTACGTGATTTTCTATCACTAATGACTGTATAAGGTGTTTAGCAATGAAAGAATAAGTTGTTTCTAAAACTAGCATTACATAATAGGAATCTTGTTCAGTTAAATGTTCTCAGTTACCATTAGGCCTTTTGACAAGAAAAGAATAAACATAGTGAAAATAATGATTTATTAAGATACTATCATCTCACATCTTCACAACATGGTTCAAGTCTTTAATTCTCATGAATGAAAACTACAGTGTACCGAGAAATAAAGCTTATACTCCCAACAATACTAATCATACTTTATTGATAAGGTCTCTGCATGTGGTGAAATCCAGAGCAGGCCATCTACAAGTTTTGCAAAGGAAACTTTTCGATGTTCAGAGGTTGAAAAGCACACATATTTGTCATTAACTAATGGGGGAGGTAAGATTTCCCGCAATTCTCTTGGTATAATTACAACCTTCAGGGACATTTTTTTTTTCTAATTTTGGGGTAAAGAAAAAAGGGTAAGAACTTCAAGATGTATGATGCTAAATTAATCAAATAAGATAGAAATTTTAGGTAAAATAATTTAGAAGGAAAACAACATACCTCAGGATCACATTCCAAGTTTAAAACTTTAGAACAATGATAACATTGCAAGAAGTTCAATCAACTTCCCTTACAACTGATTGTCAATATTATCAGAGCTGAAAGATATTGATGGTTTATGGTGTTGACAAATGATGGGAGCATTAATTAAGGAAATTCACTTTAGAATTGGAAATAGAATCCAAATTGGATTCAGCCAAATGACCATGATATTTGAATATTCTTAAATTTGGAGTGTCAAGCTTGAACTCATCCAACATATCAAGACTTTTGAAAAATAATTTCCTAAGACTGCCATTTGAAATCTTAATAAAATAATTATTTTTTTATTTAATTAATTTTTTACATATGTTCTTTAATATTTACGGATTTTATTTTACATAATTAGTTATATGTTAGTAAATCTTTTTACAAATTCTGTCATGCATTATTGATTGTTAAGATTAATATTTGACTAAATCTATGCTTAGAACTATAAAATCTATATATGATTATCTTTAATTATGTATTTTTCATTATATTATTTACACAACGTACTTAGGAAAACTTAGACTCTTTATTATTCAATATGTTTACATGAGATGCTTAGATATCATATTATTAAGCAGAAAAAGAACCGACACAAGATAAATTTTAATTGAGCTTAATTGATATATCCATGAGATGACATAAATTGCTTTCGAGTTGTTACTCTAAAATTAAGGATTAAGTGATAATTAGATAATTATTAGTTGAATAGTGGTGGATTCTAAAATTTCAATAGCCTTTGTCTTACTGAATTTTTGTTTGCTTTAACTGTTGTACTACTTTAATTAGTTTAATTTCTCTTAAAACTCAATTTGGTCAACTATGTTATAATTAATATTAATTTTAGATCTAAGTTAGACTTTTCAATTTTGAAGCAATCTCTGTGGGTTCAACTTCGTTACCACTACGCTATTTCTAAATTCGTGCACTTGCGAGTATATTAAATTTTACACAACAATAATTCAACATTGACTGTGAACTTCTCTAAACTAATACCATTCATATAACGATTTTGCAACTTTTTCACCAAATACTTTCGATTCCTTGACGTAGAGAAAAATCGAGCACATTCTATACTCGGACAAGAATGACAGGCATGTTTCCATGTTTTAGAGAGTATACTAGTTTGAACAACTTGTTCATGTGGGAGGAATGACAGGATATGATGCAATATTGCTTCCGACAATGCAGATATCCCGTCCGCATCCACATTCATGTTCACATTAGGAGTAGTCTTGCTCTTCATGATTCACTGTTAATTAAGTGGCTGGTGGGGCTTTGATACCAGCAATGGAGGTGGCTTATGGCGTCTAGCAGTGTTCGATTGCTAGACACAAGCGATATTCTGATGAGCCTGTGCTTGTGAAGGTTGAGAGATCCACTTATTAATAGTTGCCCAACACAAATCTTAATTTTCATTTAACTACAATATTCTTAAATCCTATTTGCAATAAAAAAAAAAAAAAAACTGCAATAAAAAAAAAATTCTGATGAGCCTGTGATTGTGAAGGTTGAGAGATCACTTATTTATAGTTGCCTAACACAAATCTTAATTTTCATTTAACTAATTTTAGGACATTAAAACAATTACTTGGGTCCTAACCGGACTAGTAATTTCTTGTAAGTCCTTTTCAATTTCCAAGAATAACCATAAATTACTTTATTCATTACTAAATTATAATTATCCAAACCCACCTATTAATTTATTGAATTAGATAAAAAATGAAGAATAAAACTTATTTGTTAGTCTAATTATACATTCATTTGATATTAATAAACAATGTTGTATTTAAAGGTTGTGCTCAAGTAACTCCTTTAATTGTAACTACATTATTTTTTTAGTTATTAAAAGGCAAATTTTTTTTGGCATGTTGTTGTGCAAATGAAGCACTTGAATCTCTAGATACTCAACATTTCACCATGAACTTAATATTCCTTTTTAGCTCTAATTAATTTATGAGGGCTATTTCCATTCCCCATAAACGTCAATATAATAAATATGGTATCAAGTGCTCAGTGTGCCAGAGGGTAATGATCTTCCACTAAGTGTAGTGTCATGTGTATGTTGTGCTAAATGATAATAATCCTTTTGTTGGCAACGTGGTAAAATCATCCATTAAATAATTTAGATATATTCTCTGTTAACACTAAGTCAAGAAAACTCACAAATACTAGCGAGGAGTTTCTTTCTAATGAATATGGTGTAAAGTGCTCATTGTGCCAAACAGTAACGATCTTTTACTAGGGAGCTGATATATCGTATAAAATCTAGACAAAATACACTATCTATCAACAATAAGTCAAAACAACTACATAAATCAAAGAGGAAAAGAAAATAAAATTACTAAATTAGGCCCATGGATTGGGTTGAGATTTCAACTTCAACCTAAACTTGAAATTAAATTAGCCACTCATAATTAAAGTAGAGGTAAGATGATAATTTTATTGAAATACATAGAAAATACAACATAGAGTGAGAATTATAAAAAATGAGTAAATCATGTCAAATTGGGGGAGCTCCCTATTTATAAATATAATGAGTAAATTATGACCAAAAGTGAAAATAATTCGTACGCTTGGGATTACATTACATGGCGAGATCTAATTGATTGGAACACATCATTAGATCTAATAATATGCCGCCATATCATCAGTCACATCAATAATTTTCAGTCTAATAAGATATTGCCATGTCATCTGTCAATGCCATGCTTGCACTTTTCGGTCTAATAAGATTCTGCCATGTCAACGCTCAATGCCACGTCAACTGGGCCTCACTAATTTATAAAATTATGATTTTGTCCTTTATGTCCTTCATAAGATTTTCAGCTGTTTTGAGCTTAAAAATGCTATTCATTTTACTATCCAACTTCATGTTAATCATAAAATGACCAAAATGTCCTAAAATAAATAAAATACTCAAATTATAACAAAACACACAATATTAAAATTTAAAGGATTTAAATATATAAAAATAGAAATGTTAGTGAGGTTTTGAGCACAAAATGACAATTTTATCCTTTACAAATATGCATTCTCTAGTACTCAATACAGACGCATTAAAATCTATATATGTTATCCCCCAGTAATGATGCAAAATAGGATGTAAACACTGTACACCCAATTTATTGGGTTTAACCATCAAATTTAACAAATTTCCCACATGGATATGATAGATTTTACCCGTATTTAGCAATGGGTTTTGATTGGTTTTGTTTGGTTTGTTAATTTGGTTTTAATTTTTAATTTTATGAAATCAAAGGTTATTTGTGGTTTTTTATTTTACAACCAATTCTCCATCATTATGGCGTGGAGTAAAATATGTCAATTTTAATGGTTGTGAAAAAAAAGTTCCCGTTATAAAAGTAAAACTATTGATTACTTCACATTAATCAATCACACAGTTATATCCACATCTACCTTCAGCAATTCAATCATGACCGTCTGCCCAAGTCAATAAAGAAAATTTATAAATGTACCCAACTTAATTTTTTTTTTAGCCATCTACCTCTTTAAAAAAGAAAGAAAATTCTATCTCCCTGAAGAGACCAACAAAATAAATTAAATTACTTAAAAATCACTTAGCCATACATACTCTTAAAAACAACCTTGCTTCTTCTCTTAATTTATAAACTCTTTCATAACAACTCTATGCTTTAAAAAAAAATTGAAGAAAAAAAATTATTGCGTATGGCTTTTGGTGTTTGCTTTGTTGCTAGGGTTAATTTGAGTTCTCTGCATGAAACTCCAACAACATTAGCGACTAGTCAAAGGCCCTAATCAAAATTGAAATCAGCATTAGATGTTGATCACACTATTAGAAAAATAATATTTACTGATATTTAGTTTGTGATAATTTATTAAAAAATATTAGTATTTTCATGCATATAGATCATTTTTCGTGTTTAACATATAAATATCACAAATTACTAATATTATAGTGTCTGTAAATTAAATATCAGAAATGTCCGACATTAAGATATCGGTGTCACTGTTAATTATTGTGCAACAATTTTAGAATAAATTAACAGGATTGGATATAAATTATATTTATACAATTGTAAAATTCTATTCACAAAATTAATTAAAGAGGTTCGATACAAAAATTTAGCGCCCGTGGTTTTGGCCTATGGCATCTAGCAGTATTCAATTTTGAGACATCGGCAACATTCCGGTGGAGCAAGTGGCCAAAATCTGGCGGCAACGACGGGCTGAGTTTGAGGGCAATGAGAGTAGAGAGAAATGGGCGAGTGACTTTTATTTTTATTTATTATTTTGTTACCTCTCACATCAATTTCTTCATTCTCCGGTAAGATACTACATTTAATTAATGTATATATGTCGTGTAAACATTTATTTCAAAAAATTAATTTGTAATTAATACTTATATTTAATTAAATTACACATGTCATAGGTATATTATATGATATTAATTAGATATAGTAGGTCTGGTATACTCTAAAATCCTTGGCTGTTTGGTGGGCTTAAGAGACAATGTGCATGTTCGGGTTGAGAAATATAAGGAGAGAAGAGGAGGAGAAGGGAAAGAAATAAAGAGAAAAAGATTAATTTCATGTCAACCAAACAATAAAAATGACATTGATTCTCTTTTTTACTCATTTTCTCTCCCACTATTTTCTTTCCATTCCTCTCCTCTCCTATCACAGCATTGGAAGATCCAAAATTTACAATTTCCAATTTAAAGAATACCATCGCTTCTGCTTGCACCCTTTTTATTATTATTTTTGGTTGTGATTTTATCCTGAAAACTACTAAAAAGGATAAATAATAATTTTCTAATTGCAACTACATTAAAATTAACTTTATTCTTTCTTCTTTAATGATAGTTCATACTAGCCTGATCGGCACATAATATATACATATTTTATCCTTAATTATATAATTGCTTATCATTTTTATTTGTTATTTTGAATTAATTGAATTATTTTATTGAATAAGGAATTAATTGGAGATTATTGATAGAAAAAGGCAATGAAGATTAAATTGGAAGACAAAAAAATGGTCAAGAATAATTGGAAGCCAATTTCTTCAAATAATGAATGGTGGACATGCATATTTGGAAAGCAATTCAATGGAATCCGTGAGCTTCCAATTTAAAAAAGGAAAACAAATTGAAGGCCTATGGTGTTGACAAGTCATGGTGGCATTAATTAGGAAAATAGTCTTTAGAATTGGAAATAGAATCCAAATTGGATCCAGCCATTAAAGTGTACAAGATTTGGCCAATAATTGCATGGTCATGAGCATTATAAATGGAGGTTGAAAAGAAAAAAAAAAAGAGGCAAGACTCTTGGCACATGGCAGAGAGAGGAGCAGCAGCATATTTCTATGGCTGATTTTATTTTTTTTGTCGCTCTCAATCTAAGTATGTCTAGTTAATTTTCTTATACCAAGATTAAGGATGAAACCCTATTCAATGAAATAATTATCTTTTTTTTTAATTAATTTCCTACATATGTTCTTTAATGTTTATGGTTCTTGTTTCACATAATAGTTGGATATTATTAAATCTTTTCACCAATTCTTTCATGCATTATTGATTGTTAAGATTAATATTTGACTAATTCTATGTTTGGATCTATAAAGTCTACGTATAATTATCTTTGATTATGTGTTTTTCATTAAAATGTTTACACAGAGTACTTAGAAGAACTTTGACTCTTTGTTATTCAATATGTTTACATGAGATACTTAAATATCATACAATTAAGCAGAAAAAGAACCTACACGAGATTACTTTTAATTGGGCTTAATTGTTAGATCCATGAGATAACATAGATTGATTTCGAGTTGTCACTCTAAAATTGAGGATTAATTCAAAATTGAATAATTACTAGTTGAATAATGATGGATTCTGAAACCTTGGCAACCTTTGTCTTATTGAATTCTCCTTTGCTTTAATTATTTTATTAGTTTAATTTGTTTAATTCTTTTTAAAACTCAATTTGGTCAACTAGGTTAGAATTAATATTAATTTTAGATTTAAATTAGACTTTTCAATTTTAAAGCAATTCCTATGGGTTCGACTTCGTTACCACTATTTTATTTTTAGATTCGTGCGTTTGCGAGTATATTAAATTTTACACAACATAGCCATCATCTCATACTTCACAAGATCATTAAGAAGATTATCAAGGATCGCTAACAGTGATGGCTTGACCTATTCGGCATCCCTACTTCTAACGGTAATTGATTAAGGATGATCCATTCGGTTGGACAAACTAATAATATAATTTATATTTTCTAAGATGTTGGTGTAATCACGTTTCATCATACGTTCTTAAAAGTCAATTTTATATATTTAACACATACAATTCATGAAATTACTCAATGAATATATTATTGAAAAAAAAAAAAAGATCAATAATGATGACATACTTAATCTTATTATCACTATTTTTTTAATCCTTTTGCTCTTAAAAGTGCACTTGTGGAAGTTAGTTTGAAAATTGAAATATATTTCTTTGACAATATTCTATATAAATTATATAAAAAATACTGATAAAATATTTGAGGAAACTAAAATTACTTGGCGTCACCATCTGATGAAGGTGTCGCATATGATTCGGTTTACCATATTCCTTCTTTCTCATCCTTTTTCATGTGGAACATGATTTCTTTCTTTCTAGATAAACATACTTTATTAGCTCCTATTTCTCTTTAATGTTTTTTTTCTTCTGTTGTTCAATAAAAAATAAAAATGACCTGTGGTCCAATTAAAATTAAAAATTATTCATTAAACAAACTACTCTATGCTAATCGCTTGTTATCTTTTATTTATCTCTATTGAATCTAATGAAATTTTAGCAGGTGCTTAAATTTGAAGTAATTACTTCTAAAAAAATATATTGCATCATACATAAAAATACATAAAAGTTAAATCTTACATTAGCTTTAAAATAATTCGTCAATACTTTTAATAATGACTTCACTTTTTTAATGTACATGCTCCAGTTTTTTTTTGCCAACCTTGTTCGTAAACAAGTTTCTCAAATCAAAGGAAAGTTTTCACAATTATAATCTAAAAGAAAATTAGTCATTGAATTATCATAGTCTCAATCCGGCCGAAGCTCCAAAAAGTTTTTTAGGAAAGAGCAAGTGATCTACCGTAGTCTCAACAAAAGGCGAGAGCGACTTAATCAGAATAAAAAGCAGGCAAATTCTTGAACTAAAAAGCAAGCAAATCATTAAGCATATTCTCTGTTTCAAGCCAAAACGATCGATTTATCAAAATAAGTAGAAACATAAAGAAAAGTCTCTTTTAAAAGTCTCGTCACAAGTAAAGAAATATGACACATTGTAACTCATTTAAGATATGTTGGTCCTCATGTTCACAACGAGCATTGATACAGAGAAATAGCATAGGCTTATATTAACCCATGCAAGTCGATCATGCAAATAAATTTATGGCAATTATGGGCAGATAAATGCAACAGACAAATAAAGCAAAAACTGTATACGACTTAATAAAAATATCATTGTAATTTTAACAATTCTTATATTTTATATGATTATATCATTTTTCTCACCGAACAACAACCCTAAGAGTCCCAAGAGAACAATAAGGGAGCCTCAATATTTGAATATATATATATACTTTTTTATTTTAAAATTTATTTATTTAATTGGGAGAAGTTATTATTTAAATTTAAATATTAGTTATATAAAAGTTCAACTATTCATATCATGCAACCCCACAGTAAATATTTAAAGGTTAAAATGGTCGCTTATATTTTAGGTTATGGTGGTGGTATTTCTACCAAATAAATTCTATAAATCTACCCCACTTCTAGAAAATAGTTATAAAAAGTTTAAGTTCACATTATTTTTTAAAATTTTAAATAAAGAAAAATTTTGAAGAATTAATAAACTAAATATATCTTAATTTAGTTTTTTGTGATATCTTAATTTTTTGTTTTGAGTGATTTAGAATTATGTTATTATATTTAACTATTAAGATTGCTTTAACCTAAAATTATACTGACTATTTTACCCTTAAAGGTAAAAATACCAAAAATTTACTTTAACTTTCACTTTGTTTTATTTTATACAAAATTGATTGTTTCGAAATGGTCAATTGTACTTTATTAGTATGATTATTAACATTTAATTAAACTAACATAATGTCTTTATGAGACAATACTCATGTAAATTATTAAGCTGTAAAATTTATGTCATTCACATATAAAATATTAAAAATTATGAGACATTATTTCAAGAGTTAGATTATAAGTCACAAAATTAAGTATCTAAAATATTAGATATGCAAAAAGTATCTAAAGTATTAGATATGCAAACACATATTTCTTTGAGAAATTGATTCATTTCATATCAAAACAATCTTAACTGTGAAAAAAAAGTTTGAAAAAAACTTAAGTAAAAAAATATATAAGAATGATTTAATTGATTAATTATACAAATATTTATGTTGATTTGTATCTATTAGAAATAATATGAATTTATTGTAAGTATATTTTGAAAGTGGGGTGGATTTACACAAATAATGGGATATAAATATCCCAATCCTTTTTCAATATAATAGGGTATATATTGAAAAATGTCTGAAGACACACTTGCAATTGAAAGTGTCATAGTCTTACTCTTTTTTTTTTTATACAATAATACCCTTATTATAATTTTGGCAACATTAATTATTAATCTATTGGAAAAAGCTAATTAAAAATTAACTAATAATTATTAGTCTAAATGAACTATTATCAATATTCTAATTTTTAAATACATCAAAACTTGCTGACTTAAAGTAATGTTTAATAACCTTGCAATTATAATCTTACTAATAATTATTTATCAAAAAAATTAATTTACCTTATCAATCCTAAAAGTAAAATGATAAAAAAAAATTACATTTATTTTTACTTGATTTTCAAAGTCAAATTGTAAATTAATTTTTTCTGTAGATAAAGTTATTAGATAATGATCTATGAACACATGATGTTTTGGATTTTTTTAAAAGTACGCAAATCTTTTTTTTTTTTTTGTAGAAATCTACCTAAGGTTTACACAGATTATTTAAGTTGTTCATTGTCGTCTTAACTTTGTTAATAATATTAATGAAATGATAAATTTATCCCTAAATATAAAATGACCATTTTATCCCAACTAAATAATAAAAATAAATGAAAGATTACCAAAAGAACTGAATCATTTTCATAAAATATAACTTATATAACTTAAATTTAAAAAATATACCAAATCAAAGTCATAAAAATTTAAAACGAAATGGCAGCAAGCAATTTACTTTACCAACTAAACCATAAATATAATGCGGCATCTAATTCAGCTAAACTTATAATCGTACCTATGCCTGGAGTTACGAACAACCTGACATAGCCAACCAATAGAAATTTCAAAATGCCCAACTGAACTGGAGGAAAATATCCCAAACCCTAACTCAACAGCTGCTGTAACTAATAAGAGGTAAAAGCAAAATCATAAAAGATCATAAAAGATTGCGGGCTTGCCATAGCTGGAGAACGCCGATGGTTGGCGACGGTGACGTGATCCTGGTTCTGCGGCGCAGAGGACCAAGGATTAAGCAGCGAGAAATTGTGTGGCTATTGGCGCGATGGAGACTTGGCGATGTCGTAGCTGCTGGGGAGGCTGAAGGCTTGGCGCGGTGGCTGATTAATGTCGGCGGTGAATTGATCAGCTTGAAAGTTGAGAGAGAAGAGGCTGCTGGAGCGGTGGTGGTGGTGGTGGTGAGCTCCCGTGGTAGCAACTCTTGGAAGGTTATGGACAAGTGGATCTAAAAATTCTGAATGCGGTGAATGCGGTGGCGGTAACGATGTGTCTTGACTCGCTAGAGTTCGATGAGAAAACATGAAAGAGAGGTGGTGGTTGGAGAGATAGCAGCGGCGTAGAGAGAGAGAGAGAGAGAGAGAGAGAGCCTTGCAGCAGTTGTCGTCGATGTCCCCGCTCACTATCGCGCTTGATTTCATTTGAAGGAAATATTGTATTTATACTTTAATTTTAATTTTTAATTTTTAACTACATGCAATTTGATCGATCTTTAGATTGGATCCAAATTCAATTCAAATCCCAGCGCCAGATTACCAATGGTGAACGACGTCATTTTTTATGTATAGGTAAAATGACTATTTTAGTCCTATGACATCAGCAATATTTTCATTGAGTTAAGACGGCACTGAAACACTTTATATAAAGTTTAAGTAGATTTCTACGTAGAAAAAAAAAAGATTTTTATATTTTTAAAAAAAATTTGAAAATTTAAGTGATCGGTAGATAATTATTAAATTTATTAATATTTTTAAAAATATTATTGCAAGGGATTATTGAATGAATAAACAAGAACACAAGTATAATATTTTTAATATAGTAGGGTCTCTTAAAGTATTTTTCAATATATAAGAATTAAATAAATATTAGTTTAAAATATTAAGACTAAACGAATGTGTTCATATTCAAAATTCAAAATGTAAAATTTAACCTAAAGTCTTGATTTGCGAGATAAAAGTTAAAATAAAATGAGAATTATAAAGTGATAATAATAAACAAATAAATTATGAAGAATAACAAATAAAAATAAATGGTTATTATCATTTCACTACTTTAAAAATTATAAAATATCAAATGACTACAAGAAGTATTGTTCCCTATCATTTTACTACTATAATTTTGTCAAATTTTTTATTTTAAATTTTTTTGTTAATTGACTAGTTAGTTGACTAGTAAAATATTAATTTTACCCTTTATGGTAAAATACACAAATAGAGTATCAAATAGTAGACAAAAAAATTATGCCATGCCTTTAAATTATTAAATAATAGTTTTAACCATGAATTAATAAATAACCCTAAATTTATTATACCTATATAAGTAATGAATTGACAAAAATACCTCTGAATATTTTAGTTAAAAAATAACATAATCTATTCTCAATAAAGAAAAAAAAAACACTTAAAAGCTTTATCTACATAATCAACACTTTCATATTTAAGTTCTTTTAACTTTTTAATAAAAATATCTTGGGGTATTTTTGTCACCTCACCATTTTCATAGTTATAATAAATTTAAAATTATTAATAAATTCTTAATTTAAGGATTTGACAATAATCTTATTTTTATTATTTGATGTCTTTATTTATATATTTTATTATAAAAAGTAGAATTAATATTCTTCTAGTCAATTAACTAACCAACTAACGGTCTTAATAAAATACCTAGTAAAACGGTAGTAAAATGAAAAGTTTTAACAAGTTTTAGTAATAAAGTGGTAGGAAACGTTGTAGTCATTTAATATTTTATAATTAAAAAAAATTATGGAGAATAAAAAACACTGAAGGAAAGACAACGGGAACGTTATTGGAAAGCTCCATACTCCAAAAAGCCATCGTGGCCCACAAAATAAGATTTGACTTACAACGCTCCGAAATGGGACTACAAACTTTAAGATTAGAGAACAATTATCTTAATTGGCAGCGGATCCCACACGCAAATCATCGTCTCGACGTGTTCTTCATTTGCACAGCAACCTCAATGCATGCTCAACACGCAATAAAAACTCATAAAACTAATAACTCTTTACCAAAAAGAAATTATTTTCGACGAGTCCCGTCCCGTGAATATCGGCCCCTTCCACCGCTTTCATGTAATAAAACACTAACTTAGAAAGCAACAATCTATCGCCACGCGGTCCAATTCAACAAGAGATTGCATACGTGTCAATAAAATGTTGGGAATGATGTCATACAAGAATATGACCGGCCACACACTAATCAAAACCCCCCAATAGCGTACAAACCGGAGCGAAGTTTCCCATTCTAGTGTCCGAACCGGGGAGACACGTCACACGTTTTCAACTCCATGCTAGAGTACGCCGCTAAGCGCAAAACGCATCGATCCTTTCGCCTTCCGTCTTTCCGGTTCTTCTCTCCTTCCCGTTTCCTTAATTAAATTAAGAAACAAAACAACTCCCTTTCTTTCTCAACCAGACCTAAAAAAATTTTAATTTCTATTTCTTGATTATATTTTCTTATTTTCCTTCTCATGCATGCAAATTTAAATAAAAATAAAAATAAATAATACTTAATTTTCGGTACTTGTTATTATTATTTTGGTTTGTTACATGCATGCAAAAAGAAAAGGCAATGAAATTAGAAAAGCTAAAGGGGAATTTCAGCAGGCCATCACGGGCTACACTTGTGCTGATCGTCACTCTCATAACAATCCTCTCTTTACAAATCACAAAGAAGTCCGTTTTGTCGCCCAAACGGGTCGGTTTCTCGGGAGACGTTGGAGCGTTATTCGACCCGGACACGTGTGCCGCCGGGTTGTTGGGGGATCAGTACTTGCTGCAGAGAAAAGTCGTGATGTCGATAAAGGATTTCGGAGGAGTTGGAGACGGAACGACGTCGAATACAGAAGCGTTCCGGAAAGCGGTTCGGTACATGGAAGGCTTCGGCGACAAAGGTGGGGCCCAGTTGAACGTTCCGGAAGGCTTGTGGCTCACCGGAAGCTTCAATCTCACCAGTAACTTCACGCTGTTTCTTGAAAAAGGCGCTGTCATTTTAGGCTCCCAGGTATTAAAATAATCTCTCTCTTTTGTTATTTTTTTATTTTTTTTATTTAGAGATTAGTAGTGAGATACAAATTTGAATAAAATGTTAGAAAATATGAAACGTTAAACTTGTAATAAAACGTCAAACGAATGAACTACAATAGGATCTTATTAGCTTTTTTTTTTTTTTTTTGTAGCATATTTTAGTCTAATATATAGTTGAAATTTGAGAGATGCAAAGGGTTTGAAAAGGTGAAATAAAGAATTTAATTTGATGAGGCATCAAATATTCTAATGTGTATTTGGTTTGGTCACGGTTCTTATGCTCATTTTGTCCTTTCTGCGACCTTTTTTCTTTAAATTTAAAGACAAAGAAGGTTGGTATATGCTGATTTTATTTGTGCTCGTATTTAAGGGCGGATTAGAGGGACCCACCATAATAATGTATGAAATTTTTAACTATTCTTTTATATGAATCTGTTTGTATGTGTGTGTGTGTGTCTGTATGTGTACCTAGAGAGGATTTGGTTATGTGGCTAGTGTCTGGCATTACGGAAGTGACCAAGTTTATGGTTCCATGTATTCAAAAGAAAAAAAAAATGATTTTAAGGCTCAGTTTATAAATAATTTTGTTTTGTTTTGCTTTGTTTCTCATTTGTTTTTTTCCCCCATTACTAATAGGACATGGATGAATGGCCTATCATAGATCCATTGCCTTCTTATGGAAGAGGGAGAGAGAGATTAGGAGGGAGACATATTAGCCTAATTCATGGTGATCGTTTGACCAACGTCGTTATAACAGGTATATTAAGCACTTGATTTGTAATTATAATATTTGAATGCATAAGCAATGTCTGGTAATGCTTTCACAATGAAAAAGGAGGTACACAAAAGAAGAAAAAAGATGTGGGTTGCTTTTGATAATATCTAACTTTTAATATTATGATCCTGAATTCAAAAATTAATTGGACTTTTTTTACAAATTGAGGAGAATAAAATAGGCTTATCTTGAATGTTATGGATGACTAAATGGACTATTTTATTGATAATGGAACTAATGGATTGTTGACATCAATAAATGGTCTTTGGATGCTTCTCTATTTCCAGGTTGTTGTAGAAGGAAAAATTCATCTGACAATATCGTTTGTTGTTTTACACTTATCCCCAAGAAATATTATTTTACCTTTTACGACGAGTATTATGTAAAAGTTTATTTGTTTTGGGTTTGGGAGTGAATACCTTGGGAACTCAAATAGACTAGAGAGAAAAGCACGGAGAAAGGAAAATGTGAAAAGGAGATGAAAGGAGAAGTGACAGAGAAAAATTGTTACTTTTGACTGTTTCATGTCTTTTAAAAAGGGAATGGAAAAGAAAATACTAATTATATAGTAATTCAATCATTATATCATGTGCGCTTCTTTTGTTATTAATTCTTATTTTAGTCCTTGAGAATCAACACTATTGTTTTGATCCATGAAATTATTAGGTATATAAGATAGTTATTTAAGTTTACAGGATATAATGGAACGGTTGATGGTCAAGGACAGATGTGGTGGGATTTATGGTGGAACAGAACACTGAAGCACACAAGAGGCCATCTTGTAGAACTGATGAACTCTAACAATATCCTAATCTCTAATCTCACCTTCCGAAATTCTCCGTTTTGGACTATCCACCCTGTTTACTGCAGGTTCGACATTTTTGGTTTTCAATCTTATTTTCTTTTAACCTGTTTATGTCTTCAGTAGTGCCTGTTGTATTCAAGTTTATTGTTTAATATTTGAAATTAAGCTGAATACCTTGTGTTCTTTCTAATTTATAAATTCATCCAAATGATTTTTTCCCCTTTCTTTTAAGAAAAAATTAGTAGGAAAAGTGTACAACTCTGTCTCCCACCTAATGTTCTTGAAGATAAAACTTTGCCCTAGCCTAGCAGCATTTTTATCTTTGTGGAAGGGCAATAGCAATTAGCAACTTAGCGTTGATGTGTAACAGAAAAATAACACTTATGAGTCATCTATTTACTTGAGCGCTAATCGGCGGCATTGCCTTTTTTTTTAAGGAATGTTGTGATCAAAGGGATGACAATCCTGGCTCCTCTTAATGCACCAAATACTGATGGTATCGACCCAGGTAGACAAATATTCTCTTTTTCTTTTTCTTTTTTATTCTCCGTAACCACACACACCCCCCCCCCCCACAGGGGGGTCAGCATTGTCTTTTAAGCTTCTGATTTACAAACCTATACAAAACATTATACAGACTCGAGCACCAATGTGTGTATTGAAGACTGTTACATTGAAAGCGGAGATGATCTGGTGGCAGTGAAGAGCGGTTGGGACCATTATGGTATTGCGATGGCACAGCCAAGTTCAAACATCATAGTGAGGAGAGTTTCTGGCACTACCCCAACTTGCTCAGGAGTTGGAATAGGTAGTGAGATGTCTGGAGGGATTTTTAATGTAACTGTAGATCATTTGCATGTTTGGGATGCAGCTGCTGGGGTTCGTATTAAGACCGACAAAGGTAGAGGGGGATCTATTGAAAGTATCACAGTAAGGAATATAAAAATGGAGAGAGTCAAAATACCTATAAGGATCAGTCAAGGTTCTAATGACCATCCTGATGAAGGATGGGATCCCAAAGCTATTCCCAAAATAAGGGGTATTTCTTTTGTTAATGTGGTCAGTCTAAATACAACAAAAGCCCCAGTACTGGCAGGCATCATGGGTACACAGTTTGAAGAGATCTGCATGAAAAATGTTAGTTTGTTAGGTCTAGCTCCATCGGCAAAATGGCGATGTCAATTTGTTTCAGGTTTTACCAGTCAGGTGTTCCCTTTGCCATGTCCCCAGTTACAAAACAAAAGTTCATCCTGGTGTTTTTTTTCTTGAGTTTTCTGGGGAAGATTTGACCTATGGGGTTCAAGTGAATTGCATTTTAGGAATGGAAACTGCTTCAGCAAACTGAGACTTTGATATGAACTAAACTTGGGCAGAAGTGAGTGCAATACGCATGAACTAACTTTGGGTAGAAGCGAGTACGAAACGATGAACGTGGATTAAGCAAGACGTTCAATTAAGGATGTTAAAGTTAGGGCTTGTTGCCGGCTTACAATTTTGGCGAAAGATGAGATTCCTTCTGCAGTTAGGACTTGCAGTTTTTGACAGGTTTACAAGATTAGTTTCTCTGTTAAACAATTTTGCTATGTTTATATTGATTCTTTATAATTGGTTGCCAATTCTACAAATTCAGTTTCAGGATCTTTAAATGAACTTTTTGGATTCTGGTTATAGGAGTTTATACAGAAAAATGTAACACGTAAGAGGAACTTGTAATTTATTAAAGAATGGTGAATTTAGTTCTATTTTTTAACTCATACAAGCCCCGTATGTAGCTCATCGTGAACTTTCTGAAAAGAGATTTGTTCTTTTTTCTTAAATTGAAACTACGTGATAACTGTAGCTATTTAACTCATACAATTTTCTTCCAAAAACATGATGAGGATATAAAAATATTCTGAGCAGAAATATATAACACACAAATAAGCACAAGTAAAGTTTCTTCAACGGAAAATTAGATACATGGGAGGGTAAAATGAAACGTTCAAAGAGATTAGCTGTCCCACTTCACCATTTCCAGAAAACATTAGAACCACACTTGTATTTGTCTTTCCCTTTGCACTCCAATTCCAAATCATCCGAGAGGAATGGCACTTTCTGCAAACAAATAAAATTGAAAATAAAATAAAATTACTCAACACAAATCAACACCAAACAAATGAAGGGATAGAGTTTGAATCTGATAAAAACCTTTTGCTTGGCAAGATCTTGGCAGCCTGTGAAGTTCTCAGGGAACTTGCATGTGCCAAATTGAACAGTGTATGCTCTGGCAAAGTTTGCACCACTTGTTGCCAATCTCTTCTGGTCATTCAATTCCTGGGGAAAAAAAAGAAGAAAAAAAATCCATTCATTGTTGAGCATCAACTTACTAGACATTGATGATCATTCAGCACTTTTAAGTAAACAAATTAAATTAACCTTGTTGGCTTTGCTTTTCTCAAGGTATTCATCGATGACCCCAGCATTAGCAGAAGAAGCAGCAGCAGCAGCTGTGGTGAAAAAGGCAACTGCTAGAAGAGCCATGGCAGCTCTCCTTCCTTCAGTTCCTCTTGATTCTTTTGAAACATCAAGTTGTTGGGCTCTGATCACAGGCAATTTGTGGCCACGCACAGCTGAGTTTGAAACAGAAGCAATCTTTGGATTGAGCTCAGATGATCCAGCACTGCCTGAAATGGCATAGTTGCATGCCAATACACTAGAGTTCATGGCTGCCATTGCTCCTGCTGCAGCACAAACTTCTTTTTTTTTGTTTTTTTTGTTTTACAAAATGTACACAGTTGAGAACAAAATGGTGGCTTAATTTGCTTTTGTGTTAGTGAGTTGTGGATAAATGAGGGAGATTTGATGATGCATTGTGATAAAAGATTGTGGTGGGAGTGTGGATAAGGTGGGATTGCCTCACTCCTATTGGTAAGCTTTGCACTTCAATGCCACCTTGTACACTTGGAAGTCTCGTGGTAGGCATCAAATTCTGGCCCACTTTCGAATCTGACTGTGTTCAGTATCTTCTTGCCAGAGACTGAATGCAAATTACACAAATCTCACTTTAACATTATTGTTTTATGTTCAGTGGAATATACTCACAAATTCTTCTATAAATTATTTTTGTACGAGTGCCTCGGCGTAACATGATTAACTTATATGTGGTTCAAGTAAAATTTTCATTCAAGTACATAAAATTTCATTCATCCAATTATGTAATGTTACGTTATTTTAGGATAAATATATATTTAATCTATATATTTTAATTTAAGTACTCACTTAATCTCTATATTTTAAAAAATACCTCAAAATGCCTTTATAATTAAATATATTACATTCTTATCCTTTTTGTTCTTTGTTTTTACAATAATATCCTTGACATTAATTAATTTATCTATAAAAATTTAATTAGTAAATTTATCAATAAATATCCGTATGAAAGAACTAATATTTTTTAAACCCATACGACAATCTTTCTAATAATTTATTTACCAACTTAAAATAATGTTTACTATTCTTGCAACAATTTTACTAATAGTTATTGTATTATAAAAAATAAATTTATTAAAATTAATCCTAAAAGTAAAATTATAACATAAAAATTTGTGAAAATTTTTATGTTACTTTTAATGCTAATTCAGTAAATTAATATTCTTTTCTTTTCTTGTCTTTAATATTTTCAAGAATGTAAGAATATTGTTCCAACAGTGTTATAGTAAAATGAAAGAAAAAGTAACAGCAAGATTGTAACATGTTGATAGTAAGATTGTGTTGACATATTTTTTAAATATAAAGGGTGAGGACTTATCAGGTCCAGTTGTCCATACTCTGATTTTATTCATCAATTTAGTTATTGTAGTTATATCAAAAGGCGCATTGTTGATATTACTTGTTATAATTGCATCCTAATAGCTCATCCAGATTTATTCACTCGTGCATGGAAATGAAACCACAAATTACATTTGTTCTCATCAACTTGATATTAAATTTGTTCTTTTATTATCTCACTCGCACAGTATTATCGCATGCCATTGCAAGGCATAAAAACACTTAATTTTGAATTTCCCTAGTAAAATAATAATTTTTAAAGGAAAATTATTCACCGACCACTTAATGTTTCAGACTTTTTAAAAATACGTAATTTCTTTTTTTTTTTTGCCTAAATTATACTTGAAGTTACAATTCTTTGTATTTTTCTACTTCCATCTGTTGACCGTTAAGATTCCGTTATTTTTTAATAAAATGACAGTTTTGCCCCCTCAAAATTAATGCTATAGGATGAAATTATAATTTTACATTTGGGGAGTAAAATCGTCATTTTGCTAAGAAAACTAACAGAATCTTAACGCCCAACAGACGGAAGTAGAAAAGTGAAAAGAATTGTAACTTCAGGTGGAATTCAGTAAAAAAAAAAGGATATATTTTTAAAAAAGTTAGAAAAATCAAGTGGGCGGTGGATAATTTCCTATTTTTAAAATACCTTTAAAAGCGGTCGTTAATAAAAATTCTTTTATCTTCCTAATAAAAATGAAGGATAATTTATAAGGATAACCGAAAATTAACCCATAAAATCATCATGAGAAAACTTGACTCTTATAATTGACCAAAATCACCCAAAAAAAAAACCTGTGATAATTTAGGTTAACGGCTTGATTTCAAGTCACATTACAGTAAATATATAAATATGGTTTCAAGCAATTGGTACATGATCCATGCATTTAGAGGGATCAAAGATTCAAACCCTCTTAGGAGGACCTTAACATGAAAAACACTATACAATGTCTTGTATAATCCGTTTAGTACATGAGCTACATTAACCTAATGAAACGACGAAAATTCCTTTAACCCAATTAACCTGTTTATAAAAATTTCAAACCCTGCCTTTCCAATTCCTTTGATGGAACATAGACTATAAAACTAACACATATCAAATACATTAGAAAAAGTTCCACTGACAACAATAGTCCACATGGAAGAAAAACTATTCTATTATCATCTCAAATGTGTACATACATCCTGAGCGAAAATGCTTTCCAAAATGATAACCATATAATATCAATTCTAAGATGAATTCTGCCCATAATGCTTTCCAGATTAGAAAGAAAGAATAGCCAAAAGAAATAAATGCAGGGAACGGGAGCACAAGAAAAGTCAAATGCTCGTAAAAGCCATCTATAAGTGTGGAGGAGATCTCAATTGCCACCCTTTCAATGATGCCTCTGCACAGGAACTTGCCCAAAGACAAATATTTAAGAAAGCAAATTCCTAGATGCGTCCTCCGTTTCTTCAATATATCTTTACATTTTTCAAACCATGAAGAAACCATATCATTTATCAATATACATCTTTGGTGTTTGTCTGATGTATGCTAATGATGAGAAACAAAAAATTGTGATATTAAAGCTCTACCAGGAAACCAGTTAAGCTGCTCTAAGCTGGAGCCAAAATCAAATAATGCTACCAGCAAAATCCAATTATCAGATGTCAAAATTATCTATGAAGCAGTTCTTTAGCTTGCAGCTACACAATCATCTTAATCTTGACAATCTCTTTCGTTTTCGGTTCTTTTTATGTACGGTGGAGCTCTTAGAACTTGAAGGAAGAGCCAGAGTTGATGATGGTATACCAACAGATGTCCTGCCTTTCTTGGAAACCCATTTCAAAGGCAGATTATTAACCACAGCACCTATATCATCTGAATTGCTCAATTCGACAAGTTGTTTAATTTGATCAAGCATGTTGTGAGTCCAGGCCACTGACAGATCTAGCTCAACTGAGTCATCCATCGGTTTTCTCCACAAGTTCATCAGTCTCTCTCTAAGTGACTGAAAAGACATAGAAGGCTGATATCCTTCATTGTTTGCACATATCATATTGACTTTGATGACATGCTTGCAAATATTTCCTTGCATTGACCACGCACAATCACAAAAAGCAAATTCTGATCCAGGATTCCACACTAGATGTGTCAGACTGCTGTCTTTCTGGCTTGAGACCCTGGCAAAGAGGTGCTCTTTATCGTCCAAGGTAACAGCAGAATCGGGAATTTGCATTGCACGATGCCACGATGTAGATGCAATATATTCCTCCTTAACATTTTGAAAAGAATCACTTTCATCTGCATATCGATCAAGCCAGTAGCTAGAATGCAACTCAGTTGTCAACTTGTGTACTAACCAATCAACTCTCTGGAGTGAACCCAGATGTGAATCATCGAATAATTTGGTTTTCAGCTTCACATGATAGGCCTCAATGGCACCAGATGCCTCCTGACTTGCAAGTGGAAGAGCTCTCATGGTAGACAGCCACATCTCTGTTGAAAAGGTAAACATAGCAATATTTTCTATTAAAAACAGTAACGTCTGAGACAACTTCAACAAGATGAGAACGCATATACCAATGTCAGACAGCTGTTTATATCTCTAAGTGTGCGTAGAAGAAAGAGAGAGAGAGAGAGATCTAACCAAGCTTAGGCACCCAAAAGGCCTTGAAATACTCTATAAAGGCAGTTTGATCAACAAAATCCTGAATTAATACTTCCAAGTTAACAAAAGGATCAGCTCCATCCCATATGCTGTACAATATATTTCCTAGACGCTTGAAAATTTCCCGCTGAATTTTGATATTGGTGCATTTTTTAACAATGTTTCTCAGCCATGATCTACGAACACGCCATAAGGAAAAAATGATAGGACAACAAAATATTTCCCTAAAACAGAAGTGAAACCAAGTATAAGTAGGGAAAATTGCACAATTTCAATTCATAATGAAATCTGGGCCAAAAGACTTACCTTATGGGATCAATCTCTGCTGCTGCATCATCAATCAGAAACCCGCTGATTTTCCATCCAGGTTCAATGCTCCGAGCTCGATCAAGCAGAGCTTTCATCCACTTAGTCACATCAGGCTTCGCAGAGCTACGTGTGACAACCCATGCGACTGGCAGTGCGTGTTGTCTTGAATCAAAAACAAGAAGTGTGCACAAAGGATACTGCAAAATTAGACAGAACATGGACTAAACATCCACCTAAATCCTTCTGAAGCTAACCATATATCCACATAAAAAATTGCATACCTTAAGTCGCTTTATGCCAAATGTTGAATCAGCTGCAATGAGACTGCGATGGCCAAAACGGATCATCTGTTGCAACTGCCATTCCGTTTGAATCCCAAGAATGAAAGGATCAGTTTCCGATGAATCCTGATAAAAGAATATGGATTTCTTATTGCGATCAACCCACAATCGAATGCTAGCTTGATCATCTAGATCCAACTCATGGGTAGACCTCCTAATAATCATCCCAAGCTTTTGGACATACTGAGAAGCAAGGCTATTGACTTTTGGATCAGAACCACAATATCGTTGAATTCCCTCAATGTGTTTCTCTAACACACTCTCTTCAGGAATGCCAAGATAGATCATAGACATAGTTTGCTGTTGAATTTCATTACAAATATATGGAATTTTCTTGGCTCCGGGGCCAATAGCATCTCTGTCAAGGGGCCCATGGCAGATAAAACCTGACTTGTTGACATGACGCCTGTCATTATAAATAAGAAGTGCTAGTGATGGACGAGCATACAGCCTCTTCACTACAAAATGGCATGTACAGCCCCGCATGGACTGAGGTCTGGCAGCACGATTTCGGGTATTTAGTCGATATTTTCGACTAGGTAACACACCACCACCTTCCCCATAATTTTCAGGACCAAAAGAGCACCAATACCTAAAAGTTAACACAAAAATATCAGAACATCAAGGGATTAAAACTTGTTGAGCGTGTGTACTAATTTTCAGGACCAAATGAGCACCAATACAAAAATATCAGAACACATTAAATTGAGGGATTAAAACTTGTTGAACATCTGTACTAACATCCATCTACTTTTAGGTACTCACATGGTCTATTTTCAACAAAAAAATGTGAGTTACAATGCAAGGTTAACTTAAATGTGTTTTCATCCATTATAAGCTGCTAAGTTCCAGTTATACTACTAGTCTCAAAATCACTTGGGAGTGAAAATTGACACCATATATATGGTCGATAACCTCTTAACTAAAAATGAAGGCCACATTCAGATGTTTCTGTGAAAAAAATGAAAAAGAAATGGTGAACAAAAGTTAAAAGTTTCTGCCAAGTTTTCATGGCATCTACTTTGAAGTGAAATACAGAGCAAATATGTTAACACTTCAAACTTCTCAATTTATGGTATGTCTACTGGAACAGTTTCTAATCCCAGAAAATAGAGAGAGAGAGAGATGGGGAAAAAAAAAATTTATGCATCTTCCAGCATTGAAATATGGTATCCTTTGAATATAGGAATATAAACACATGTTTGTGTGAGTTTTACAAATACGAGACTTACAGCCTGTATTCCAAATATTCATCGTCCTTATACTCCTTCAAGCTTCCCCTTGATCTTTTCCTTCCCCTCTCAATATGAAACCTTGTTGGGCATTCTACATTAGAGCACTCTCCAATAATAAACGAATCAACTCGTGCATAAGGAATTAGTGCTACTTCGTCGTGGTGTTCAGCCGTGCCCAACTTGGTCCATGTCAAATCAATAGAAGAGAAATCCTCCTCTGGCGGATCTTGCACTTGAATGTTAAATAAGGATTCAACTATATCCATCTCCTCTAACCCCCCTTGTTAACGTATTATAGAACCAGCTTTACATTTAGATTCATATCTGCAAATTTTCAGACACAAACCAAAAAATCAAAAGACAAACTATTTTACTATACCACACCACGTAGATGTGGTATACAAAACTATATCAACTTATACTTAATCAGGGTACTAACCAACTATATAAACATTAACTTTCCTCCAAAAAATTTTCATTTCCAGAAACATTTATAGAAAAGAAAAATGAAGTTCATCAAGTAATTAGCTCATGTTACAAAAAGAGAAAGGAACAACCCAACCGACCAGAATCATATTAACAAACCACACCTCTAATGTCCTCAAAACTATTAATGCATTTCTTTAACCCTACTTAACCTTTGCAGAAACAGCACAAGGGTTTGTCTAATTTACACTCATAGTCCAAATGCCAACCTCAATGGGCAAATAGTAATAGGTATGTATGGTAAATATTCATGCTAGTTTGTTATCTGAGTACCAGAAAATACAAGGCCAAACCAATTTTTGGGAGTTTCATCAAAACTCAAAAGGTCATTGCAAACAACCACAAGAAGCAAACCTCAAGTTCAGACACTTAAAGAGTCAAGTCCATTCCCCATTATCATGTTAATATATGCTGCTTATTCAATAAACCCAATAGAGATAAATATATAACTTATTCTATATTTATGGAAAAATATAATAGTTTACAAACTTACGATTCAATAAACTGAAATTCTAAAGCATAAGTTGGGCAATATGAGCCCAGATAAAAAATAAAATTAGAAATGAAAACAAAAATGAATAAATAGTAGAGCAGCAGTGAGAGCAGAGGCATCAGGCATACCTGTTGCCGCGTAACATATAAGGAGACTTGCCCTCTAATGTTTTTCAGCTATCGCACTAGAACACTAGAACTAACCCGTCTCTGTTTTCAGTTTGAAGATGAAATTTCCTTTGCCCTAAAAATTCTAATTTTGAATTGGCACGCTTTCTTTTTTGACATAATGTCATAAATGATGAAGTCCAGGTTACCCATTCTAAAGATTTAGGCCTTTGTTGGGTCAGAATTGAAGCCCAAGTTCTATAAGCCCCATGTCGACCAAATTTTTTTTTGTAGTACAGCCCTCAAAAATCCTTTTCAGACTACCTTTTAACTGAAATTACCCAAACAATCAAATATAATTTCGTTCATTTTTATTTTTAAATGAAATTTCAATTAAAAACTTAAATAAATTATTCTTTTAACAAATATTTTGCACCCAGCCCATTTCATAATTCATACTTATATTTTAATTTTAATAAAAATATTTTTTGAGAAAATTATAGTAGTGTAAAGTTATGAAAATAGATAAAAGAAAATAATTAAAAAATGTTAGGATTTGTATGTATTTTATAAATAAAAATTTTAAAAATACACATTTTTTAAGATAAAAAAATTTATGGGAAGATGCTTAATTTTATTATATGTGTTTGTATTTTGTAAATTAAACTACAGGTATTATTTTAGAAAATAAAATTCAAAATTATTTTCACATTCAACAAGGCATATTTACCTTCGAAATAAAAAAAACCAAAAAAGGCCTATTTTTTAGACATGTGTGGCTTAGTTGAGGTGATCGAACGTTTGAGTGAATTTGTATACAGCAATAAAACGCATTAAAACCAACTAGACTTCATCTGTTGATTTTTCAAGCACCACACACTCTCATTTGAAGCAGATCATGCCTGCGGTTTTTCATATTGCACGTCACTGGCTTGGTCACACAACATTGCCCATTTTCAAACCATTTTTGCAGCCTATCATATGAGAATAAAGCAACCATTTCAAATTTCAAATTTCAAATTTCAAACTAGACAAATTTTTATCGAGCAAAGTTAATAAATACGCAAGAAAGGTTCAGAAATTCTCATATTTATAATTTTTTTTAATTAAAAAAAATGCCATGATACATTATTTTTCAGATAAAAGCAGGAATCTGCCACTAGATTCAAACAGGGAAGGTCCTTTTCCTAATTGAGAAAAATGGCTCCAACATTACCTTCAACATAATGTATGTTGTTTCAAGTTTCAACAACAGACTATATACAATGATAAGGGAAATGAGTTTTAAGACTCATGAGCTTGGAAACAGTTTATGACTAGCTCCAACCTGTCAAGCCTAGTCTCTCAGCAACATTATACATTACTAGTTTATCCCAAACAGAGCCGAAGAGATGCTCCCCACCAATGGCAAATGTCAATGCCCATGAGAGTAAAACAACTGTGAAGACTGCAAACCCAACTGCTGATCCAAGAATATCTACAAAGAATATGTGTTACGGTTATAAAAACGAACAGCACAGGAGAGAAGATGTGTAAACTACATAACATGCGATATGATAACGCCAAGAAATAGCCCTCCATGTCCAAAATGAAGAAGCACCCGACTCCATCTCATGAAAGGGTACCTTTATGTAAACCTGCTGCATTCTTGGCTCACACTATATTGTAATGTAAATAAGAGATGCATAAATGAAAGCCCCTGGTTAGAGGCAGTTGAGTGCAAAAGAGAATCTCATGCTAGCATCATAAAAAAGCAAGTGACTACATTTCTCTTATGGTAAGCATTGACCTATTACAATTAGGCCCAAAGAACCAAACATACACATTGAAAGAGCCTGAGCAACAAGAAACTACCAATAACCAAAGAATTGAGTGGTACTTCTATAGCAAACCACCCATTAGGCATAGCAAAATCCCCCACGGGTTTGAAGTCTCATGGGGTCCCACCCCAAATAGGGTGAATTTTTAATAATTTTTAGAGAATGGGTAGGGAAATGGGGGGAAAATAATCCCCAAATTCTTATTGGGATGGGATTTAGTTTTGTACTCCCCACCCAACCTCTACCCCAATCCCCATTATATATGAAGTTTTTTTTTACTTTTTGTTCAATAATTTTTGTTTTATCAATTACAATGTTGGTTAATAAATTTTCTTTTTATTTTTACCTAAAATAAATAGGCTATAAAAAGAAAAAAACCCTACATTATAATTCTTATTCAACCCTAAAAGATTATTATGTTTCTTCTCTCTCAAGGTGCTGCTTTCTTCAAACATTTTTTAGTTTTAATATTATTTCAAGATATTGTTTCAAGCTTTTGGAGATTTTTTTAAATGATTTAAATACTTTATAATATGGTAATGATTTTATTTAAGCCACTAATTTTTAATTCACTGAAACCATTTATTCATATCTACTATAAAATAAGTAAATGGGAAATGGGGTGGAGATGGAGAAATCATTCCCCGCATGGGGATTCCCCATCCCCACTCCACTAAATTTATTTGGGGATGGGGCGGAGAATGGAGGCGAAATTTTTAATGGGGTTAGGGATGGCAATGGGGTGGGGTGGGGAGGCCTACCCCATTCCCCACCCCATTAAAATTTTTGCCTCCATTCCCCACCCCATTCCCCAATAAATTTAGTGGGGTGGGGATGGAGAATCCCCACATGGGGAATGATTTCCCCATCCCCACCTCATTCCCCATTTATTTATTTTATAGTAGATATAGATTTATGATTTCAATAAATTAAAAACTTAAATAAAACCATTACCATATTATAAAGTATTTAAATTATTAAAAAAATCTCAAAATGTTTGAAACAATATCTTAAAATGATATCAAAATTGAAAAATGTTTGGAGAGAGTAATATTTTATGAGAAAGAAAACATAACAATGTTTTAGGGTTGAATAAAAATTATATTGTATGGTTTTCTTTTAGTTATAACCCATTTATATCAAGTAAAAATAAAAAGAAAATTTATTAACTAACATTGTAATTGATAAAAAAAAATTATTAAATAAAAATTAGAAAAAATATTTATATCTAATGGGGATTGGGGTGGGGGTGGGGTGGGGAGTACAAAACCAAACCCCACCCCATTAAGAATTTGGGGATTATTTTTCCTCCATTCCCCACCCCATTCCCCAAAAATTATTTAAAATTCACCCCATTTGGGGTGGATCCCCATGGGGCCCCAAACCATGGAGGATTTTGCCATCCCTAAATGGAGTGGAGAATGTGGTAGGCCTCCCTACCCCCGTCTCGCCCCATTGCCATCCCTACCACCAATTAGTCTCACTAATGCATTAATACGATCAGAATATCATACATACTCCGGACAACACTCTTGCCAACCTCCTATTTTCGTAAGCAAGCAAGATGTCTAACGTCCACGAGCTTGATAAATTGAAACATGAAATGGTACGTTCTTAAAAAAACATACGTGAGAGAAATATGACAGTCAAATAAATTATGTTCTTCCGAAAAATACACCATTGTCAAAGATGTTATAACTCAACCAATCTACCAATTAACGACATCCCAAATTCTCCAAAAGGTACAGACAACAATGAAGTTACTTTTGATAGCAAGGACAGACCCATCCAGACTACTAAGACTCAACAAGCACAAGCACAGCAGTTACATAGTACATTCGGTTCTAAGCTTTCAATTTAATATTAAACCATAGGATTCATCAGTCATCACAATGGAGATACTGTCTGTCAAGGACGTATATGAAAAATTTCAAAACTAGAAAAATCTTTCCATAATTTAGCCAAACCTCCGGGAGTGTCAAAGAAATGTTACCCACAACGAAATTTCAATTCAAATAAGCTAATATCAAAATCAAGCGACAGCGATTGGGGAAGCTTACAGTGGCGAATACGAGGGAAAGAAGTGGAGTGGCGAAGAACAGGCCAGAAGTAGAAGCAATTGACAGCCCAAAGAAACGGCAGCAGTGCGAAACCGAACTGATAGAATTTACGAGCGTAGCTCAATGAATCGTCCTCCGTTAAACCCAACGGCCCGTCGATCGTTGGCCAAACGGGCGTCGACGACGTTATCGAGTTCCCATTGTTACCCCTCGGGTTCTGATCCCGATTCGGGTCGTTGCTCTGTGACGCGTCCATTTGACTACAAAAGCAAGAAACGGGAATCAATGTGTCTTTGAACCTTCCAGTGTTGGATGAAAATTTGTGTAAACGATTGGGCTTACTAGTAGTAATTGGGGGCCCAGGCTTGTGTTGGGCGTCTAAACCAAAGGTATAAAGCTACTTTCCGCTTCTCTTTATTAAAAAAAAAAAAGGGTTTTTGAACCCACAACAATATTCATTATACTCATTTATTTGTAAAAAAATTCATAATGAAAATTATTAATATGTACAAGTACATCAAAATTTCAAAAAAATAATTAAAACACAATTAATTTTATCACCATATTTTCAATCGAAAATCTCGCACTTCGTGAAAAGTTAATTTTTTAATAATATTTTTCATTTAATTTCATCCAGTGAACTCGTTAAACTTGGCCAAAGTTAATAAGAAGATTGCGAGGATCAAAAGAGTTAAAATGGCAAAGAGAAACTAAAATTCGGTGAAAATTGCCAAAGTTATTACTGCTTCTTGAATAAAGTTTAGTTCGTCAAAGGAAAAGTACCTTAAAGATCATATTTTTCACAATCTCCTTTCATTGCACTATGTTGTCTTGTCAAGTTTATGCCTATTTGATTATTATAATGGTATGATTTTGTAGTTTTGAACTAAGTTTAACTGAACGAATGTTAATGCAAAACAAGGGGTCCTTTTGGTATTTTGAGAGGCGTTTAGAGTAAAAATTTTATTTTTAAATTTTAATGATGGGTTCATTTAGAAAGTGAGTACCAAAATGACTTTTTTAAGTTCAAAAAGTGAAGTTATTTTTTTTAATATTTGTATAAAATGACCAATCTGCCTTTTTGATAATCTAACTTAACAGCGAATAGATGAAAATAGGTGCGCACTGCAACAAATCTTGGGTTTGAGGACGACGTGCAGAAAGTTAGAGTAAAAGGGTTAGTGCACAAATAACCCTCACACGTTTTTAATTTTTTATTTTTCAATAAATTAAAAAATAAGCTAAAAGAGAATAATATATTAATTTCAGATGCCCTAAATATCCTAGAGGTGAATTGCTTGATAAGATGTGGGATAGCGTCTGTATTCTAGCTTCTCTTTGGACTGCAACTTCTAAATAATTCTAAGATTCATCATTTTTCTTCATTAATCTCAATCGTGAGGCGGCGTTGAGAATTGAGATAGAACATAAAACTTGGTTTGGTCTTTTAGAGGGTTGATAGGTAAATAGGTACATTTTTGTATGACACAGAAATTTTTAATTTTTGTTTACTTAGGTGGCGTTTGTTTTTTAACTTAATAACTTAAAGTGACTTAACTTAATTAATTAAGTTAATTAGATGTGTTTGTTTTTATAACTTAATAGACAATTTTGATAATAAAAGAAGCCCAATTTTTAGTTTTTTTTATGACAATTAATTTAATGTCAAAAATATCCCTATTTTATAATTTATTTTTCATATATATTCCAAAACTTTAAATGTTTATTAAGAATGAAATAACAAATCAACTATTTCAATTATTTTGTTAGTTTTTTTTTCTTATATTATGTACTATTATTGAGAATTAGTGATAAAATTTAAAATTTATGATATTTTATATATTATAATTCCAAAATCATTATGTATTCACTTGAATATAGTTTTACTTATAAATATTAAAATATTATGATATTTAGTGTATTATTTATTTGACATTTAAATTTAATAAGGGTACAAATGTAAAAATATATATTTTTCAGATTTTTAAGTTTAAAAAACAAACAACTTAATACTTATTTTCAGATATTCAGATAAAAAAAATAAACACATTATTGAGTGTGACAAATCTATTCGATTTCGGACGCAAACGACACCTTAGTGTATATGTTTTTAAGTTTTTTATTAAGAAAAGGTCTGATAAGTTGCGTCATGCTATGTTACAAATAACACAAGTAAATTTATATGAGTGTGACACGCTCGTTGAGGAGTAAGATATTAAACCGCATTTGCCAGTTCATATTCAATAAGAAAATTAGTTATTAACGGTTGCAACTCAGTTCATATTCAATAAGAAAATTAGTTATTAACTGTTGCAACTAAGCACTTCTCCATTTTATTTTATTTTTTAATTTTCTAACACTAAATGTGATAGTGGAATTATCGACACCCTTCTAAAGTCCTCTTAAAACCCCTATAGATATTTACACTATTAACTTTCATTAAAATTATATTCAGTGATGCAATATATCTAATTAATAACCCATATATCTAATTAAAAACCCATATGTTAAATACATTTTTCTTTCGAATATTATGTACCATACAATCAAATCCCAACATAGATAATTATACAATCAAAGTCCAATATATCAACGCCAAATACAAATAAATCGCAGTCCATTTAAATGAAGCCCACTAAAGACAAGTATAAGAAATCAAAGAAAATCAATTTTCACAATTAATAGAGGGGTTTGAACTCTCTATCTTAGAGTTAAGGTCTCTATCTTAGAGTTAAGGGATGGAAGTGCGGATTTTATTTATGGCGTGATCATTATTGTGCTAAAAGAAAATTGGTTTCAGCAGTGAGATTGGGACTGATGAACCTGTAAATGTTTAATGAAACATGACAGTTGATGTCAAAAACCGACCTTAACAATTGAATTTATTTTTTGGGAGATAGAAGCACAAATCCTAACTCAAATATTTAAACTCAAGGGTTCACAACAACATTATTATCAGTGCCATAAAAATTCATGCAGTATCATAAAAAAATTCAGAATATTATACATGTTGTGTGGGACACTAACATAACTCATGAAAAGTATCTGTATTTATATTCAGGTAAAGATTGATGAATAATGTGTGAACAAAGTCAAGTCCACTTGCATCCTTTTCTCAACTTGAGAAACCTTCACAAAAATGCAGTTATCTCAAGCTATGACATGGGGCCAAATTTTCCATGTTTATGGGGTCTCCCCATTCATGCATTTGGCTGTCAAAATGCGACCACCATTCAGTGTTTTAATCATAACTCACGTTCTATAAATGCGATTGAAATGATTCTTGAACAACTGGATAGCAGACTTAATTCGTCTAAAACTCCTATTTTGGCCATTTGTCCCAGTTGGATCGTTTACAGCATCAAAATATGAGCTGGCAATTGTCATGAAGACGAGGAACTTGCATGTATTCATTCATTGCTAAACCACCTTTCAGTTGTCTATATAAAGAGACCTTAGTCAGATGCTAAGCTCTTACCTAGGACTAGGAGGGAAGCTCTTAATAAATTTTTGTAGCTAATTAAATTCCCTTGATCTTTTCTCTTTCCACTTAAAAGCTCTCAATATGACATGGACTCTAGGGTTCGTGTTTTGAGGAACTAGTATTGAAAAAAAAAAAAAGAAGTGTAATTTTAGGGTTTAGGATCTGTTCCTAATTCTAGAAAACGATTTAAGAAGGGTTTCGTGTGTGGTGACTACTTTTACTAATGCTACCATAATAATAACTTAATATAACTTTTTAAATATAGTTCATTTAAGTAAAATTTTTACTTAAACACGTATTTCTATATATTATACTAAAAGAATTTATAGGTTTATAAGCTTAAATAAATACTTTTAGCTATTAGATAATTAATCATACTAGATATACAAAATCTCATCCTTAAATACAAGAAGTTTTACGGTAATAAAAGAATGGTAATGGGCTTTATTTAAGGTTTTTTTGTGTAGGCTAATTTAGGATTTCTACGGTGATTTTGATTAAAGAAGATGTTTTCTTCTTTTATGAAAAGTGAATGGAGGTTGTAGGGTTTCTATTTATGGCTGAGAATTGCAGAGAACTCAAATGGTTGATTTCAAAGGTCAAGGTTGGCTAATTGCCAATCCTTTGAACAATGAAAAAGCTCTCCATTTATAGGCTTTAGATGGAATCCTAAATTCCCAATCGTATTTGCTTAAGGTACTAGATTCCTACAAGGTAGCTAAAATCCTTGTGCAATAAAGCATGCAATTGCGATCTCTTTACTCTTTATCATCAAATGGGAGGTATCTCTTTTCTCTTCGGATGAGATCAACTTCTTTTATAACTGAATTTTCTGCTTGTCCCCTAAAAAATGTGTGACTCAGGGAATAGTTTATGTATGGGATGAAATTAAGGTTTTATAAGTCTTCTAGAAGGATTAATGAGTTTTTGTTATGCTTACTTGTTAGAGTGAGAGTGAGAAGTGTAGATTCTTGCCACTCTAGGGTTTATTTACATATTTTAAGGAAAAAATGAAAATCTTACTCCATAGGCCTCACTCATTTTTAGAGTTGAGAGTGAGAATTCACTCCCATCTCTTTTTTTTTCACCTTTCTTTTATAAAATTTAATATTATTAGATTTAATAAAATAAAATAAATAATATCATATTTATTTAAATAATATTATTATATTTAGTTAAAAATAATAATTACATTGATTCTAAGTTAAAATTACTTAAAAATAATAGTATTATATTTATTTTTAAAATAATAGTATTATATTTATTTAATATTAATAATTAATAATAATAAATAGTTGATTCTAAGAAAATATTAATTTTTTATTGCATTATTAATAACAATGTTTCATTTGTGTTACTCTTGTCAATAATTTTTAATTTACATAATTGAAATTAAAATTAATAAAAAAAATTTGATTTACGTAATTAAGAATATTAATAATTATTATTAATTTATAAATATAATAAAATAGATATTTTATTTTTCAAATCTATCTTTTATTAATTTTGTAATTAAAACTATAATTCTTTCAATAAGAATAAAACTATAATTTGAAATTATTTACTCTCAATCTAAGATAAAGTAAATACAAAAATTAGATTTGGATTCCGATTCTATACTCTCATTACAATATAAGTAAACGACTTACTCTTACTCTCCTCTCTACACTCTCAATTTCAAGACTCTAACTCCTCAAGATCTCACTCTAATCCAAAATGTAAACATTACCTTAAACTAATGCTACAACTCAATTATGGGCTTGCACCTTTAGGCCATGTTTGGGAGCAAGACAAAGTGTGAGATTGGACTAATTTTTCGAATAAAATATCTAATCCCATGTTTGGTAAACTCACATAGATTAAATTAGTGGACTAAATTCAAATTTGGTCCTACAATTATAGGATTACTTATCTTAATTTTCACATGGGTTTAGGGAGGATTAAACTAAGCATGTATGTTTTTTTTATGATTTCTTTTTATTTATTTATTTATTTATTTATTTATTGTGATTAATTAATTAATTAATTAATTTTTATTCATGATTCCATAAAAATTAAGTAATTTATTTTTTTATTTTACCTATGACATCTTCTTTCATTTATTTATTTGTATGGGTGGTGATATTTCCACCCCACAAATTCTGTAAATCCATCCTACTTCTAGAAAATAATTATAAAATTTTCACATTACTTTTAAAAATTTTAAATAAAGAAGAATTCTAAGGAGTTAGTCAATTAAATCTTTCTTAAATTCTTAATTTATTTTTTGTAACTTTTTTTTGTTATATTTAACTACACTAAGATTGCTACAGCCTAAATTTAAATTGATTATTTTATCCTTAAAATGTAAAAGTACAAAAAATTTACTTCAACTTCAACATTTTTATTTTATACAAAATTCATTGCTTCTAAATGGTCAATTCTACTTTATTAGCATGATTATTAACCTTTAACTAATATTATGTCTATATGAGTCAATCTCATGTAAATTATTAGGCTATTAAATTTATGTCATTTACATATAAAATATTGAAAATTATTAGTTTTCATTTAAAAAGTTAGATAATAAGTAACAAAATTATATACTTAAAGTATTAGATACAAAAACACATTATTCTTTAGGTTAAGTAATTTTATGCCATAACGATTATATAATTAAATAAAACTCATATTAAAGCAATCTTCATAGTAAAACAAACTAAGTAAAAATAATATAAGAATGATTTAATTGATTAATTATACACATATTGATGTTGATTTGTATTTATCAAAAATAATGTGCATTTATTATAAATATTTTTTAGAAGTGGAGTGAGTTTTATAAATATTTTTTAGAAGTGGGGTGGGTTTACACAAATAATGGGGTGGAAATATCCCCACCTTATTTGTATTAATATTTGATATTAAAATAATTAATTAATAGTATGATATATGTATTAACAAAATTATTATTAAGAAACATCCCATGTATCACTTGAATATTATGTAAAACATTAACATTTGATAAATAAATAATTTTATATTTAATTGTTTTAATAACATTTTATTTAATAGGAAAAATATAAATCATATTTAAAAACATATAATTTAAATAAATTTAATTGTTCTAATTAAATATTATTTAACTTTACTTATATTTAATTTTACATAGTCTAATCTGATATTAATATGATATCATACTAAATATAGGACAATACTATATATAATTCAGTCTAATCCAATCCAACCTAATCTAATCCCATTCTTATAATCAATCCAATTTAATCTTACATGCCAAACGTAACCTTAAGGTCTTCTTATAGTTGTCGGTTATCACTTACTCTACAAGCCATTCCTTTATACACCAAGGTTCCCTAAGCGAACTTGATCGCGGATTCGAAGTAAATTAAGCTTCTAGTCACCTGGACAAATCTACGCATTCCGACCCACGACTCACAATGGATACCTTAGTAAGTCGATTGAGTCCACCGTGAAATACAAATCTTATGATTTGAAGCAGACTTTTGGGATTAGAGTCAATTTTTTGGTGGCAACACGTATCTTTCAACCCTTCGCTCACTCCAACTAGGCAACTACGTCCTTTTAATAATAAGATACTCGATTTGAATCTGAACTTTCTTAACTAGAATTACCAAACGATTAATAACATGATCATTTTGACCGTTTTAAAAGCCACCATCCACCCACGAGGGCACAAATGTTTAGCACTAAAATCACTTGTGTTAACCCCACTTCCAACAAGGATCGAAGAGAACTCGAGAAAGAATTCACAAAGACAAGTAAACCGTAAAACAATATATGATTTCCAGCATCCTTGTATGGCAACTCTCACTCAAAATTACATGACCGGGGAAAAATCAAAGTTCCCCAATTTATATAGAATACATGTCAGGAAAAAAATAGTGGTAGTGTGCTTTTTCGACAGGAAAAAGAACACCCACATGTCCAACGCAATCCAAAAGAATCCCATCTCTCACCTCCTAAGGGGAGTATCATTCTTGAACACATTGTTTCCTCTTCAACTAAAACCGCCCAGGCAGTTCTCCATATTGTACAACAGCATTAGTGTTGTGAGAAAGTAATACAACATTTGACATTATCGTTGACGCAATCATGAAAGTATGGAATATATGGTCAATTTGCAACAGGTGCAGTGATTTATGACGGTTAAAACTCATCCTGATTGGGATCTCTCCCACATTTTGGCTCTGGCAAAAAGTACTCCAGCCAGCAAACCTGTAGATTGCAGTTCATTGAGATAATCCTATTGCAAGAAACTCATGCTAGCAGTTGGGAAGGATTTTGCAAGATACTGTAAAACACATCTTTAATCTAAGCCATTCAAAAAGAGCGAGCTTACCAAAGAAGATGCTAGATGAATTTTCTAAACTGGTAGGCACTTTGAAAAGAAGGATGCCAGCAACCGAAAGAGGGATCTTATTCAGCGATCCCACCAGGCTGCAGTTTGCAAATCAGTAATGAGAAAATATAATCTAAATCGGTCAATAGAATATTACCACTTTAAAGTAAAGCACCATAACCCCAACCATTCAAAAGCTATTATAACTTGAAAATTAGACCACATGTAGGCATTTTTCACATTCAAACTCAATCTGGTGCTCAAGTATTAGAATCGGAACCCAAACTGGAAAACACCAGTCAAAACCATTAAGCTGCATATCCTCCCTATTACATTAGCCAACCAATCAATCTAAAGACCAAAATCAGGCAATTCAAATCTTATTTTCGGGCAAGTTGGCTAGTTAGTAAATTATTCTGTACCCAATGATGTGTTTTCAGGCTTTGCACAAAGCCTCAAAACCACCTTTGTTTAATCTGTGCTAGTTAACGTTGTGGTGATAAAAACAACTGGAAATGAGCCACCACTATAATTATATGCACTATGATTGATCATGTCTCAATAGGATTGATCCATATTGCATCACAAAATATCATCATATCGGCCACGGAACTTTTTGCCATCTTACCTGTATGTAGTAGCCCCAGTTTGATGAAGAAACCACATGGAAGTGAAACTGATCGCCAGACCAAGAAATCCACTTAATGTCATTACTAACCAGAAGCTAGGCAACCTCAAAAGTGGTCTGCAGACAAAATCATATTTCAAAGAGTTCAGTTATCATGAGAGATTTGGTTATGTGCATCAAACACAAGGTTTAAAATTACAAAGAAATAACAAGTCAAGTTATCATAAAGTTATGGTTAAGCTCATCAGACGTAAGAGTAAAAAGAAAAGAAATAAGCCATACACACAAATAGAAGAATCCAAAAAGGCTAGTATAGTATGAAACATGCAACAATTACTTTCAAGGTATCCACACAAGCAAGGAACATGCTAACTCTTGAAATCATGTCTGTAAGGTTATACAAAAAACAAAGAAAAGGGCGTTGATTTGAAAAGCATAATTGACCTCGGATTTATTGTCAAATAACCAAAAAGGAAATGGAAAAGGCCAAAAAGAAAAAGAAAATAACTCACGTTCTAGAAAGATAATCCAACTCGTTGAAAACAATAACAAGAAGAACACCCAAAGGCAAGGAAAGGCTGTTATTTAGCAAGACCATTGAAAACTCATTCAAGTTTCCAGACTTGGTGACTTGTTTGGCTGTATCCATGACCCTACGCAAAGTCAGCTGCACCAACAAAATTAAACAAGTAAATAGTCTCTTAACTAATTTTAGGCCTAAATTGCAATAAAACAAGTTAAAAGAGGATCTGAGAAAACCAGTATTCAGATACTACTAACACGAAAGATGAATAAATTATTTATAAAAGATAACCAAATGCAAACACAATACTTAGGTTTACCTGTACGCAAATCATTAAATTTCAAAATAGACCTAACGAAATGCAAACACAATACTTAGGTTTACCTGTACGCAAATCATTAAATTTGAAAATAGACAGTCTAAAATCATGTCTTCGAGCGTCTGACTGAAAAAAAAGCTTGACTGGTAAAGACCAGTCAAGAAAAAGATAAAGAGCTTTTGATAGCATCTTTTACTTATAATTTTTTTTTTTTCTGAAATCCAAAAATACCAAACATCCCAAAACGGCAAAAACTTGCATGTCAGAGAAAATTTGGGGGAAAAGTTTTTAAAATGAAAAGTTATTTTCCAACTTCTACAAAGGAAACCAAAAACAGTATGTTAATTTTTTTTGCATTTCTCAAAGTCCCTTTTTTCATTTTTACCAAGGAAATCATATTCTTTTCCATTTACAAATGCCAAACTAGAAAATCTTTGCCATTTTCGATCTTGAAAATGCCAAATTTAAAGCACCATTTTCATTTCTAAAAAGAGTTTTAAAAAACACCAACTGGAAAATATAGCAAATGCACCCTTAATCTCTTGATGTTGTTCCATGAAGGTGCCTTAAATTGACCATAATCACCGTAAAATGTAATTTGGTAAAAGCAAAAAGGTCATGCATTTATCATATACAAAATATGTATTTGTCAATTTTTTTGTATAAACATTCATGATGTACTCTGAAAAATTATGGTGATCTTCCACCATCTTGTGCAAGCACGCATTTCTTTCTATGACGTACAGGAAGTTCATGATGGCATCACCCCATAAAGTTATGCAATGAACGCAAAAATGTTCTCATTTCATATTTCAATTGACAAGAAGTCTCCTAGCTGTTATTATTATTTTTTTTTTTGGCAGTGAACAGTATTCAGTCAGTTAAAAGAACATAATTCCCTTTTATTGCGACAGTCTTCATGTAATTTCCTGCTCCTTACTGCTAGATGAAAGCATAATTAAAGGCATGTCTTGCCTATAATATTGATATCAATATTGTAACTGATACCAACTATGATGAATGCGCCCACTTCAATTTGCCTAGGATGTTGCTAAGGCAGTTCACCATGGGTAGGCAATATAAACTAGGAGACTAATAATGATACAACACATATACATGGGATTATGCTTCCATATATTGGTCAAATCAATGTTCAAGTCTCTACAGAAAGAAAAAAGGAAAGTATGAGAAAATGGAATTATAAATTGCAGAAGAGAAAGTAATAACCTCCAAATCATTTACTTACAGAATATGATGCAGTTAGGAAACAATTTATAATCTGCCATGCATAGCCAACAGCATGAAACGATAGATCAGTAATCCCTCCAGATATTGCTGAGATGATCTGCACCAGTCAAAGGCAGGAAGTCTTTTTATTTGGAAATATATAAGAATTTGTAAACCACGTTAATCTAACGGATAAGGGCACCTTTGCAGGACGAGGCGGTTCATAGTTAATAACCCACCCACAATCACAACAGCATGTTGAATATGAACAACAGCATTTGGTGACAATCACAAAATGCAAGGCAAATTACAATTTACCTTGACAGGGACCAGAATAAACCAGATGCATACAAGCCAACACAAAACGCAGATTTGGCAAGTCAATGACTTTAGACTGAATTGTATTTGTCCAATATGCTAAAAGAGTGAATATACATCATTATGAAAAGATGGTTTTGAAGTAAAAAAAAAAATCAAAGGAAAGAAATAAGAATAAAAGATGCTGCATTGCCAAAAAAGAATCTCCAACTAAAGGAATGATAATATCAAGTTAATTAAGCTGCTTTTGATCCTGATTTGGTACATCAAAAAATAATTATAAAAAAAATCTCCAATATCATTGTTATTGAACATACCATTAGGAAGAGAGCAGCCCAGACTCTGTTGTCATGACGCTTGTTGAACAAATACATCTCACCAACAGCAGTTATTACATTGGTAACATTCTTCAGTACTGTGACCATAGCTACATTTATATATTTTAGACTGCAGATAAATTTAAACATAATTAAGTTAAAAGATGATGAACCATGACCTGTAACACAAGAAGTAAATGAAGTTGCAACAATTATTAATCTTGTGAGTCAATTTGTTGATTGTCCATGATATACGTTAATGACATGACCAGATGGGTAACACAAGAAGCAAAAGGAAAGTCGACAAGCATGTTTACTACTTGAGTGCAAAAAAAATGAAAAAGGCATTTGTTGATTTGTATCTCTCTTTACATTTTATTGGTATATTCTGTAGAACAAAGAAGATGCTTTGACAAGATTTGGGGGTGGAAAAAAACATAAGAATAGAAACTGGAAAAAAAAAAAAAAAAGGTCAGGGTATCTCCAATAATATTGAAAGACTAGGACAGAAGATTGCTCCAAGACTTGACAAATATATCATCTTTTGAACCCTTATATAAAGCTATGGTAAAAGCTCCCCTGAAAATTTAATTTTTTTTTTTAATTCCAGTTTTCCTTTTGTGACTAAATGTATCAGAATGACAGCTAGATTCCTAAACCTATCTTACCCAAGGCCAGACCAGCAACTATGTTAAGCAACAAGTGATCCCAAAAGCTAAAGCTCATGAGTAAAAACTCAACAATAGAAGCTCTAGTAGCCTGAAAAGGAAAACCATCATTCAAGATAATCTTAAAAACTTTGGGAGAGAAATCAAGGACTGTTGCACCACCAAAAACCACAGGACCTGGTTGAACTTGATTATGTATTGATTATGGAGTTCTGATTAGAATAACAGTTTAAAACAGGTGGGAATCCACAGGGGAGCCAAAAGTTTTTATTACCAAGATTTTATTGAAAAGATAGGAATACAAACATTGGGCCTTTTCACATGAAGTACCCAATGGAAAGACTCAAAGATGGACTTTTCCACTTAATAGCACAAGACCTCCACCGTTGCATCCAAAACCAGCCCCCAATGGTGATATTAACTCAAGTGCTCCACCAAGTGAACAAACAATAAGACCATCTTTCGAGTTTGGAAAAAATCTGGAAAATCAGCAAAAGAGCAAATCTGGCTGGCTCAAAGCACTAAACTAAATTTCAGTAGTCTTAAAGTTAAGTCCACGTCTCTGTAATCTTACACATCAAGTCTCAAAAGATGCCTTTATTAACCATTACTGCTTAGCTTCTAGTACACTATTTCATGAAGATAATGTTGTGACAAGTTCGCAGAACAAAGTCAGTAGAGAAGCTACTTGATGAAAACTTCATTCCAACAATTAAAATCACAACATTATCTTCATATGAAATCAACATTAGGATAAACGGTAACGGGAATTAAGTTCATACCTAAACATGCTTGAAATGAGCATCCCAACAAATATAACATTTACAGGCAACCAGGCCATAATCAGCCTCCAGGTTAGTGGTTCTGTTGATATTACCCCGAGAAAACTCAATATAGTCACTGTAATCACTGAGATAAAATTCTGCATCCACAAGAGAGTCGTAAGCTTGTTAGATTTCAAAAACTGTTTCTAAGTGTTTAATTAAATGTACGAAACAAAATTCGCAACAAAATTACTGCCACAGTGTAAAAGCAAAAACCTGTAGTCTAATTTAATTAGGATATTACCTGGTAGACCATTAAAGATATCCCAGCATCAAATCTATAGCTGGAAAGTACAAACTTGTTAACCAATATCATACTGCAGGAGGAAATGCAATAAGCACAGCCAGACAATAAGGCCTGATTGGGTAATTTAACTGCCCTGCTACCACGTACTATTCTATCTCTACCTTTTTCCAACCTACCACCTTCAAGATCAATTTCGTCATTTTCAAGGGACTTTATAGCGGACAATGACCTGTTTGAGATATATACACGACAAATAAATGACTAGTAAATACTAGTAAGCCTTCTTGTTATTACTGTCTCAACAGATGAGAGAAAGGGAGGAACAATGCATGTAATTTGACAAATATGTACTACCTCAAAGAAATGATTTAAAATGAATAGGATTTAAGAAGAGTAGATTCAGTGATTGAAAAAAATTGCTCTTAACTTCAGATTTGACGCTCGTGCTTAATTCAATCATTATACATATTAACATTAAAATATAAAGAAAGCCTAAGAAAAATTAATAAACGTTGCTTAGTATCTTGTTAAAAAAATAAATAAATAAATTTGGTTTCCAAATCTAATGTCCAATTTGATTGAAAGATGAAAAATGATATTTAGCACTAGAACAAACTCCTACTAATCGGAATCACCTTTAACAATTGGTCATATTGATCAATTGAAGTAAAAATCAACCAAAGAAAGTTCTCATTAGAACTAGCAATCACCAACTTTCATTACAAGTTTTCATGTTTCAAGGACACCCAACCCACTTGCAAGACATTACTTCAAATCTCCATTTTTAACAAACTACACTTTCCATTCTCATATCAGAACTGGTTTTCTTCCTAGCTTCATTTGCACATGGCTTACTGATGAGATAAAATATCACAGAAAGCACTGAATTTTTCTTAAAATGAGTGTTGATAGTTAATTGATGGCTACCATATAGCAGCAAACATTACTTGTTCCAAAAACCCTTTCTCAGATACAAGCTAAGAGTGGAACCTTATGAGGATCTATTGAATAGAAAAAACAAAAACAGTAAAAAATATGTGCCAACTACATTTAGAAGCAGCAGTAAGTATCACAGCCAACACCATAATGAAATAGTACTTCTGAGTGAAGTATACCTGCTAACTACATCTCTTCTCACTGGACTAGAGGACTGCTCTACCACTCCATTCGACTCATGAAATTTGTGGCCTCTTTCTCCACTCCACTTAACTTTACTCACATCTTCAGCATGATTTCTTTCAAAGACCAGATCAGGGGAATCAAATGAGGCACCTGCTGACAGTGCCCTTCACCAGAAAAAGTAATTACAATCATCAATTTCATGTCCACAATTAGAAACAATAAATTACAAAATTATCATCAGCAATGGAAGTCTCAATTATCATAAGTACAAGAAAATAGTTTTATACAAACAAGCTTGAGAACACCCAAAGGAAAAGATCCCAGAACCTCCGCAAATGCCTAGGCTGCTAAGAGCCCCCAAAAGGGCAGCCCAGTTGGTTGAAACGTGAGATCTAGTGCTTGGCTGTATTGGGTCTCAAGTTCGATTCTTCTGGTGAGATTTGAAATCCCACCCTTTGTTGTCTCATGGGTCATGGGTTTGGGGCGCCTGACCGACCCCAGTTCAGGTCCTGGCCATGGCGGACCCATGATCCAAGTCATTGCAGGAGTCTCAGTTATCAAAGGAAAAGAAAAATATGTAGGCTGCTAAGCAATTACAATAAAAGAATAAAAGTAAAGTCTGCTGTCAAAGACTCTGGGTCACAACTTCAGAACTACAAACACCCTGCCCTAAAAATTAACAAAGACCAACAGATGTTGCTTCTAAGATCTGATCATGCAATCATGATCACCGCACTTTTTGCAGATACAAATTCTGCTCAAAGATGGAGCCTGACAAATGAATCCCTAAAACTGCACTTTAACCCAAAAAAAAAAAAAAAAAAACAAAACCAGCACACAAACCAGGCGCATCCTTGTTATCATGGTTCCACAAATCTACAAATTGCTTCCAATTTTATGACAACAAAAATTTGATCATCAGCTGCATTCATAAATAGTTTAATAATTATCAAGTGGCATAAAAAGCAAGAAAATAAATACCATCATAACTCAAACTCAAATCAACTGACTCTCTGATTGACCTTTTAGTGTCCAATCCAGCCATGGAAACAGCATCCACTTAAGAAATAAGAGCAAAACAGTATCCTAAATTACATGTAAAGTTGTAAACTATTTAACCAAAAATAGAAAGATGCAAAAAGCAAATAAAGTTTTAAAAACTAAATTCATATACACACATATTAAAGTACTCAACTTTCTGAACATGATTATGAATGAAAATCAGTAGCTAAATAAGAAAACAAGTAATTAATAAAGAGATTACCTTGAACCCATTTGAGCTAAAAGCTCAACACCTGCAAATAAAAGCTTTTCGATCACCAAGAACTCATCAAAAGTTCACCAAAGTAATGATCGGAAAAAAAAAATTCACAGGAATCAAGGGCTGGCTTAAAAAAATAAAAATGAAAGCTACCCTTTTGAGATTTGAGCAGGAAAAATAAAATAAAATCAAAAATCAAAAGGGGTTTTGGAACTCTCTCTCCTTGCAAAATACATAGAGAGAGAGAGAGTGATTTATTATGAAGTGAAAGAACAAGGTAATATTGAAACGAAGCGTTTTGAGTACTAGGGAAAGATTTTCAACTGAAGAAAGTGAAAAACAAGAAGTTTTGCTGTGTTTGATTTTGTCTGAGATTTTGAGAATTGTGAGTGGAAGTTTTCTTGGAGTTTGATTTGTCATTGGCAATCATACTGAGTCGTACGTTATGGTTTGAATTAATTACTTATTCAGCCCCTGTATTTTAAAAATTATCTAAAATGCCCTTATAGTTAAGCTGGTGGTGATAAATCTCAAGCACCGAATGTTCTCCCTCTTTGTTTTTTCTCTCCTCTCTTTCTTAAAGGATATTTACATGACATTATTCTAATTAATTTAATTTTTATCTATTCAAATTTTACTAAGTTTTTTGTCCACATATAACTAAATATTTTTAAATAGAATAAAATAAAACATAATTCTTTTAGATAAAATATTGTGTTAATTATTCAAATAATTAATTTCGTCATAAATGAGTTCTTGACAAAATCACAAATGTAGTTTGCATTTTCTTTATAAAGTCCCTACTAATTTTGACAAAATCACAATCACGAGCGCAATACTAATGGTAATTTAATTTATGACACAACTGGTCAATCCAATGTTAGCACAATATAAAAGTCAGTATTTTTAGATTATAATATGTTGAATTCCTTATTTTCCCCTATGTATTTGACTGAAACTGATTATTATATCAGCATCTAATGTTATGTAATTTTGATAACATACGTAATAAATTATTGCTTAATTAATAATTAATGACCGGACCGAATATGGAAGGTTAAGGGGTTTGAACATGCACATAAATTTGTTTGATCTAAGTTTAAATTATTAAACTTACAAGGATAACCGCAAGAGTTCGAGCCTCCATAAAAACATTATAGAGGTTAATTTTAATTTTTTTCTTAATTATCAACTAATTGAGTGGAGACGATTTCTCCCTCGAATATTTAAGAGGGCTTAAAAGTCTAAGCAGTATTTCAGTGGAAAATATATAGTGAGAAGGTTTGTCCCAGTAATATTTGTTTATAAATATTAATATATGATATAATATCAACAATTTTTTTATAGGTAGAACAATAAAAAAAATTAAATTATTAAACAATTCCATTATGCTAATACCGCCCTTGCACAAAACTCCCCCACCTTATTCAAAATCCCATTACAAGCCCAAACAATCTGAAAAATCACCACCGCCAACACCCCACCACCTCCAAGGGCCCATTTGAAATTATTTTTGAAAAGCTTAAAAGTGATTTTGAAAATATAAAAATTAATTTTAGTGTTTGGTAAAAAAAATATCAAAATCAGCCTCTCCTATATCTGATTTTGAAAAGAAAGGAATGAGTAGCTTTTACATTCAGATTTTGAAGAATCAATTTTATCCTTTAATACAATTCTATAAATATCCTTAAAATTATTACCTAAACTCAAAATTATCTGTATTCAAATTGGAAATAAAATTAATATTTTAATAAATTTTTATTATAATTCATCAATATAAACTTATTAATATCAATTTATTAGTTGAGTTATTATTAAATTTGATTCATTATATTATAAATTTAATTATCAATTGTTTTAAGACAAAAAAATAATATATTATAAATTTTATTTTTATTTAAAATTATTATAATACACAATTAAAAATATTGTATGTACGTAGTTTTATATATATAATTTATATATATATATATAAGTAAATTTTATCTTACATTATGTACATTTTAGTTATTTATTTCTCTCAGTAATTTAACAGTAAAATTTAAAATTTACCAAATGTTCATAACTGCTTTCAAAACTTACAGTACTTCTGAAACAAAATTTACCAAATATTTAATTGATTCTCTTTACAACTAATTATTTATACAACACAACTAACAACAATTATTTTAAAAGCTACAGCATTCCCAAACTAACCACAAATCTCCTCATTTAGCTTGTTTCTCACTATACACTTGGCTAACAAAGTTCATATTTGCATTATTTGGGCATGTTAACATTTTTATGCTGAGACAATTTTGTCCTTGTTTCATTATCTATAAATTGAAGGAAGTGATAATAATAATAAGGATCCGGGTATATTAGAACCGCTCTAAAATAGAGCATTTTTTCATAACCACACGATTAAAATTATAATAAGTTTTTTTTTTATTTATCACTTTACATGTGTGGCTGTAATTTATACTCTACTTTAGAGCAACTTTAAAGTAGGCATAACCTAATAATAATAGGTTCCTACATTTTTCAAACTTTTAGTAGTGCAGAGTTCATGCTACTGGAGAAGATGCAAAAACATTCCTAGTCATGTGATAAAAAAACTCTTATGGTGCGTTTACTAAACTGGAATCGGAATGAGCAGGAATGGGAATGGGCAGGAATGGGAATGGGCTGAAATGGGAATAAGGAATGGGAATTAAAATAAGTTGTTTACTTGAACTATAGAAATCGAAATTATGTGTTTACTTTGTCTTGGAATCGGAATCGGAATGAATTTGATTGTAATAAATTACCAAAAAGTACTTAATGAATCATTTTCAGAATCATTATTTTATATTTTAATTATAGTGATTATTTATTCAAAAAAATTTATTATTAATAATTATTGTCAATAATATATTGATATATTAATTAATTATAAAATTAATTAATGAATTATAATAATATACTAATTAATTATAATAATTATATTATTAATTATTGTGATTATTTAGTCAAAATAAATTTTTTATTTATAGTTATTGTTAATAATGTATTAATATAATAATTAATGGTAATTTTTATATTAATATATTAATTAATAATAGTAATATATTAATTATTGTGATTATTTAATCAAAAACTATAAATATTAATATATTATTGTTAATAATATATTTATAGAGTAATTAATAGTAATAATTATATCAATTAATTGATGATAATATATGAATTAATTATAATAATTATATTAATAATTATTATAACAATAAATTAATTAATTATAATAATAATAACATATATAATTATTGTGATTATTTATTAAAAAACTATAATTATTAATAGTTCTTGTTAATAACATATTAATATATTAATTAGTTATAATAATTATATTAATTAATTATTTACTACTACTACTAATAATAATAATAATGATAATAATAATAATAAAAGTGAAATTCACTTTGCTCTGTAAATGATTCGGTAAGCCGTTAACAAAAAATGGTTAGCCCGTATCGTTATGGATGCTNTGTTTGGATGCTAAACTTACTATACACTTAATCCATAAGCGCTAACAATAAACGATTAGCGTTCAATTAATCCATAAGCCGTTAACAAAAGCGGTTTGCACACTCGAATATTTGGGCATAAGCCGTTTGAGACGTGTTTGCATAAAGAGCTTATTTGTAGAGTAGAACACGCTTTGGAGCCTAAAATTTAATTCCCTAAATTAGTAACTCGTCCTTTGCAACAAGTATCTCTCATTATGAAAAAAAATCAGATATAATAATTTTTACACCGAAAAACATCTACATTTTTATGAATAAAAACTTAAATCCAGTTCAAAGAAAGCAAAAGGCAATGATTGAACATACCCAACAGAGATACAAGAGCCAGAGACCAACGCACCATCTTTAAAGCAGGGGAACAAAAACTCCCAGTCCCATATACCACCACAAAAGTGCCCAAAACAAACCCGGCAGCATTATTCTACAAAGCTAACAATTCATCGACAACCCATTTCCCACTTCATCAAGGGGAAAAAAAAAACTAATGCAAAAAAAAAAAAAAACCCAGATGAAATCAACCATCTAGTATCACATTATCCTGAGATTCAAGCACAAAGAAGTTCAGAAACAAAAAGCAAAAGCAAAAGCAACACTCAACCACTAAGAACCGAAATCACAATATCGTTACCTGCAATAGTAACAACGACGAGGAGAAGCTTTATGTGTGGCTGTAATTAAGCTTTCAACAAAGAACCAATTACGGGCTTGTTTGAGACGTGTAACTTTTTCAACAAAGAACTAAATTAAGGCTTGTTTGAGACGTGTGCTTCAACTTAGCGCGATGGCCGACAAACGGAGGTCAAACGCCAAGGAAGCACGACGGAAGCACGACGGTGGCCGGAGCAGCAGTGACCAAGATAAACTCTGATATCATAGCCGAAGAGGAAGAGTAGTGGCTATGGGGTCTAGTTTGAAGAGAATCGGGATCCAGGGATTTTGGGTTTTTTTTTTTTATATTTATATTTTTGATTTAAATGAGGGCATTTTCGGAATATCGAAATTTCAGTAAGGATAAAAATGGAAGTTCAGGGAATGGGAGATTGATTCCCACCTCCCCCCTTGGGAATTAATCTCCCATTCTCCATTCCCAAATTCTTGTGGGTCCCACCATTCCGATTCCCATTCCGGCTCATTTTTTGCGAAATAAACATGGTCAATCATTCCGATTCCAGATTCCGATTTCCCAATCCGGGAAGTAAACACACCCTTAAAGTAATACCAAATAGTGAATACCCTAACGATCATGATAAAAAAATATAGTGAAATGTTATAATTTTTAAACCTTTTAGTAGTGCTAGATCACAATCACAGATTTTACAATTATTGGAGATAATACAAAAGTTTAAATAGTTAATGTGGTAATGAATCTCATTGCATGGCTAGTTAATGCGGTAATGAATCTTATTGCATGGCAAAAAGGAGCATTAGAGTGGTCTTCACTTCTAGATATTTAAAGAATAACAAAAAAAATAAAAGAAAAAAAAGCAAAAAGTAACATTGAGAAAATTATGAATTCAATTGAATTTTCCTTACTTGATCGAACAATCTTTGAAATTGGTCAAAACTCTTTAGTTTAGGACTACTTCTTTATGTTATCAGTAGTTGTTTCATTGAATTTACTTCACTAATCGGTCAAATATGATCGTATTACTTAATATAATATAATACAATCAACTAAATATGCTTATTTTGTGAATATTATATATATATATATATATATATATATATATATATATATATATATATATAAAAGCAAACAATAACATAATTATTAACGGAATGTCATACGAAAACTTCATCATGTTGCAAGGTTGCCAACAAAAAAAAAATATTGAGTCATTAGTTAGACACGACTAAATTAAATTAAATATATAAATAAAAATATAAGAGATTAAAAAATAAATAAATAAACGAAGAAATATATCAATACACGGTTTTAGTTCAAAGTTCGACAAGTTGCAATTGTGAACTTTCGACAAACACTTTTACATTCCCATATAGAGGCGACAATATAGGGATCGTTTCATCTAGGCCCTCGGCTCAAAATACAGCTAATTCCCAAATAATTCAAACATCATCGTATGGGTCCTAAAAATGATTGTTCTAGTTTGATTTCATTAGTTTTTGTCCAGTCCCGAAAGTCAGTCCCCAGCTGATTAAACATTTGAAATTTGCCTAATGAGTTTAAAACTTTTGAAATTTTATTTATATTTAAACCATACATGTATAATTATTAGTTAGTTTAATTGATAAAGATTTGAAATTGAAATGCTGTTCGCATAGATTGGGAAGACTTGGCTTTTGATTCATGATCAATGTGACAGTTTTAAAAATACTTATCACTTATTTGTATTTATTTTGTTGTATTAAGTCAAAACTACAGCACATTAATGATAATTTTACCAATTTCAAAATAAAGTACACGTCACTTTCCATCAATGCTTGGTCTTTCAAGCCTTTAAACAGGCAGCAATTTACAATACAAATCTTGACAAACAATTTCATATATTTTTAGCAGAGAATCCACCATGCAAAGTCAGACCCAAAAAAAAAAAATACATGTATATTAGAAACTTAGTCCACTAATAACTAAACTTAGATGCACGCCCATTGCAACAGTTTAGTGGGTGGATAATGACCGTACTTTATATGCAAATCAACCTGAATCGCAATAGAAAAGTACGTGATTTGAGTTGTGCGTCGCATGTGCTTCAAATGAATATGCATTTTTTTTTTTCCAAATTTGCGGAAAAAGAGTGCATCTCAGTTGTCACAAATTTAGTTTACGTTGTAGAGCATTTTCATTTAAACAAAGATAGAACAATGAGGGAAGACAAAAAGGAAATGATCTCTTTAAGAATTGATCCTGTCAATATAAGTGGATTTTCGATTTTTAATGAAATCTAATATGCTTACTCCATCCCCTTGCATAACAACCTTTCCTTCTTCCATGTAAAATGCACCGTCTGCATACTCGAGCTCTTCCAACCGATGGGTAACCCACAAGGCTGTAACATCTCCAGAATCACCCAATGAATTTTTTACAGCGTTGATCACCCCAAACTAGTATAAAATAATGAAAACAAATCTTGTTTCAGACACTGGCAATAAACTAGAATCAACAGGTTTGCTATATATAATGCATATAGGCCATGTGCAGAAGCCAGTGCAAGTATTAAAAACTAATATTAATGAAATGGTTATTAATCAATGAGGAATTTAAGCAAGTCTTAACTGTACTTCTTCATGTTCCTTTCTTGCCTACAAACCTGACGTCATTAAGCATTATCTACACTCAGTTTCAGGTCTATCATTTAAATTACCTGATCTCTTTCATCAAGAAATGTTGTGAGCTCATCCAGTAGCAACACTTTACATGCTTCAGCTAAAGCACCGGCAATGGCAACCCTTTGTTTCTGACCACCACTGAGAGTTTGAACTGGTCTCTGAGAAATGCCTCAGAAGATAAACCCATTATCTATGTGTAAGAATTCCAACCAATGCCTCAATTATCTAAAGTATGTAATCTACCTGCAAGTAGTTAGACATGCCAACAGCATCCAATGCTTTTGCCACCTTGGTTCTGACTTCATCATGAGTCAGATTCAGATTACCTAAGCCAAATGCCACATCAGAGTCTACCGTAGGCATCACTACCTGAAACACGGCAGATGATGCCAGTGTAAATTTGCCCAATCATTGCATATTCAAATTTAGTTATAAGAATAGTCAATGAACTGGTCGATCAATTATCTAACTTCACTAAAATCATCTGAGTAATCAAATCTCAAGTGGCGCTATTTTCTAGTCACAGGAAAAGGGAGGAAGGAAAAAGATAAGAATACCAGGATTCTTTTTATTTTAGAGAAAGCAACATAACTGTTCACAACCGGTCATATTATAAAAGCAGGAGTAATGAAATAAAATGTTACAAAAATTCCTGAAAACATACTCGGATTAGAAGGCAAGGAAAAATTACCTCCTATCTCTTAATTCATTCTATAAATTGAATCCATACCACTCCTGATGCCACTCAGTCGTACATGTACCCTTTACACTCAGTCGTACATGTACCCTTTACCCATCATGTTCAAATGAGACAACAATCAAAGACAAACTCTGCTTGGGTTTTCTCTAAGAAAAGTGGCAGCAACTCAGAGAGAATGATACCTCAGAGCCAAGGTGGAGCTCGTCAGTGTTTCGCAATTATTTTATTAGTTAATTTGGGGACATAGTTGACAACCGAAATCAAAGGCTCATAACTCATTCTCCTGAATACCATTGACTCACCACAGACAAAAGCCTCATTGGAAAAATTTGCAACCTCCACTTAGAGTAGCATGAATTCAGGGAGAAAATCAGAACCTATATCATGAAATAACAGCATAAAAGTTCACCAATTATTTTCCAAATGCCCGGAGATATGGAGATATGGCAACCATAAGACCTTGACTTGTAGATAAAATGCAAGAAAAGGGAATGATTACATTTCTCCTAGTTTGTGACATTTGGTTTACAAGAAAGAACATGAAGAAAAGTATAGGACAAAATTAATAATATTGTCTTCTGGCACCAACAAAATTTTCTGCCAAATGACTGGTATTTAATAAAAAAATCTAGAAAATAAAATGGGACCAAATTTCCTGAAAAATGTAGGTATCACTTTAATTATATCTAAAAGATAAAAAAGAATAAGAAGCCAACCTGATGGTCAGGGTTTTGGAAAACAAAACTCTTAGGTCTTTTAACATACACATTCCCATTTGTTGGTTTCATAAGACCTGCCAAGATCTGCGCACTCCAAAGAAAAATACCAGCAGATCCATCATTATTCATTTGCTCAGTTGTATGCTACAACACCAAAAATTATGCCAGAAACACATGATGTCGAACATTCATCACAATCACTATACAAGTTATTAGTCACAATCACCAAAAAGTTTGCTTAGACAAGTACTTGAGAAATGCTCCTAGGAATTATTTGGGAGTGTTTTGTAAACCATTAAGACCAATTTTAAATATCAAAAACAAGATATTCATTTTTCAGTAAAAATAATTCCTAGGAGCATTTCTCAAGTACTTGTCCAAGCAAACATTTTTCATCTTGAAGAAATTTATTTCAAGTTATGTTTAGCAAAGCACTTTATTATTGTTTTTACAAAGTTCTTTTACAAGAAGTGCTTTTACCATAAGTGTTTTACTCTAAAGCTCAAAAGCAAGCATCATAAACCCAATCCAACAATTATCAAATGTTGCAAGAGCAGGAACCCAATACGCCTATAAGTTTGCCCTCGAAAGCTAAAGCAAGAAAAAAGCACAACGAAACTTAATTTACCTTCAGAAGGGTAGATTTGCCACAGCCATTAGGGCCAAGAAGCATCCACAGCTGCCCCGAAGGAACCGAAAATGAGCAGTCCCTAAGAATTGGAACCAATTTGCGTTGCTTTGTAGTGATTGAATAGTTCAGATTGCTACATTCAATTGCAACACCACTCTCAATGCCATCAACCCTGCACATACCCAAAAAACAGAAATTTACAACCAGTCACACAAAAAAGAAAAAAAAAAAAGCCTGACAAAAAAAACACAAGGTGTTTGATAAATTGCCTAGCTGAAACGAAAATTATATTGAAAATTTTCTTTGAAATTGAACCTGGAAGGATAGATGGAGTGAGGCGGAGAGAGAAGATGAGGTGTAACTGTAAAGGAGCGAACGAGCCTCATCGCTTAAATTAATCTAAGCAATCACACTTAAACTGCTCAGACTCGTTTGCCTCTGCCAATTGAATTTGAATAATTTTGGCTGACTTCAACTTGTCTTCGCTCTGTTTTATGTTACTTTTATCTTGTATTCCGTTTTACTATTTTTTTTTAATTATTATAGGATTTCTTTATTGTTTGTATGAATTTTTACAGCGTTAATAATAGAGCCACTCGGAACTCTTTAATTTAAATGTTTTAATTTTCACCATTAATTTATTTACTGATAAATAAGTAATTACTTAATAATTAATAGATAACATTTAAATTTATGGATACAATTTTATTTTTTATAATTCTTTAAATACTTCTTCGTCACCAACAAAATTAAAAATGTAAATACATAAATTAATTTAGATATGTAAATAATAAATATGGATTGTTCAATTTTCAACAACACATTTTAATTTAGACCCTTTTTTCATTTATAATTGGGACAAGATAATTTTGAATTCTTAGTTTTATCTATTTTCTTTTGTTTTAAAAAAAAATTACTCATTGGCAAAGATTGAGAATAATTAATTGTTGCAATATTTATTAAGCTAGTAATTTTTGTTGACACTGAGATAATATTATACTGGTTTCTTTTTATTATTTAATCTTTGAAAACATGTTTAACAGATTTGATAATTAGTAAATTTAAATTTTTAATAATTGAAATTAAAATATTATCCTTACTAACTTTTAATTTTATGAAATATTGCTTAAATCTAACATTAAATATTTATGCCACTATTGATGCTGTAATTTTTATAACAGTATCATAAAAATGACCCTTATTATATAATATTAATATATTACTCATACAGAACTTATAATAATTATATGAGACTAATAAAAAAAATTTTTTAATACAAAGTGTGAATAAATTTAAGGAGAATAACACTAATTTTTTTAACTACTTAAATTTGTTTCTAAAATTTTATTATCGCATTACCGTTTGAAAGTTGCCTTATTTTATTTTTTTATATCAAAATATAAAATGAAAATTGAAGAGTAGATATGATATTTTAATATAAAATTAACTAGTTTTAAGAATTAACTAGTTTTAAGTTTGATGTGTATGGAATAAAAATAAATTCTAAGAGAGATCAAAATGTTATTTTTTCTAGAACTTAATTTGACCAATATAACAATGAAGGTGTAAATGCAAATAATTTAATTTCTTTGGAAGGTCCCTTTTTTTCCGTTATAATGGGACATTTGGATAAATAATTTGTATCTATCCCATGAAATTCCACGTGTCATTAATTAGTAGGTGAAGTAAAATTATCAATTTAATATATATGTATATGAAGTTTAACATTAATGTTTGATAATAATACGGCTACAAATTCATTGTACAATTTATTTCATACAATTTGATGTGATACATTCGTATTAATTAGATGAAAGCACTTGGTTGCCTCTTGGTTAAGTTTACTAAATTATGAATATATTTTATGAAGTTTTTGAAAAGAAAAAATTGAACAAAATTACTAAAAGAAAATTGAAAAGTATTAAATATATAAAAATAGAAAATAAAAGTATTTACCAGAAAACAACGGTTTTTTTACTTTGAAACCTGGCCATTGGGAATAAAAAGTTAAAAAAAAAATGTACAATCATCTCTTATCTCTAAAGAGCCTCTCTCTCTTCTACATTCAACCGAGCTCTCTTCCTCATCATCATCTTCTTCTTCTCTTCCATGGCGTTGTCTGCAACATTCTCACAGTGCTCATTCTCTTGCTTCTCTTCACGCACTCAATCCTCAAGAAGAGACCCTCTTCGCTTCTCATCCATTAGACCCATAAAAGCTGCTGCTGAGGCTGACAAAGAAAAGCCAAAGCAGACCAAAACTCAAGACCCTGCTTCTGCTTCTGCTTCCGCTACTAGTAGTGTTCAGCCTGCAACTAAAGCTCCCAAGCGTCCCAATAAGCCTGTGTATTCCAGTGAGTTTCTTGAACTTTCTGGGAAAATTTTGATTAAATTTAAGGAAACTAAAGTGGGTGTGTTTTAAATTGTTGTTTGGTGTTGGTTTTTGATTTGGGCAGTGAAGAAAGGTCAAATTGTGAGAGTTGACAAAGAGAAGTACCTCAATAGTATCAATGCAAGTGCATTTCACTATTTCAGTTCTTTTGGAATAAAATTAAGATTCTTTTTTGTTTATGGCTGCTAGATCGCTTAAATTAAGAATTATGAAGTTAGAAGTGTTTTGTTTTCATTTCAGTATTTATCAGTTGGGCATCCACCTTACTACAAGGGCTTGGACTATATCTATGAAGATCGTGGTGAGGTATATTTTGTTACAATATTTAGCAAAAAACATCAAATGGTGGTCTGATATTGCTTCATTTGAGCAATTTTGCTTTTCTGACATTCCTTTTTGTTGCTCTTTCAGGTTCTGGATTTACGAATTTTTGAGACGGGAGAGCATGCACTTGTAAGCAACTTATTATGCTCCATGTCTTTGCCTTTCAAATTTCCATTGATAGTTGAACTGCATCGTCATCAAACCTGTGTCGAATTAACAATACCATTGAACTTATAATGAATTGATGCTTCCATATATAATCCAAATTTTGAACAAATCACGGCCTAGCTAAAAGAAATAAATTAGGAACATGAACTTGTAGTACTTTTATTCTAGCTGACAACAATTCATTTCATCACAGGTTGCGTGGGTTGGTATACCTACCGCACCAGCTTGGTTACCAACAGACATGCTTATCAAGGTAATGCTAGTAGCATAATGCTACATACACTTTCTATAATGCCACAGTTGGATAGCATAAACTAAGCCAATATGAGAGTTAGGTTGGTGACACAGTCTGCTTGTTACTTGTGCATCAAGCTTGAGCTCATCCAAGATCAATGATGAACTTGTGCATTAGCCTATTCCAGCTTTGGTCGACTTTGATTTTATATCCCCGTTAGTCATGTGTTCTGAGGTGTTTCATCAAGTTCTGACGTTTTGTGCTTGCTTGCAGTCGGATAAGCTCGATTATGAAAGATTATGAACCCAACTCCAACAGCAGAACTACATTTCTCAATGTGATATCATATATATTGATCCTTGAAGATCCTTGGTTACATCAGCAACTAGTGTAGTACCTTCTTCAAAATTGTGTCGATATAACTGACACTGTATGATTTTGCCTGGAATCTGGCTGATATTTTGGCAGCTTAAAGTACTCATTTGGCATCAAAGAAAAATAATATAGTTTAAACTCCAGCACTCCATTGCTTACCAACTATTTAAACAAATTTCATTAGGCAGTATTTGAGGTAATGATCATATTGTGGCTGAAAGCCCTTTTTTTTCCAGATGTAAAGTTGCTGAGTACTCATTAAACTCATAGAAAATCACTGATTCAAAAGCACCGACAAGGATCTATGCAAGGTGGATAAGAAGTACTACAAATAAGCTACATTACCGAACCGGCATAACAAAGTAGGCATAACAAGGAAGGCATAAGGCTTTTGAATTACAATAAGATTAACAGTACAATCCCTTACATCCTATAGATTCCAGAGTTGGCTAAAACTATAGCATCAAATGGGATGCACCTTATTATTCATGGAAGAAAGAATCTAAGGCATAACAAACATTTTCGCCTAGCAGGACAGGCATGAATAACTGTAATAAGATATTGTATAACTAGCTACCACGCTGTTGTATGAATCAAGTGTAGAGTTGGTGTATGATAGAAATCTTGGATTGAAGAAAGCAAATATGACATCTGTCTTCACTGTAGAAAGATTAGGAATAGCACTCAAATCTCCTCTTGGCACGTTTGTTGGCATTCATAAATTCCACTAAGGAGGGAAGAGGGCGTGGTACAGGAACATTGTTTGACCTGTATAAGTTTCTCAAGCTCTCATTAAAGTTCTTTGAAGGACCAATCGTCGGGTTAAAAGAACTCCTATAATCTTTTTGAACCAACTTCCCACATTGAATTGCAACATCTGTATCTAACTTTTTCTCAATTATGTGCCCACAATTCACTTCAGCATCCATCTCCAATGATGGGTGTTGTTGTTCTGTTTTTTTGGCGATTATTTCCTGAGGGTCATCTCTCATGGATTCTTTTGTCTTTTCTTTACATGAACCATCTTGTGAATGAGAATAACTCTTGCGAACTTCTTTTTCTAGTAAGTTTCCACATTGTACTGAAGTGACAGCTATCTCTTCCTTGTTCTCAAAACTATTCTTGCAATTCAATGCAGCATCCACCTCTTGAGGGTAGAATCCTCTTTCTGTTCTATTGACCACTATTTGTGGAGGGTAATCTTTCCCAGATTTCTTTACTTCACATGAACTAGAATCCTCAAGACTGTGTCTTGCTCTACCAAATAACGTCACAGGCGGCCTCTTGCTTGGGGAAGACAAATTTAATATCCCTTTCAGAGCAGCAGATCTTTTAACTGGTTTTGGTTCAGAATCTGCAGAAGTCTGGGCTGGCCTTTCAAGCAAGGGAGTGCAGACCACATCTTTGTCTGATACATCTAATTTTGCTGAAGTTTCTAAGTTAATATCTAGAAGCTTCCAAAGAGGATCATCTGAAGTTATTCTACTGAAACAGTGCTTCCTAACATAATCCAGTTCCATAGCTCGGCAGGTGGGCGTTGTTGATACAACTCGTTTTGGTGCAAGAAGCTCCAAAGCCCACTCTAATTCTTCCCTAGAAGAATGCATTGAGTAGCAAACATGCCAAACACCAAACTGGTCCCTCACCGCTTCATTAAATCTAAGTTTCCTTTGACTTTGAGTCTCAGCACCGTCTTCCTCACATGCATACCACTGTGCTGAAGGGCGGATAATAAGGGGATCAGGCTGGAAATTAGCTTGTGCCTCTGCAAGGATTGCACTTGCTCTTTCATACAGTTTAGGAAATCCATCAAGCATCCGGAAACGAGAAGATGGATCTTCAGAGAGAACTTCAGGAACCATGAGTGTCAGAGACTGGAAACACTCTGGATTGGAGGTTTTATCAACAAATATCTTAGACCCAAAGGTTTGGGATACAACAGCCAGAATCTCTTCCTGACCAAGAAGATCGCATGTCAGATACACTACAGGCACATCAGGGTGCTTCCATATGCAACTGATTACCTGGTTTATAAATATACAACCATAGACATTAGTTCATAGTTGTTCGCAATTTAGCCAATAAAAGGAGGAGTTGGCATTTAATTCCCCATGGAAGACAAATGACCAAAGATCCCACGCAACTTCTACACGGAGAGAAAATGTAAGAATGCTGCACGTATTAAGAGCATCAGCATACTATTTCATTCAAGTTCAAACCGATTAGAGTATGTGGAAAATACCACCAAACAAAGCTCAGTACAAAGTTCATTACATGCCAAATCTTCTCTCTAGTTTTTCTGCCGTGCCTCACCACATATCATTGTCTTTAACTCCCAATACTTGAATAATGAAAGTGTTACGAAACAATATCTATCGCAGAGATTATTGTTCAAATAGTCAAAATAGTATTTATTTGTGATATTCAGGAATTGACATGTTGCATGCTTTTTCACTCTGAAGCAGTTGATAGGCATTCCATAATACCAATGATTACAGGCAGTTGACAATTCTAATGATTCCTAAACCAGAATAAAAATATCTAGGAGAGATACAATATTTTCTGGACATAAGCAAAAAGAATTTCACTTTCAGCAGTAGGAAGACAATACTAGAGGCCTGCAGTCTTAAGTCAGTGCCATACAATCACAGCAATATTAAACCAATTAAGCCTCTATTCCTGAAACTTATATGCAGTATTTTTTTACTATAAGACACTTGAAATTTGTGAAGTACAGCAACTCCAACCACAGATTGTATCTGTATGATAAACTTTCAAAGTATGCCCTCATCAGATTGGTACCACTCATAAGTGTCACTCCACAGCAAAAATCAATCTGCATATTGAATGACATTTACACAAGCATCAAATGTGCAAACACACCCATTCTTGCTTCTTGGCAAGATTGAATGCTTCTTTAAGCTTATGAAAACTTCTAAAAACAAACATAGAATGCACTATGTTTTATCGGTGGGAAAGCATCCTGAGTCAGAAATTATTTTGAACCATAGAGATACCTGAAAGACCAACTGATATTACCTGGAGGATAGCGGAATGCTTGCTCGGAAGCTTCCGAGAGAACTTCCCAAATGTACAGTCTAGGAAGAGATAATCGAGTTGAAATCTCGGTACCTGTCCTCTCTTCCCAATATATTTCTCTGGGAGGTTTTGTAGGCACTCGGGTGTTAGCCTGCAATCTCCAGTGTGCAGGATGGTACCAAAATTCCCTTCAAACAAGAACATGACTGCTCCTGAGGTTTACATAATCCATGCCACACAAGGAACTATCTGTCATTAGGGATCCTCATTTCATTATCAACATGACGGCATAATTACAATGACAACATCTTATTCATACAGTTCAGAATCATCTTAAAATAATAATAAGAATGAGAATAGATTTTGGGGCATGAAGAAACCTAAACATTTCATAGTCAGTGTCACATTACCCGAAAAAAAAAATACAAACATATCTATCATTACACCAAAATGAAAGCAAATTGGGAAAATAAACTAATAAAAAAAAAAGAAGCAAACAAATAATCAGAACATCAAATACCAGGACAATGATTGGCATCAAAAGCGGTAACCGTAAATTCCCCATCTGGGTCTTCAATAACTAACTTTTGCCCCACTTCAATACCCACAAACAAGCACTCATCAAGCTGCAAAACAATTAAATTATAAAAATTATATTAGCAAAAGTTTTTTTTTTGTTTCTTCAAAATTAGTACAACTAAAATGGTAAATAAAGGGAAACCTGAGGGTATTGTTGAAAAATAAGGGATTTGGTGAGGCGGGTGGAGTAAATTGGGAATTGAAAATGAGTAGATATGCCTGTGATGTGATCCTTGTGGGCGTGTGTTACAAAATGGTGTCTCTTTTTCTTCGAATTTGGACTGAATGTGTCTACTGAGAATGGTAGCCCTCTTGGCATTTCTATCGGCATATTGTTTCTTTCGTTCAATAGTTGTTTGGTTACTGCGAAAATGAGGGAAAATTTTGAGAGAGAATTGGGTAAGAGAAAGGTTTTTAAAAATATAAAGCCCAAAGCAAAGCTTCCAGGGTACGAAAGAAAGCGCAGGAAATTTGGAAATCTATGGCGGTAAAATATAACCGTGTAATTTTCAATTTAACAGGCATTGCCCTTTGGGGGTATGCTTAGAAACTACATCATCGATGCCCGATTATCACAGCAATTTAGTGGGATATGCTTAAAACCTATGTAGAGCGTAATGTCCCATTAAGGGTTGGCCCATCTAATTTGTTATCACCTGCTCAAAAACCAAAATATTTTATTTCATTTTTATTATTTTACATATCATCTTTTAAAGTGTAAAGGTGCGTTTGGGCAGCTGCTATATCTCCTATATTCTTATTGATTTTCATAAGAAAATAAGAGATAAAGCAGCTATGTTGTGGTAGTGCAACTATCTTAAATGCACCTTAAATAATATTATTTGAAAATCACTGGCTGTTAGCGCAACGAATGTTGATTTTTTTTTTATTACAAGGCATAATTGTTCAAAGTATAACTAATATTACGTGAGATTATAATTAATATTTACAAATAAGATTATTTCTAAAACTAATTTACTGCAAATATTCTTATGAAGCATAGTCTAAATTTAAATCATCTTTAATGTTTGAGAGATATCTATTCTACTCACATTTAATAAAGAAAAATATTATCTTCACTTACACATTTGAAAAGGAAGAAAATTACCTCATATGTTTGTGGGGTTCAAACTGCTACCCTCCAAGTGGGTAGCGGAATGTTGATTTATTATACCACTAGCAATAAATTTTTTAAAAAATTAAAATAAAAAGTTCTAAAAGTAGGATAGAAACATCCTAATAGTAATAGACGCGAATCAATTCTCGTTATCAAATAATGATTCTTTATTTCTTTCTTATTGCATAATGATTCCATATTAAACTACTATATGTATAAATGGAGAGCCGCTCAGTGAAGAAGAGCAATATGTATTCAATCATACCTTTGTTTTCTCTCTTTAATGTGATCAGTTTTTATGTTCGGTTTTAATCAAAATTATTCGAACTTCGGTGACCAATCAAATAATGCTGATTGAAAAGCACACATCCGTGCGGAATTTGTACAGACGTTTGTAGGCTGCTCAGGCAACGGGAATCAGCAGCATCTTCAGTAAATGTCAGTTTCTTTACGAGGAAGAATCATGGCCAAACGATCCCCTCATCGCTCTCCTTTTACGATTTGTATGGTGAAGGTGCAACAGTCCAAGTCATGGCAGATGCAAGAAACTCAGCAGACATGGACGCGGTTGAATTCTCCGAGTTCCATAATGCCCACTTGGTGCATCGCTGAGCAAATGACTTCATGGTAACACGCTGATTACGACGACTTGATGGCATCACTGAGCAAATATTGGGTGGAACGGTCAAGGATATCACTGGTGGCTACACATTGGAGTATAATACAATTGAGATTGATTTCGCTCCCCCTGTCAGAAGAATCGACATGATAGAACAGAGAGCCAACTTGCAAATACCAGAAGACTTCTTCTGTGACGAGGCTAACAAATACCTGCTAGCTGCATGTGTCAAGTATGATATCAAATGCCCTTCTCCTCAAGACCCTTGTGGGGTACTTTCTGAAAGAGCTTTGTGTGATTCCAACATTCATCATTAACCATCCTGAGATTATGAACCCTCTTGCCAGGTTTCACCGATCAAGAACGTTTTGAATTGTTCATTAGCAAGCATGAACTTTGTAATGCGTAAAGAGGGCTGACTCTTCCTCCTGTACAACGCGAGCAATTTGCACAGCAACTAAAGGACAGAATGTCCGGCGATGATGAAGCAATAGCTCTGGATGAGGATATTTGCCAGGCGCTGGAATATGGAATGCCCCCTGCTGCTGGCCGGGGACTGGGTATTGATCGCCTCTCAATGTTGTTCACTGACTAAAAAAATCAAGGAGCCGATTCTCTTCCCGGCCGTGCAGAAACCTCAAAGCTCAAAATATACAGGCTTATATAGCCGCCTTCCATAACTTTACAATTTCCATAATGTATGCGGTCCCACATTCTTTTACCTTCAAATTTGTATTATTAGTTTTGCTACATTCCTTGTCAATAGAATCAAAGATGTCAACAATTTCCATAACGTATGTTTTCTTCTGGTTCTTGTTTTAAAGAATCAACCAATCTGTGCCATGAATATGGATAGCTTTAATGCTTTGACTAATAAAGGTTTTGTCCTGAAAATTTGTAATGTTTAAGGTAAAATATGATAAATTGAGAGTAAGTCTTCACACCATGAGTTCTCTTTATTTATTTTTCGACAAAAAGATATCATCACAGTTCTTGCAGAAAAGGTTGTCAGTTTCATAGGAATCCAACCCAGTAGAGTCCCACTAAATCAAACATTGATCTTAGTATACAACATGAATGTTACCCATTGATCTAGTATACAACATGAATGTTACAGAGTGCAGTGATCATTAATTTTTCCATTTACAATAATCAAGAGATTGTTAAAAAATCAAGAAATCCATAATCTCCACCATGCATCAAGAGATGCACATGCAATGAACCCAAATGTGTTGATCAAAAACATTGACATCTTCTCAAGAGCAAGAATCAAACATAAATTCTGAATCTTCTCGTCGGAGAAAAGTGATTCTACCACATTGTGCATTCTGGGGAGACTGGGAAATTGGGAAATATACTTGTAATATTGGTATTTACACTCATTCAAATAGGTCTTGACCTTGGAGATGTACCTGGCGTTTGTGCTTTTAAAAGGGAGGTTTCAAGCCAAGGATCATTAATGTACCTCGGGTTCGATCTCGTTGGGTATCCTGAGTAGTCACCTAAGTTGTAGCCACTGCTTTGTCCCATTACGGTGTAACTTGGGTGAGGAGGAGAAAGAAAACAACTCTTGTGGGATGGTCCATATTGCCGTAAGGGGCTTGAACAAGGAGATACGGGCAATGAGGTAATTGTTCTTGCATTTTCCCTGCATACAAAAGCATTATACAGAAGTCAATAAGAAAGTACATATAATCATGAAGCACGAGAAGAAACATGAAAAGAAAAACGTGTAACTACCTTGGATTATTCAAGGCTCTCGAAGTTGTGACCAATGGGTTTGCCAGGTAGTCTCCCTCACACAAGGTGATACTTTTTCTTGTGGGATGAAGGTCTAGCATTGGCTGCTCACAAAGTACAAGCATAGCAATTAGCTAAAATTGATATCATAGGTTTACATTTCAGAATTCAGTTTAAATGAATACAAGCCAGTCATCTACCAAACAATATATATGACAACTCTTCCAAGTACAAACGTAGCAATTAGCTAAATTTGATATCGTAGGTTTATATTTTCACACCCTTTTTTCATATCATGTGGAAAATATCCTATATCCAAATCTATATGCCCTTTTAAGTCGATAATATGCATGCATGACAGTACTAGTAAAGCAAAACCCTTGCATGAAATTATTTTTTGGCTATTAGAAGGATTAGGTATACCAATAGAACTATTAAAGAAAACCCCGCGTATGAACTATAACTATTAAAGAAAACCCCACGTATGAACTATAACTATTAAAGAAAAACCCATGTATTAACTATCTGCCCCACAAGGAAGAAATATGGTTATACACCTACACCTAACGAAAGAATAATAGCAACTTTCCATGCTTTCTTTTAGACCAGTGCCGTGCTCTGAATGTTGCAGCCCTCTCCCTCTTTCATAATCTTCCCACCACAATACACTATTCCACTGTGCTTATGGCCAGGTTCAGTCCTCGATTTCAGTTAAAACCCCAAAAAGACTGCAACTATTAGACTACTAGGCACTATTGACTTGAATGCTATTACATGAGATGTTGATCACCCCATTATCTAGATCCTAGCGCATATGACTATGAATTACCAAAAGTCAACCAATAAATTAGCAGTAGGCATAATATAACACATGATCGTCCCAATAACAATGGAGTATGCATTCATCTTAAATTTATAATATAACAAATGCTGACAATACATGTGGAGCATTGCAGAATTCAGGAAAGAATAAAGGGTAGAGAGAGATAGAAGCAAAAAGTGCATTGTGAGTTTTCTTAAAAAATAGAAGCTATAACTTGAGGTGGAAATCAGCCAGCTATATATTGCAATATCCAAAACCAGCACTCAAAAATCATTCTGATAGCTGTACCAAGTACTTTATAAATCTAGAAAGCTGCCATAAAATAAGCACTACCATCTAACATTTAGATGGTAGAAAACATAAGTAATCTAAAATTTCAGAAGAAACATTAGAGCATACCGGCGTGCGGCTTCCATCATGGGAGTAGGAAGAGGAATCCTTGGTTAAGTTGATGTTACCAGCTCTTGCTACTGCTTGGTCACGAACAAAGGAGTGGTCTAGCAGTTTGGAGGCTGGAGGGCGTGCTGAAGGGTCCCGTTGCAAGCATAGCTTTATAAAACTTTTGGCATCATCTGAAAGGTGCTCTGGAATTTCCGGAATATCTTTGCTGTTTCCAATTTTAAATATTGCAGCCACCTATAGATCCAAATCAAACAATTTTGGTTTTGTAAACAATTTTCAGCTAAACAAATAGACAGATAAATTCCTTACAACTACATTCTGAATTTTTATATCCCACCCCTTCATATTGGCTCCATGGTGGTTTTGACGTGGCCATTTCAAGAACTGTACATCCCAAGCTCCATATATCCACTGTAAGACTATAGCCATTTGTATTCATTACAACCTAAGAAAAATCATTACAAATACGAGTTAAAAGAAAAATGAAGCACTCAAAATGAAAGAGATTTTTTCTGCTAATTATCACCCACAAAAATAAAAAAGATGGAAAGGGAATGTTGGAATACCTCAGGTGCCATCCAATAAGGGCTTCCTTTAAATGAAAGCATTGAAGCACAAGAAGTCATCTGTGTACAAACAAGATATTATCAGCAATGCCAACAATGAATAACCAAAAGTAATGTCAAAAAGACAACTATTCAACTAGACACAATTGTTAAGATTCCGTTGGTTGCCTCAACAAAACTGATACAAAATTTCAATTTTCTACTAATAATCCTCATATCTACAGGCTAAGATGAACCATACATGCTTGGCCATGCCAAAGTCTGCCAGTTTGATTTCACCATGAGGATCAACTAAGATGTTTGCTCCTTTAATATCTCTGCCATGCAAGACAAGACCCTTTAAACTTAAGAGAAGAACATTAACAGAACAAATCATTAGCAAATCACAATTAATATTAACACCCAATTACCTGTGCACTGTATTTCTTGCATGTAAATAATTAAGTCCTAAAAGAATCTGCCTGGTATATGTTTGAATAACAGGTTCCTTGAAAGGACCATATTCTTGAAGCAATTTGTGGATAGAGCCACCAGAAACGTATTCCAAATATACTGAGAGCCTTTCATCACTCTGAAGACACAACAAACCAGCATTTATTACAAATCATTTTCCAATTCAACATTTTCTGTGCATGTGTTTGTCAGTAATTATGATAGCACGCATGCTGATATAAAGCTTTGCCCTCTAAAACATTATACTAGTATACTATCTCATACCAGTTCGCTTCCATAGTAATGAACTATGTTTGGATGTGAAAGCTGACTGAGCAAGTTTATCTCCTGTTGACGAGAAATAAGGACCATGAATCCATCAAAATCTAAAAGATCAAATGGATAACTCGTAGATATCATGCATCTGGCACCATCTGTTAAGGAAATATAAGGCAAAAGAATAACCTGGTTCAGTTGCTTGAAACATTCTTTCGATGTCTGATCATCACTAACAACCCTGACTTCTTTTATCGCACACATCTGTCCGCTTTCACTGTTAAAGTTGCAAATACAAAACAATTAGAAGAGTATGCCATTATAATGTCATCAAGAAATTTGCTGCCTAGACTTACAACTTGAAATAAACCTGTAAGAAGATTTTCCATTACCTATTAAATCCAAGGTAAACATGCCCAAAAGTCCCCCTTCCTAAAAGCTTCCCTCTCTTCCATTTTGACAGGCTATTTTCCGTCACTCCACTAGACCTTGAGCAAGGCAAAGCAGAAGGGCTAGTGGGAGAACCCGGGGGAAGAGGCAACTTATGACATTGAGATTTACCATCTTCAATCTTCCCCGTAGGCGAATCAACACTCATCCCAGACAAACGCGCATGCAGAGGCGAGGTGGGGCTTGTAGGCCCTCGTGATCCAGGACACAGACTTTTTGGCATCAAATTAAACTTGGTGTCACCATTGACTCTTGGATCACCATATGACCTACATTACAGACAAACAAGTACCTCCACTTTTAGAAGCAAACCTTAAACAGTTCTTGCAGTTCTTCTTAATGCACAATTAACTCAAACAATTATTCAAATGCCTAGTGAAGTATATTGATTTAGAGTTATATCCACCATCCATCTACAAAACTCCAAATATATACATATATATATGCTTTTTCATTCAAAAGTAAAACTTATGTGAATTAATTCATAGGTAAAATATCGGTAAAATGAGCAAGTACAAGTGAGCAAACAGTAGACACCACCATATTTGTGTATTAATTATCTGATTAGGGAAAAACTTAATAAACCCAACTCCCAAGACAACAAATTCTGACAGAAAAGCCTCTGAAAATGCGGACTGGGCTGCCAGAATAGATCATAACTGACAGTAAATTCATGTCGTGTCTTTTGGTTTTTGACATTTAGACAATTTTTTTAAGGAAAAAAAAAATCTTCTTAGGATAAACCAACCCAACTCTGACATCACAAAATAACAAAGCACAAAAAGAGAGAAAAACAAATGAATCAAAATAAATTCACGATGTTTATTTACCTAAAAGCAACGAACCAAAAAATAAAATAAAATAAAATCAAATCAAATGATCAAAGTATGAAATGAATCATTCAGAACAAATAACTAACCTAGAGCCACCAAATTGACCCTGATCATTGCCAATCACGTGATCCTCAGATGACCCAGAAGAGCTAACACTCGAAACCGAACCCGACCCGGATCCTAGCCCGTTTCCATGATCACTCTGCATGACGGAATCCAACGGCCGAGGCAAAGGGTGGCCTTTTTTCTCCCCAGAATCCGAATCAAAACCGGACAACCCGGACGACCCTGCTCCATAGATGCCGTAGTCTTTGCTCTCGCGCGGGGAGCTGCGCGTGAAAACCACGCCATCGAAGCTGCTGGGCCTGTCGTTCTTCTCTTTCTTCTTGTCGCCGGAAAATTTGATGAAGTTGAAGTGATTGCTTTGTGGACTTTGACTCTCGTCTTTGTTCTTGCTAGATTTTTTACCCCACCAAGCAGGCATTTTTAGTGATTAAAAAAAAACAAAATAAGGATATTTTTATTTTTTTAAAATTTATTGAAAAATACAATTAAAAAGGAAGATGAAGAAGACGATGAAGACGAAGAAGAAGAGAGAGGAGAGTCTCCTCGAGTAAGAGGAAAGTTTTGATTTGGGCTCTGACAGAAGATTATGTATGAGGAAGGAAAGAGGAAGGAAACGAGAAATGGGTTAATAATATTGGGACTCCTTTTCTTTTCTTTTATTTCCGGATGGAGATATAGTTATATGATATTAAAATACTCATTTGGTAATTAACTGTATAATATTTTTATAGTATGAAATAAAATTTAATAATATGTAAAAAATATTTTTTATTTAATATTTTAATAAAAATAATAAAATTATTATAATTTTTTAAAATATAAATATGAAATAAAATTAATTAAAATTTTTAAATTATAATAATAAGTGTTATTGAAAATTTTTATATTATAAATTAAAAATTATTATTGATTAATTATAATGCTTAATTTGATCATGTAGGTAGTTCTCTTGGATTTATTTGATATAAATGTATGAATTATGTGAGTTTTTTGAAAGAATGAAAAAAGTACAGGTATTGTAATATTATTATCCCAAATGGAGAGATGGCTTCGGACAGAGGAGGCGAGAGTGAAGTGGGGCCCAGTGGCTACAGTGAGGAACAGCTAAGGGAGGCTGTGTGAGAGAGGGGACGGCTAGCGGTGGTTGGATAAAGGGAGGCTGATGACGTGGCACTTTTTAATAGAGAGAAAGAGGGTGACGTGTCACTTTAATTCTTATTTTCTTTTTCTGTTTTCTTCTTTTTTCTGAGGGAGAGAATTTGTTTAAAAAATAAAAATAAAAATAAAGCTAAAAAGAGAGTGGGTGTTGTTTACGTGTGCGTGCGCGTACATGTTGTTGGAGTTGGTGATGTTTTAAATTTTTTTTTTTTTAAAAAAAAGAAAAAAGTGCCAAGAGGAAAAGGAATAAAGGGAGAATCTACTTATCTACATGAACATGAGTGTATGTGCTTTATTAATTTTTTGTTGCTATAGTTTACTTACGAGTTTGGGTCCTACAAAATGATGATAAAATATCATTTCTTTTATAATGGTAATATCATTAAAATATAATTTGTAATTATCAAAATTTACATCTTATTTTACTATATATATATATAAAATTATACTTCGGTTGTTCTAAAATACGAGTAGAGACAATCTATTGAATTATAGTATATATTATCTGAAATTTATATTTTAATTATAGTAGAGATAATATATTTAAATTTTTAAGTTTCGAAATAATTGAATTTGAAACTATATCTTAAGAAATAAAAAGATAATAATAATAACAACATATCTTCTCGATATATTTGGATTTTCTATTAATTGAGATATCAAATCAATAATGACACAAACTCATACTTTGCAATTGAAAATAATTTAAATTTTTCTGAGTAATATTAATATAGTACAAATGTAACATTTAGGCATACCAAATAAGACCTATGAATTATAAGATAAAACATTGTTACATGATACATACGACAACAAGGTATCATAAAGCACGTATTAATTATTTGACATAATACACTAATAAAACAAGAACAATTCAACTTGCCATGCCCGCGGATAGGGAAAGGTGGGCTTCTAGTAGTAGCGCGTGGGTCGGTGTCTTGCTTTTTGGATTTGGTTTTTACGATAAATTAGTAACTATTTTTATTACTTTTATTTTTTATTTATTTAATAAACAGTGGATACCATTTCAAGTTGAGCGTAGACTTTTTAGTGTGCACTGCAAATGCGTCACTTACCCGTCATCATGTGACACAACAGTGAATCTTATAAATGTACCGGAACTCATTACTACTTTTTTTTTTTTCTTTTTCTTTTTAAGGGTGACCGTATTCGAACTTATCGTAATTGCGCCTTTATGCTCGCTTATTAATAAATAATTTTGTTATTAAAATTATTAATATGGACAAGTTAATATTTATTCATACGCTCGTAAGTCGTAACCCATCTATATTGCACATTCAATCTCTACAGTGATATAGTGATTTATCACAAATAGATCCAGCTACTACTAATATAAATAAATCTTCACTCTAGTTCAACAACAAACCGACAATTGCAAACCCCCCCAAAAAAAAAAAAAAAAATCTTGATGGTTATAAAACACAGACGAGCCCAGCAAAAAAATTTAACAATTTTTACGAGGTTGTGTCTTCTAACAAAGACATATGAGTAACCAAATTTACGTTCTGTTAGTATTTCAATTTTAATTTTGATTTGTTATTTATTCAAACAAATAGACGGTGATAGAGATAGATTTAGGAATTTAGCGAAATTCATTGTGATCAATTCCAAATCAAATACGTGTTTGGTTGCTTGATATTGATAAATAGAGTCGAATGTTTTAAAACTAGTGGATTGGTTGCATTTGAATGGGACCGGCAGGTGTATAGATCATTTTAGGCTTTTTGTAATCTGACGACATATTTGGTATTAAAGTTGGTGAATAAAGTAAAATTTTAATTTTTAAAATTTAGTAGGGGGTTTGTTTAGTAAATGGTTTATACATAATTTAGTGGGTTTAAATAATCCAACCTCTTTTTTAATCAATAAAGTTAGGAATTTTAATATTTAATTTTTAATTTAAGTTTCAATATCACTTGTTGCCCATTTATTAAATGATAGATTTAATAACTTATAAAATTATTTAGCTATTATTCAGTAAATGAATGATACATAAATTAGAATTCAAATTGAAACTTGGACATTGAGACGCCTACTTTTTTTTTTTTAATTTCAAATTTCATATATCCCACTCCCTAGGCCAATCCGATTGATCTCATACAAATTCTTCTCTTCACGAGTGCCTCACAATTATAATTTTTCAACGAGAAAATATTCACTAACAAGATATTTTTAAGCATGGATGTTCATTCCATATCCAAATCTTAAAAATTGGCATCTAAATTCCATATTGACTTGAGGATCCTTAGAAAAGAGGTGGGTGGGTTATAGGAAGAGAGATGAGTAATGGATATTCGTGATTATAGTACTTCTACAAATATCTTGTACAAATAAGTCCATACAAAATGATATAACATTAGAATATTGACTATATAAAATTATCATGGGCCCATATAATTGAAAAAAAAAATTGTTATTACTTTTAAACCAATCTCTCCGTACTACATAAGTTTATACATATTTATATAAAATTATCTGTTGCTCTATTATTAATCTATAAACTTTATATCCTAATTTTGTAAGTATAACATTACATGTTATTTTTGATCGGTTAAAATTAGTGTATTTTTAACAAATGAGATTATATATAACACATTAATTTTGAAATTTTTATTACTTAAATTTTTTATTTAATTTTTATTTATATGATTTATTTAATTTATAGTAAATATGAATATAATTATATTTAAAAATAAGATCAATACTATAAAATTATGTTGCTTGGGGGATATTGACTATTATGAAAATAATGGGAGGGTAAACAATATATATTAATTTAAGTAGAGGGAAACTTTTTGTAATTTCTCTAAAAGAATCCCAGTCCTTAAGTAATTATTATTTCAAACACCTACTTTAATAGTCAAGGGTAGAGCACGAAGCACACCTTCAAAGGGGCCGAGTTCAAACTTCAATTGTTTGCAAGGGATAGATTTTACACTATTTTCCCATATGTAGTTATGGTGTAGTTTCTGGGAATTTGGAAATTTTGCCTTTAGTTGTAGTGATTTTAATTGATAATTGAGTTACTATTGTAAAAGTAATTAACAAAATCAAAAATCAAAAAACTAGATCCAAACTTTATCATACCTTTAAAACACTATTTGTCATTTTTTTCATAATAAAAAAGTAATTAATAAAACATAAATAAACAAATGGACTACTTTAACTTTATTTCACATAATATAAAACTACATTTTCACCCTATACAAAAAGTTTAAATATCAAGTTCGTAGGGGTGAAATCAATTTTTTTATACCTAATTTTTAATATTTTATTTAGAAACTTAAAAAAGTTTTCAAAGTCTGTAGATGCTATAGGCCCCTCCAATTTTATACAGCCTTTGCCTTTGTTAATAGTTTGTATATTATATATATTAATTCATGATAAACAATCAAAACTCAAGTAAGAAGATAAGCTCTACCTCCAATCATAAGAAGTGGAGTTCGTGTGGCTTAGGTCATAGGTTTGAGCTTCAATAAATACCTAAGTTAATACAAAAAAAAAAAACTCAAATAATAATATCTTCCCAATGAAAAATTATAATAAATGGATGATTAGAGAATATTTCTCTTGTGTGACATGCAATTTAAAAAAAAAAAAAAAAGGGACAACGAATAAAGGGTTGTTATTTTATATTTTTAAATTTCAATTAATATATTAAATGTCAATAATTTAAGAATTCTTAGCTATTTTCTTGCCATTTGAATAAAATAGGAAAATACCATAAATAAAGAAAGTAGATAAATTCTGATTTTATGGTCTTAAAAATTAGCCTTAGAATTGCTCTCTAGTTTTCCTATTTATTTCTACTGATCACTGTCTTTGAATAAGAAGAAAAAGTTCTATAGCTTTGTTTTTTTGTTTTTTCCTTTTATGCTACTACGGTATCAAAGCTCTAGGGTTCGGCTATGAATTACAAAGCAGCCATGGTTGGCGTTAATTCGGCTTCCTCTGACGCTAACAGCATTGCGACTTCATCTGAAAGGATTTCCCAGCCATCCACAATTGTGCTTGTTAGTGAAAACACTCGGCAAATAACCATTCACAAGTTAAATGGTAAAAACTATTCAAAGTGGTCTCAGTCCATGCGTTTGGTGATTGATGGCAAGGGAAAACTCACATATTTAAATAGAGAAATCAAACCTCCTGCAGTTGATGATCCATTTTTTGATGTGAATAAAAATTATTCATGAATAAAAATGCTTCCATTTTTTGATGTGAAGTTTGTGAATTAGCGAAACATCGTCATGTTATTTTTCCACGACAACCATACCAAAAAACAAAACCATTTACTATGATTCACAGTGATGCATGAGACCCTTCTAGAGTGGCGAACTTTTTCAAAAAACACTGGTTTATTACATTTATTGATTATCATACTTGAGTTACTTGGATATTTTTGCTTAAAGATAAATGTGATGCTAAAAGTGTGTTTAAAAATTTTTATACTATGGTATAAATACAGTTTCAAACTCATTAAAATTTTTCAGAGTGATAATGGCAAAGAGTTTTTTAATCATGTGTTAGGGGATTTTTTTTTATGAGAAAGGAATTATCCATCAAATTCTCTTGTAGCAATGCTCCTAAACAAAATGAAGTGGTTGAAAGAAAAAATATGCATATCCTTGAAGTTCCTAGGGCCTTGAGCTTTACAACTAAAGTTCCAAAGTATCTTTGGGGAGAAGCTGTTTTGATACTATATTGTTTATCAATAAAATGCCTGCAAGAATTTTGGAGTTTAAGACACCAATAAATCTTTTCAATGAATGTTTTCCAGCTTCAAGGTTAATAACAAGTATTCTGTTAAAATTTTTTGGCAATATTGCTTTTGTTCAGAACCATGATTCTAAAAGAAAAAAATTTGATCCAAAGACACATAAATGCATTTTTGTAGACTATCCTACAAATCAAAAAGGTTATAAATGCTTTGATTCTGTTTTGAAAAAAATGTTTCTTTTTATGGATGTCACTTTCTTTGAAGGACAATCATACTATCACAATTTTCATTTTTAGGGAGAGAAAAACAATAATGAAAATGATATGTTTTTAAATGATTCTGACTTGACCACCAAATTTTATTGTATTAATAATGACGTTTTGCCTAAAGAAAATGAGAAAGGGAGTACAAATGAATTAACTGTTGAAAATTTTGGATAACCTTTGTTAATGCCACGATAGAACCAGAATTCTAGAATGTTAGAGATGTGTATGAAACGAGTATAAAGGTCTTGTATATTCAAAAGAGTACCTGAAACAAAAAAAGAAGAGGAACATTGTCCTACATCATCACCAAGAATCTGACCAGAGGTTGGATTATAAAAATCCTGACAAGAATCCTCTAGGTAATTCTGAGTTAAATTCCTCAAATCAAGATGATTATTACATCGCTCTTAGGAAAGGTGTTAGGTTCTGTACTAAACATCCTCGATCCAACTTTATTTCTTATAACAATGTGACCCCTTATTTCTGTGTTTTCATTTCTCAAGTCTCTAGTGTGGTTATTCTAAATAATGTATAAGAAGCTCTAAAGGTTCCTGAATGGAAGGAGGCGATTTTTGAAAAGATGAGAGCTTTGGAAAAAAATACTACTTGGAAAAAAGTTGATTTGCCACAAAGAAGAGCTATATGTGAAATATAACTTTTATGGGTCCTTAAAACGATACAAGGCTCAACTAATAGCTAAAGGCTATACACAAACTTAAGGAGTGGATTATTCTAAGACTTTCTCTCCGGTGGCGAAATTAAACATTGTTCGTGTTCTTTTGTCAGTTGCTGCAAATCTTGACTGGCCTCTAAATCAGTTAGATGTAAAGAATGCTTTCCTCAATGGTGATCTTGAAGAGGAAGTCTACATGGAGGCTCCACTTGGTTTTACTGAGAAGTTTGGATCCAAAGTATGTAGACTTAAAGGATCATTATATGGGTTTAAACAGTCATCTAGAGCCCCGTTTGAGAGGTTTACAAAGTTTGTGAAGAGTCAAGGTTATAATCAAGGATAGGCGCATCATTCTCTTTTTACAAAAATCTCTACTAAAGATAAGCTCTCAATTTGATTGTTTATGTAGATGATATAATTCTAACAGGAGAAATGAGTCAATTAAAGTAGTGTTTAGCCAAGGAGTTTGAGATAAAGGATTTGGGGCAATTAAGGTATTTCTTGGGAACAGAAATTCCGAGATCAAAGAAAGGTACAGTGGTGTCACAAAGAAAGTATACCTTGGATCTCTTGAAAAAAACTAGTATGAGTGGGTGTAAGCCAGTTGATACTCTGATAGAAGCAAATGTGAAGCTTGGAGAAGTGAAAGGAGAAGTTCATGTGGATACTAACAGATATCAAAGGTTACTTGGGAAGTTGATTTATTTATCTCATACTTGACCTGATATAGCTTTTGCTGTAAGTATGGCAAGTCAGTTTATGTATTCCCCTTATGATGAACATTTTCAAGCTATGTTTCGAATTTTCGTTATTTGAAAGCAACTTTGAGGAAAGGTTTATTTTTGGTAAAAATGAAAAGAGAGGAATTGCAGTTTATACTGATGTAGATTAGGCAGGTTCGATCACTGATAGAAGATCAACATCCGAATACTACACTTTTATATGAGGTAGTCTAGTTACTTGGAGGAGCGAAAAACAAAGTGTTGTTGCCAGAAGTAGTGAAAAAGCTAAATTTCATTTGATGGCTCAAGGAGTGTGTGAAATGCTTAGGTTAAAACGGGTTCTAGAAGAACTTAAAACAGCCATTTAGTCTCCTTATGAGGTTGTATTGTGATAATAAATCAGCTATCAATATAACTTATAATCCCATGTTTCATGACAAAACAAAGCATGTTTAGATTAATAGACATTTTATAAAAGAGAAGCTTGATAAAGGGATAATTTGTACTCCTTTTGTTCTCATTATGAAGCAGTTTGCAAATATTTTCACCAAGAGTTTGATGAGACAGCCATTTGAACTTCAAGTTAGCAAGTTGGGCATGATTGATATCTTTTCACCAACTTTAGGGGGAGTGTTGATAATTTAAGGATTTTTAACTATTTTCTTCCCATTTGAATAAAATAGGAGAATACCATAAAACAAGAAAGTAAATAAATTCTAATTTTGTGGTCCTAAAAATTAACCCTAGAATTGCTCTCTAGTTTTCCTATTTATTTTTACTTATCACTATCTTTGAATAAGAAGAAAAAGTTCTATAGCTTTGTCTCTCTGTTTTTTCCTTTCATGATACATTAAATTTCCTAATCTGAAACTGGGTAATATAGGACAAAATACTTAATAAAATAGTTTTAAGAGAAATTATTTATATGCACTTTCAACTTGCAATATAATATATATTTTTAATTAATTGTGTTTGCGAGCAGACATTAAACAATTTGTGAAATGATGTTTTAATTAATTAATTAGTGCCGGCAATTGGGACGGCAGATATAATTTGTTTTTGCCAATGCTAATTTTTTAAAGTGTTGTGAGTTTTAAAAGTAATTATATGTATTTAATAAATCTTGCTGTTAAATTGATATAAGAATATAGATAACTAAATTTGATATAATATTAAATAAAATGTATTTACTCATTTATAAACATGTATATAATTTTTTGTATGTATATTATAAATTGATAACTAAAATAAATATTTAACAATATTAATTTTATTTTTTTATTTTGTTATCTCAATATAATTGGTAATAATAATAATCTTTTTAAAGTTAGTGATTTTATTTCTCAATTAATAAGGAGAATTTTTTATTTTTATAATATACATGAGAATATATATAGAATTGTATTAAGTATAAAAGCGATTTTCAAAATCATATTTTAAAAACTACTCCTTCTTCACTTTTCAAAATCTATTGTAGGATGAGCTGATTTTCCAAAAATGATTTTTAAAAAAATTTATTAAACACCAAAATTTAGTTTTAACTTTTCATAATCACTTTTAAATCTCCAAAAGCTTTAAACTCAACTAAAGAAGAGTTATTAATGTCCACTGTTTAAAATAAAAATATTACAACATGAAGAAACTAATAAAAAGATGGGAACAATAGCAACAAGATTAAACTAAACGGCGTTAATTGGTAAAATTATTGGAAGCTTAGTAGCGTCCAATGAGGCATCATGTATATGATTCAGTTTCACTAAAGATGTGCATATAACTAGGGTACGGAGGAGAAATTCTACTTTAGTCACATAACAATATTACTATGCCTTATATTCATTTATTTTAAAAAATCAACAAATAAATGTTAATTATATTAAATTCAAAAACACATGTTACATATATACTAATTGATTGTATTACCTTTGATACATCATAAACATTTTCTTGATGAAAATAATTCCTATGCTCTTTTAAAATATTCTTTAGCACCGGCGTTGATTCTTCTGATTAATATAATAACAAATTAATCCAATAGATCGACTTTCTAACTTTTTAGATCTGTAATCAAAATCATGAAAACAGGAAATGAATAACTAAATTTTTTTTTTTAATTTTTTATTAATACAATCTAAAATCTGCCCTTATCTTCAATCATTTTGATTGTGATTTTGATATTATTATTGTACTCGTGCTGAATTTATCCTGTGCACGCCTTACCTTCCATGCCACCTAAAAGCCATAATATATAATAACTCTTGCAGATTGGGCAAGTGGAGGCTAGGAGCCATTTTGGATTCAAATCAACCCACAGCATATCTATTAAGGATGATTTTTGGGTAATATATTATATTGCTTTGTGCAAAAGCTTTTTTTTTTTTTTTTTTTTAATAAAATAAAAATAAACCTGATGGCAACTTAATTTCTTCCTGTCCGTCAGTCCATGTGAGTGCATTTCGAACTCAAATCTATTGTGCCATCTTTCACTAATAATAGATATGACTTCATATGTTAATTGCAAGGTTAATAATTTTTTCGTTACCGATAACAAATTAAAAAATATGTACTTAAACAAAAAAAAAATATTTTAGTTATTTTAAACATTACATCACAATCCATGCATGAGGAAAAATAAAATAATTACAATTAGAAATATTTCGAACTACACCTAGATAGCATACATTGTTATGATCCAACCGAAGTCCGGTGAGCAAACTTAAAAATAATTTTTGCTTTTATTATTAATCTTATTATGTTTTCCATTTAATGAATTATTAAACTTCGAATTTGCGTTTGAATAGCACCACAATTGCAAATCCTTTAATCATCAAACTATATTCCCGCAATAGCAACTCCATTCAAAGCAATTTTCTAGCAAAAATAACAAAATTGGGGTGGTGCCAGTCATTTTCGTCAATAATTTGTTAACATTTATTTTGGACGAATATTATGGGTTAACATTAATGGTGAAATTGTCAACAATTTGGATAATGGACCGCACCATCATCACCGCATTTAATTTGTTGAGCCGTCAAATAAATAATGTCTACATACATACAGAGGTATGACCGCAGCAGCGTACATGAACATCTCAATTCTCATTGATTCTGAAATATTAATGAATTGAACCTAAAAAATTTATGAAATATTAATCAATTTTATTTATTTATTTATTTTTAAGTGAGTCGTCTCCTTCTACAAGAGTCAACAAAAGCACCAATATGGAGACTCAGAACTTTAAGAAAATAAACAGAACACTAATAAATTGACATTACTGAAGACCCCGTTTTGACTTTGACGTATTCTTTTATGATTTTCCAAGACAATTTGACTGAGTCTTCATTTTAGAAACTGTCAAATAATAGATGTATAAATTATTGCTTAAATTTGAAAAGGATCCTAAACAACAAAAAAGGGAAATATATTAAAAAAATGAGAAAATATTTTGTTGAAACAGATTGGTTCTTTATTTATATTAAGTTAATATAGAGCTTTCAAGTATTCTTGTTTTTTTTCCCCTTCCTTTTTTCTATGTTTGTTTCAAAGTGAGCTTTCAAGTTTTTTGAACATGAAAGATTTCAAGTTTAACGAAAGTAAAGATTTGGTATAATCCCTCAACTACTAAACTTTACCCGATGCACAGGAAAGAGAAATGATACTTTGACAGAAAATGATAATTGAGATAATTGACATAAATTTGAAAATACTTAAATAAATTCCCTCTATTGTAATATAAGTTACAAGTTTAGCTTCGTGGGTATACTGGGTAGTGAAATTGTATTCCTTTTTTCCTTCACTATCCTGCATTGTGACAATAAAATACATTTCCTGAAAGTTTGTTTGGTTGCTAAGAAAGTGACAAAAAAAAAAAAAAAGAAGAAGAAGAAAAGTAAAATTATTGTTATATCGAATATTCCAAATATATTTTTTTTTTCATTTGGAGGAAGTACCTGTGGTGGTTGATGTTTATAGCTTTTTAAAAAGTATGTTGTTGGGTAGTTTCTTCTTTGCACAAGCCAAAGGTTAGGTATTTAGGCGGTAATTTAATTTCCTTCTTTGAAGATGGTGTCTCATTTAGGTGGCAATTTAATTTCCTTCTTTAAAGATGGTGTCTCGTAGCTGCCCCAAATAGCCAAGCACCAATGCAATATAGAACTAATGAAATCCAAGACTGATAAGAATATTCTCAATGATGAGTTCAACAATTTTAAGTGCTTTCTTGATCATCATCATCTTCTTCTTCCCCACTCCTAAAACAATAAAGCAAAATTAAATGAACTCCTTCAACTATCATGTATGGTGATCAACAATATATTGCAGCCTCCAGGACCACATAAGGAAGTCGTATTCGAAATCAATGTGTCATATATCATTTTTTTAAAAGTACAAAATTATTTTATTTATATTAATTGGGTGTTAGGCTATTAGCTAGAGCATCTGTAGCGCACTCTTAGCTTCTTGACACATATAATTACACGCGGCTAGTTTGCAAAGGATGATGAATCGATGTCTATGAATCTATGATGAAGATGATTAGCAATTGTGCTCTTGTGAAGCCAGTAATCTTGGTGATTGGTGTTGTCATCTCATCACAAGGACAATCAGAAATAATAATAATAATAATATTATTATTAATTAGAAAAACTTTGCTAATGAAAAGTTTTATGTTGACGTGCTCACCGCAGAACATGTGTTTTTATTGCATACCTAAAAAGGCACTGCTACGGACTTTATCTACCCCACAACTTTGGCCGACTCGTGACGAGTTCATTTTACAGCTAATTTATAAATATAAAATATTATATTTATTAATTACTGTATTGGATATAATTAACTTTTTGAAACAACATGACAAAAGAATATCTCGAAGCTGAATCATGCCTCGGTGCCGGTGGTTTGACACGTTGTCATGTGTGGCTTGGCTTCCACACAACGTAATATTTTGTCCGTTATCGGTGTGGGTTCGCCCGATTTTGTTTTTGAATCTATCTACAAAGCCTTAGAGTGTTCGAGAATGGGATTATCCCAAGGATCGCATGAAATTGTTTTTGAACGACTTATTCTGTTCGAGAATGGGATGAACATACGAGCCTAACAACCTTTTCTAACTGAGCTACGTGGGATCGTACCAGACTTTAACCTTTAGATGTTACGATCTGCCTTTTGTTGGAGAGAAATTTTAAAATACTTTTAATGTATTACAATTAATTAATAAATACATGACATGACATATATAATTAAATTTAATATACCACTACTTAGATGATGGTTTTTTAAAATAAATACATATATGTCATAACATTATTTGTTTGTTGTATAATTAACGTGGTGCCTTTTATATATTCTAAAATTTCTCAAGACATATGAGGTGGGTGTTTGTTAAGCTCTTGGAGTCACACGGTTGGGCCATGTGTGCCAGGCTCCTAGACTTGTGTGCAGCCATTGACAGCCTAATACTATAGATTTCGCTAGTTTACACTGTGTGGTAGGTTCGACTTTGATATTATTTAAAATGACTCCCTCCCATATGGTCTAATATTATCCGCTTTAGGTCTAATTCCCCATGATTTACTTTTAATTAGATCCAGCCAAAAGGCCTCAAACTATTTGACATAGGTTAATGATATAAGCCTACGACAGTTTCCAAATTCTAATCAGACGATCCATGTGGGATTCTGACAACCCTTATACTTATTGGTGTTACATTTTTGCTTATGTAAAAAAAATTGTTGTTCAAGTGATCGTGAACTAATTATGCACTTACCATAAGTTATTTATTTACTTATTAAATTGATAAAAAAGAACGTTGTTGCCGAGCAACAATTGCTTGGACAAGGGAATTATGTTGGAATATGATTCTCGCATAATCTGATCATGTGTTGAGCTTTTAAAGATCTTCTACCACGTGTTTTTTAATAGTAATGTATGGATAAGATTTGATTTATTTATATATTTCATTTATTAACTATCAATCAGTAGTTGGGTTATTTGCTTAGGACGTGATCAGATTAAGAGAGAATCCTGATCCAATTATGTTGCCGAGCAAATGTTTACTGGTTGACTTAAAGAAAAACGCTTCAGTTTAACTGGGATTCCACACATTCAGAGATCAAGAACAAATAAAGTAATTGTGAAACTACCTATATTACAGCACTATCCAAGGTGGTAATGTAAATTTACAAAATTAACAATGAGTGATCTCAATCATCGAATTTATAGTGGTTCAATTTTCTTTGCAACTTTTTTTTGTCGTTTGTGTATTTTGTTTCGAATTTGAAGTCTAGCTGTAAGCTAGATTCAAATATTTATGAAGAGTTACAAATAATAGATCGTCTTTATGTAAAAGATTTGTTGCAGTGTCAATTGGAAAGAGCTAAATGTCCTGGTGGAGGATGACAATTGAAAACTTGATTGAAAGAGCCACTAAGAGGTTTCTCTTATAAGGAAATTATATTTTTTGTCCTCATGGCGAAAATGCTACTGCATAAAGTTTTATTCAGTCGCAAGATTAAAAGGAACAAGTCAAATGTCAACTTCTTCTTCTTTTTTTTTCTCCAATATTGAATTTTATATTTTCATATGAATTACACCAGTATAAATCGTTATCATCAAAACCAAACCCATAATAACTCAATGAGTGCAATTTCTAGAAAAAAAAAAAAGAAGAGTATAATCTTGGATATGTACAATCTGCATGTTGCATCAATTTGCATCGTGGACCACACCTTCAACGGATTCGTTTCAACAACTTTTTGTTTATCCATGGTAATCTAACATTTTGCTTTTATTTTTAAACCATAGGTAATGATTAATTTTATAAAATAAGGAAGCTCATATTTTAATAAAATAATTAAGAAATAATCTAAAAGATAAAAGAAAAATACGTTACAGGAATAATATAATATATGAGAGTGTGTGCGTGTATGGTTTGTCTTTTACCTTGTTCCATATATATTACAGAGTAATAATATAATAAGGGAATTCTTTGTTTATTTAAAGTAATGGGCAAATTAAAAGATAAAAATGTACATATTTCTTTTATTATATTTTCTTTTATAGTATGTTAAAATATATGTTTTATTATATTTTAGATTATTCCTTATCTTAATAAAGTAAAGAATTCTATTACTGCAATGGTGTGTTTACTTTCCGGATTGGGGAATCGGAATCCGGAATCGAAATGATTGATGGCGTTTACTTCGCAAAAATGAAGCATGAATCGGAATCGGAATCGTGGGACCCACCACTATTTGGGAATGAGGAATGAAAGATTGATTCCCATGGGGGGAGGTGGGAAACAATCTCTCATTCCTTGGAATTCCCATTTTGTCCCTCTCCAAAATTAAAAATACATACTTTGTCCTCATTTGTAATTAATTAATATATTGTTATAATTAATTAATTAATATATTATAATTAATTAATATATTGATACATTATTATCAATAATTATAATTTTTGAATAAATAATCACAATAATTAATATATTATTATTATAATTAATATAATATTATTATAGTTAATTAATTAATATAATTATTATAACTAATTAATATATTATTAACAATAACTATTAATAATTATAGTTTTTTAATAAATAATCTAATAATTAATATGTTATTATTATTATAATTAATTAATTTATTGTTATAATAATTATTAATATAATTATTATAATTAATTCATATATTATCATCAATTAATTGATATAATTATTACTATTAATTAATATATAAATATATTATTAACAATAATATATTAATATTTATAGTTTTTGATTAAATAATCACAATAATTAATATATTACTATTATTATAATTAATTCATTTATTATTAATAATATATTAATATAAAAATTACCATTAATTATTATATTAATACATTATTAACAATAATATGTTAATAATTTTAGTTTTTGAATAAATAATCACAATAATTAATATATTTTTATTATTATTATAATTAATTAATTAATTAATATACTATTATAATAATTATTAATACAATTGTTAATTAATTAATATAACTATTACTACTAGTTATTATATTAATACATTATTAATGATAACTATTAATAATTATAGTTTTTGACTAACTAATCACAATAATTAATATATTACTATTATTATAATTAATTCATTTATTATTAATAATAAATAATTAATATAAAAATTACTATTAATTATTATATTAATACATTATTAAAAATAACTATTAATAAAAACATTATTTTGACTAAATAATCACAATAATTAATAATATAATTATTATAATTAATTAGTATATTATTATAATTAATTAATTTTATAATTAATTAATATATCAATATATTATTGACAATAATTAATAATAATAAAATTTTTTGAATAAATAATCACTATAATTAAATTATAAAATAATGATTATGAAAATAATTCATTAAGTACTTTTTGGTAATTTATTATAATCAAATTCATTCCGATTTCGATTCCTATAGTTCAAGTAAACAACTTATTCTGATTCCCATTCATTATTCTCATTCCAACTCATTCTCATTCCTGTCCATTCCGATTCCAGTTTAGTAAACGCACCATAAAATTATTCTGTGTATGTGTGTGCACTTGCGTGAGTGTGTAAATGATCTATTTAAGAGGAAAATAAGGGATTTTGTAAGGTCTAGAGTCTATAAGATACCTTATTATATATATATATATAAATTATTTACCGATATTTATAAGCTAAAGTTTATCAAGACTTATTAAATAAGTTTTGATAGGCTGCAATCTAATTTAGTTCTAAGTAAAAAATGAGCCGGTCAATTTCACCTATAAACATTTGGATGAAAGTCAATCTTAAAAATGTAATGACACTCTTAATTTTTTTTTAAATTATGATTTTTTTCTAATTCAATATCTTATGCCTTATATTTTAATGCCTAGTTAAATTAAAAGTTGTAAATTCAATTATATAAAAGGAGAATTAACATCCCGTAGAACTATAGGAAGGGCTTCAAAGTTAACATGTAACAATCATGATTACTACCGCCGTTAACAGTCCATAACAACAATTCATTTGGAGAAAATATTAATTATAATTCTCTCGATGACAATGATCATTAAAATTCTCAAAGATGTAGTCACTCTTCTTTGTAAGAACAAAATAAGAATCTATGCGAAAAGAGTGATCTTGAAGTTAAGTTTGGGATCCTTGTACCATTAATATATTATTTCCTATTACAAAAATGTGAAAAGGACGTTAACCCTTTCTTAACTAATTTAGATTTTGAAGCCCTTTAAAGATATGCTTCTTATTGTTTATATTAAAAATTGAAGCATCTTTTTGCATGTTCAATTAACTATAAAAATAACAACATTAAAAAAGCAGTAATATTGAAGCCTTTTTGGCATATATTATCAAATTGTTGCCTCTTAATATTTAATTTGTTACTTTTTGGACTCTTTATTACTCCGTAGATGATTACCTCTTAGAATTAAAAGTTATTAGCGCTAGTACATGTAGACATAAGAGTCCAACATTCATTGTAAATAATCACAGTGAGCAAACAAAAAATAAAAGTAGAAGGATGATTAATTATAAAAGATTAAATGATAATTCTTTAGGCAATAGCTATAAAATACCTAAAAATAAACAAATAAAATGTTTCTTATTAAAAGCAAAGTTTTAGACCGTGATTAACAGTGTTTAACAAGTAATTTATTTTATTTACTTTTATTTAGCTTTTAGGTTCGAAAATCTAGCCAAGTTAACAAAAGTATACATACGGATTATTTTCTATCCAATTGTCAGAATCTTTTTCTAAAACAACAAATGAGTTTTTATAAAATTCTTCAAGATTTTGGTCAAACTTAGCAATAATGGGAAATATATCATTCACATATATATGTATATATATACTATTTTTTATCAAAGATTAAAAAGAGATAAATTATCCATGTATGCAAAAGCGATGAAACTAATTTCATCCCAAATTGAGAAGCCATCTTAGCTGGATGGCAAACTCATCTCTCCAATGCTCCGCACGAAGAAAGTGAGGTTCTTTTTTTTTTTCCCCCAAATAATTTGAAGAGATTCGCATACAAATTCTAATAAATTTTAAACTATACCATCACTATATGAATTTAAACTCTCAATATTTTATTATCATTCAATAAATTATACTTATATAAATTAGTAAAGCAACATCCTCACTTTTAGAACAACAATCAAACTAAAACATATTCTTCTTTCTAGCTAACACATATATTACTTTTACTTTTCTTCTTCTTGATCATTATTTTTATTTTCGCACTTTTAAATAGATGAACGATCCCCCCCCCAAAAAAAAGAAAGATGAATGCCTTTAACTACCGTTTGATCAACAAGACACTGAATAACACGCTCGAATAACGATTACATTACATTTATGGGTACCATTAGTATTAAGATAAGTAACAAACATTTGGAACTAATGAACAAACATATGTGTCATCATATTCAATCAATGTCTACTTAGCTTCTTAGGTTGGGTACTAACAGCACTGTGGGCCTAACTTTTGGACAAAAATATTAATGACACATGGCAGCATAATAGAGGATGGCGACAGTGATGATCATTGATTGTGATGCTGTGTTGATGATCAAGTTGCTTTTATTAATCCAGTTAGCTAGCTAGCTAGCTAGGTTGGTAATGGGTGTTGTCATCTTATCACAATGACGACCCAAAAACTGATAAAAATCTTTACTTGATGACAAAAAAATTTATTTTCACAGACACACGGAATAACAGGTGTTTAATTTTACGCCTGGGAGGGCATTGCATGGGATTATATGATCTTTGCCAATTGACGGTTGACAATATGATGTGTAAAGCATTTTTTGTTTTATATTTAGATTCATGTATTTCACATTACTAATTTACCTCCGTGCAACCGTCCACATCAAATTAGTTGCAAACTTAAACTCAATCTTTTAACCTTAAAAAAAAAAAAATTGATTAACAACAATACACTGTTGTTTACCAAAGATCTTAATAAGTTTAAATTTTATAAAATGTGAATGTTGGCATCTAAAAAAAATTAAATTAGATCTATAATCTCATGATTTTTAGTTGAGTTCATATCATGCTCGTTCCACGTATTAGTTGTGATGCTATCTAAGAGCTTAAGTCTAGTGTCATAAAATTTATCTCACTTAAAGTGAGGATCTTTCACCTTAGTTATAATTGAAAGCTGAACCTTATATTCCATGCATCAAATGTATCATTAGAAGTTCTTAATTAAATATTTTCTATAATTTAAGATATAAAACTTTTACACTTATTTAATATTTAGTGTTGAATTTTTAAGTTATTACACATAAATTATATGGCCAAATTATTATTATATTTTAAAATTTTTACACGCTTTCCGGGTTTTCACCGAAACTAGCGAGCAACTCAGCTTTATTTTATTCTCTCTCTCTATATATATATATATATATATATATATTTAACATAATGAAAAGCTAGAACTTAGAAGCCTTGAACCATACCGTATCAGTATCAAATGGTAAAGAATTAACGTGCATAAAGTATCAAACAGGAAAGAATTAAAAGCTTTTTGGACCTACTGCCAATGGGCTTAGACAAGCGATATCGGATATGGTCCATTTGAAGGGTCGCACGTGAGAAGCACTCAAGAATCTAATTGGGCCTTGACATTTTGATATAATCGCAAAAGCTAAAATTATCAAATATAATTTGATTGCCAATCTAAATAAATATCAAAACCAATGCTAGCAATCCTCCTAAAGTCAAGTGAATCAGAGTGGCAGTTCAAAAGCTCACTGAAAAGCGTAACAATGAACATGACTATCTATCTCGTTAAATCGTTTGCAAGACTTTTTCTGAGGGAGCTGCCAACCAAAACTTGTGGGGTCTATCGAAATTAAGGACACCTGTTTCAGCTGTGATTATGTGCAAGTAAGACCATCTTAAGTATTCATTTTGTATAGCTATAGTAGAAAAAAAAAACTGTGATAATGAAAAAGAATTTGATAGCTTGTAGTAAGTATAATTTTTTAAGAATAATAAATATTGATAGAATTAACAAAAAATATTATAAGTTTCTCATCGTAACATTAAATTAAATTAACTTTTAAGTCACAACAATTATTATTTACCAAACATTTCAATACTTTATTTTTTAAGTTACAATTGCCTAACCTCAATACTAAGTAGGGCTTAAAACTTTTCATTAATTAATTTTTTTAAGTTAGTCTACATTCAAATTGAGATCGCGAAAAACTTAAAAAATGTAAGGAATGACTTGTGAGAATTATGGAAAAAAAACTTATGATGTCTTCACAAGATATCGTGCTTGTAAGGTTGTTTTTCACTTTCTTTATTACATTAAGGAAAGAAGAAAAACTCATAGAAAAAAAAAAAAGGAAAAGGCAAAAGGCAAAAAAAGGGAAAAAATGACTGTCAGCTTATTTAAAAGAGTTTCAATTGGAGACCAAGAGGAAAATGATAGTTTAACTTGTTCATTCTATTCTTAGAGACAATAGTTTTTGATATTAAGAGGCTTGAGAATGAGTCTTGAATGATTTGCCTTTCACACACAGGGACAAAAGATTAAATTTCTATAATCTTTGACTGTTTTGAGTGATTAAAATTTAATTTTCTTGATTTTGCATGTATTATGACAGAATATATGTCAAAAAATTATCATCGATTTTTGTCAATATTAAACAATTCATTTTTAGGCGTCTTATGCATAAAAAACATTTATTTTGCATGTTCTTTAATTTTTCTTGCATGATGATCATGATTTAATTACTAATTTTTGTCATACGTGTTTGTTCATTACCCATTTCATCTTAAACTCATTGCCAATTACATCTAAAGTACCTTCTTAACCTATATTTGGATCCTTTAGACAAAAAAGGGAGTAATATTTATTTAGGGGAGTCACATTCGCTCTAATAAGAGAATTAGTCCATTGATGCGGAGTAGTGAATTTTTACAATTGCCATGTCATTTTTTAGTTTGGATTAACATACCCTAATGTTTATTGTTTGGTTAGTTTTTTATTTGCTTATGCATAGGTTTTTACTTCAATGCCATGATTAGGGATAACAAAATTCTTCATGGGTTTATGGTCCCATGGGACTCCATTTCAAATGAGGTAAATTTTAAATAATTTTTGAGAAATGAGGTGAGAAGTGGGGGAAAAATAATCCCCAAATTCATAATGGGGTGGGGTTTGATTTTGTACTCCCACCCGATCCCAATCTCCATTGTATTTAAATATTTTTAATTTTTAATTTTTGTTTTATTAATTAAAATATTGATTAGTAAATTCTTTTTATTTTTACCTAATGTAAATTAATAAATATTTTATCATTAAAAGAAACCTATAATACAATTCTTACTTAACCTTAAAAAATTGTTATATTTTCTTTTCTATCTTAAAATGCCATTCAGTCGTTCCCATCAAACAAATCCAACCTCGTTCTTCAAGAATTTTCAGCAAAGCTCGGTGAGTTGAAAATATTTTATTGTAGACTAATCCTTTTACTATAGCATGGTCAAAGTATATGCAATATCTTTTTTTTTTTTCTTCCCCCTCCACTGGCCTGAATTATCACTTTCAACTTGCTTGATATAGTCAAAATTTCAAAAAGTATCTTTTTGTTTATTCTTTATATGCTAACATGGCCAATGAAAAATGACTATTATTTTGTATTTTTCTGTTATATTGGAGTTGAATGTTGAGCTAACTTTTTTTTTTTCTAATATGAATGAAAGAAAAAAATGTCAAAACAATCACATAAGAATCAACAAGATGGCCAAGTTCCAATTGAAATTGTTGATATGTCGATGCGTGAAGAAATTCCTAATAATGATCTAGTAATAGTTTTTGAAGTAGAGGTTGAGCATAATGGCACTCCAATGAGAAATTCAAGATCTATGATGTGGAATTTTTTAAAAGGCAAAAAGTTGATGGAGAATACAAGTATGTTTGTAACTATTGTGGTAAAGAGACAAGGAGGAAAAATTAAGAGCGAGACCAAACACTTGCATGATCATTTCAAAATATGTCCCTTGTGAAGACAAAAAAATGTAAAAGCAATATTGAAGGCCACAAAAACAGCTGAGGAAAAAGTGAAAATTGATACCTATAACTTTGATCAAGAAAGTTCACGAAAAGAGCTTGCAAACATGATAATCTTGCATGAGTACCCTCTTAGTATGGTGGAACACATTGGATTTCGAAGGTTCCTTTGTTCTGTTCAACCATTATTTATAGTGGTTTCTTGAAATACAATCAAGAATGACATCCTAATGATATATGATTATGAAAAGTCTAAAACAATGAGCTTGTTGGAAAGTAATGAAAGCAGAATTGCTATTACTATTGATATGTGGACTTTCAATAATAAAAAAAGGGAATTTATGACCATCACAACACATTTCATCGACAAATCATGAAAATTGCAAAGACAAATTATGAGGTACATCCTATAACATGAAATTTATTTTAAATTATTTTTATATTAGCATGACTTAGTTTTTTTTTAGTATCTTTGATAATATTTGCTTTTTAATTAATGGTTATTCTTCATTCATAAGTTTGTCTATGCTCTCTGTCCACATATTTCTGATGTTCTTGCTGATGTGTTGATGGAATTTTTATTGGATTGGAATATTGATCACAACTTTCTACTTTAACAGTAGAAAATTGTACCACTAATGATACTATGTTTGAAATTCTTTCTGATAAGTTGTCTAATAGTTCAATTTTGTTGGGTGGAGATTTTTTTCATATGCATTGTTGTGCCCATATCTTGAATTTAATAGTTGTTGACTGCTAGAAAGTGTGTATTTATAATGAAGAAAATCATCATTTTATACTCTAAGTCTCACTAACATCTCTACTTTTATGTTTTAAAGTCCCTTGTGATTTAATTATGTATGTTTTATTTTAATTAAGTATTTTATGTATTCTAAGGGGCATCATGGTCATTTCATAATGAACGAGAGATCAGATAGAAAAACGGCCAGCAATTTTGAACTCAGGACAGTCGAAAACCTTATGAGGAGCCTAAAAAGATAAATGATATTGTTCACATATACGGCACTGTTCATATATATGTACTGTAAACAACACTGTTCACGGTATTGTTCACAAATATTGTACGATGACGTGGCATTGTATGATGATATGGCACTATACGATGACGTGGTGGCATTTGATTGGACAAATGATGTGGCATTGACCGCTTATGTGGCATTGATTGATGATGTGGTGTTGACTGATGACATGTCACGATCCTATTGGACTAAAATGCTTATGTAATGTTGACCGACGATGTGGCAGTATGTTAGTGGACCGAAAAAATATGCGTACGGTACATGCATATACATGGAATAACAACCCTAATGATGTGTTATATCTAATAAGAATGTACCATGTGGCGCAATCCTGAGCATCCAAATTGTTTTAATCCGATAGCCATGACTTATTGTATCTATAAAAAGAGGGCTACCCCCCTAATTTGACACCCCTGAATCTATTTTTGAGCTCCATTTTCTGTAATTCTGACTCCATCTTGTATTTTCTACGTATTTTATTAAAATTTCCATTTTATCCCTAGTTTAATTATGAGTAACAATTTCTTTTCAAGCTTGGGTTGAAGGTGAAGTCTCAACATGCTACATGGGCTTAATTTGGTAAATTTACTTTTTCTTCCCATTTAATTTATATGGATATTTTGACTTTTCGTAAGCAGATAATAATAATCTTGTCTAGATAACGGCTGGTGTAACTGCCTCCATAGGCAATGTTATTACTATTTGTCACAGGAAGCACTTAACGTCATATCTATTATAGTGTGATTCATGAGGAGTGGAAAATCCCCCTTCATGATTTAATTGACACTAATAATGAATGTTAAGCCGATGGTGCATGTTGAGTACAGATCCGGAGATCAAAGCATTTCATTTTAATAGTTTATTCCCTTCACTTTAATTTAAATTAATAGATAGCATACGTCATTTTTATTATAAATCCAATCACCCACTTAGAAAATTAATTCTACAAGCAATTAAAATCCACCTCCTCATGGGATCGACACTCGTCACCGTTGATTTATTTTACAATAGATTTGTGCGCTTGCGAGTTCAATAAAATTTGTACAAAAATAGTCTAAGAAAGATTGGATGTGATTTAGTAATACGGTTGCTTATTGGACAACAACATTCAAAAGAAAGGAAAAATTTTTTGAAATTTGTTCGCCATTTGAATATTCAAAGTAGTAAGAAGTTATCTCTTGATTGCAAAACTAGGTGGAATTCTACCTATTTAATTCTTCACACCACTTTGATATATAAAATTGTTTCCCTCGTTTAAAACAATGAGAGTCACAGTATAAATATTTTCCTTTTAAAGAAGATTAAATATTATCCAAGGAGATTTGTGATAGATTGGAGATATTTTTTTGAAGTGACTAAGTTATTTTCAAGTACTCAGTATCATACAACCAACCTTTACTTTGCAAAGGTTTGTCAAATTAGGCTATCGATTTTAGAGTGGCTTATTTCTCCATGTGATGTAATAAAGGCTACGACATCATATATGATTGCAAAATGTGACAAATATTGGAATGTGACTCATGGGATAATGGTTGTAGCCACTATTTTAGATCCAAGATTTAAGATGAAGTTATTGGAGTTTTACTCTCCAAAAAAATACCAAAATGATTTTTCATAAGAAATTAATAAAATTCATAAGATTTGTTATGAGTTGATGATAGAATATCAACTGAAGAATAATATAGGAGAAGAAGTTTATCGATTTACAATTGTTTCATTTTGTCAATCAGAATTGGTTTGGGGAAAGGTAGATCCTTTGGCATCATTTGACTTATTTCTTAGCAATACCACTAGTGATAAGCAAGTTAAGTAAAAGTCGAATCATTATATGAGGGAACGTATCTTACTTGAGTCTCCTAACTTCGATGTATTAGCTTGGTGGAAAGTGTTGTGCAAATTTTATTGAACTCGCAAATGCACGAATCTATTGTAGAATAGATTAATTGTGACGAGTGTCGATCCCACGAGGAGGTGGATTTTAATTGCTTGTAGAATTAATTTTCTAAGTGGATGATTGGATTTATAATGACAATGAAGTAGGCAATATATTAATTTAAATTAAAGCTGTAGGAATAAACTATTTGGATGAAATGCTTGATCTCCTGGATCTGTCCTCAACATGCACTATCGGCTTAACATTCATTATTAGTACCAATTAAATCATGAAGGGGAACTTCCACTCATCATGAACCACACTCTAATAGATATGGTGCTAAGGGCTTCGTGCCAAATAGTAATAACCTTGCCTTAGGGAGGCGGTTATTCCAAATAGATATCAAGACAAGATTATTACTATCCTGTCTACGAAAAGTCAAAACAACCACATAAATTAAAGGGGAAGAAAAATAAATTTACCAAATTAAGCCCATGGAGCATGTTGAGACTTCACCTTCAACCCAAGCTTGAAAGGAAATTAGCCACTCATATTTGAACTAGGGGTAAAATGGGAATTTTATTAAAATACGTAGAAAATACAAGATGGAGATGGAATTACAGAAAATGGAGTCCAAAAATGGATTCAGGGTGTCAAATTAGGGGGAGCCCCTTTTATAGATACACCGAGTAAATCATGGCCATCGGATCAAAACAATTTAGACGCTCGAGGATTGCGCCACGTGGCAAAAGTTCTATTGGATGGAACACATCATCAGGGCTATTATTCTGTGTATATGCATGTACCGTACACACATTTTTTCGATCCACTAACATTCTGCCACGTCACCGGTCAACATTTTTGGTCCAATAGTATCGTGACACATCATCAGTCAACGCCACATCATCAGTCAATGCCACATAAGCGGTCAATGCCACATCATTCATCTAATCAAATGCTGCCACGTCATCAATGCGATCTGCCGTCAACAGACATGACATGTGAACAGTGCCATGAACAGTGCCATGTACGTATATATCAACCGTACCGTATGTGTGAACAGTACCGTATATGTGAACAGTACCATTTTTCTTTTTATGCTCCTCCTAAGATTTTTGACTGTCATGAGTTCAAAAGTGCTGTCCGTTTTTTCATCTGATCTCTCGTTTATTGTGAAATGACCATGATATCCCCTAAAATACATAAAATACTTAATTAAAATAAAACATACATAATTAAATTACAAGAGACTTAAAGACATAAAAATAGGGATGTTAGTGAGACTTGGAGTGTAAAATGATGATTTTCTCCATTATAAATACACATTTTCTAGTACTCAACACACCCCCCAACCAGCTTGTTGCTAGTCCCTAGCAATTTGAGCGAAAACAAAACTGAAACAAATATTATTTTTATTTTATATTGTGGTATTTATTCAATCAGACTAATGATAACAATCAAATAAAAGTATAAGCATTATCTACAGTCTAAAGAAATATCATTCCCACATCAACTCTCCACATGAATCAGTTTAGAAAACTTTGTCACAACTTTAGTAATCGAGTCACTTTTAAGAATGACATGCAAACCCCAAAATCTCACTGGTAGTAGTAATACGCTCACAAAGAAATTAAACCAAAAAATAATCACTCCAGTGAATGGTAATTTGAGTGAAAATAATAAAGAAGTAATATCACACACTCTCACCAAGGTGATAGAAATATGCCCTCAGCTTAGAAATAGTACGATTTTAATTCAAAAATGCTAATCAAACCAATACATTCATCATCCTTTTTTATTTTTTATTTTTTATTTTTTATTTTTTATTTTTTATTTTTTTTTTAGTATGCATTACCATATCTTTTCAACCCATATAACTAGTTTCCATTTCAGACTATAGTTCCCTAAAATCAAGAAGGACTTTTATTAGGACGTAACGTAGGCTAGGGACGTGGCTAACAAAGAAAGGATAATAGGAAAAACAAAATATATGTTTGAAAAATAGAGAACTTTGGAGATTGTAAGGTGCTTTTCACTTGATTTTTTTTTATTTCTTATTTTTTTTTATTTGTAAACATTTTTTTTTCTTTTGTTTCTTTTTCTCTCTTTTTTTTTTAGCACCTTTTTTTTTTTAGGCAAAATTATCTCTATTTTCAAACATAAATGGGTGGTGAGAAATACAAAATATAAGGTGATACTCCATATTGGAGTGGGACAAGATAATAGGTTGGCAAAGAAAAAGTCTTTATTTTTACTTTATTATTATTATTATTATTATTATTATTATTATTATTATTATTATTATTATTATTTTTAAGGCTCAAAGGGGTTAACTATGGATATATATTAATAGGGTTGGCTAGAAAGGTTCTAACGGACCAAAGATGGCCTTTCTGTCATCTTTTAGGGTTCTAAATAATCTTCTATATCTACTAGTTAGATAGATCTTTAGATGTGGCAACACACACTTTAGTTTTTTTTTTTTTTTTGAAGATAATGTATAAAGCAATAAACTGCTAAGCTGAATGAAGAATGGGCAAAAAGGGTTACTCTCCAAGAAAAATGACAGGCTCAAAAACTCACTTGGAAATTATTATGACATGTGCATTCTTTCAAGCAACTTATATTTGTCTCCAACATCAACATGTAGAGTAACAAACATGGTGTAACATAACTAAAGACCAAAGATAATACAAATACTAAAATTTGAAAGTTATCATGTCATCTAATTATGAAAAGATCACACAAAATGCCTTTTTTTTTTTTATTATAATAAGAAGATGCGTTTCTAGAGTTACTACACTCCATATTCAGCCATCTTCGACTCAAAAATTTAGCCACAATTAGTTTCTACAATACAAAATAGTAAAAACTACACCAAGATTGAGATATTCCACAATTGTCAACTATTCCCTCCCCCCAACCTGAACGGAATATTGTCCTCAATGTTTGAAAGAGAATAGGGTTTAGAAGACATCACCCGAGTCTTTGGATCACGAGAAGAAAATATTTACAAGCGGAGTTAAATCTAATTTGCACTTACTACTATTCTTCATTACCATCATTAGTTGGCCATTCCAAAGACAAGGGTCTTGGGATCCGCTCGTCTATGCATAAACATGATCAATTAACTCGTTAGCGATGTATGAGCACAAATAAAGATTTTTTTTTTGAAAAAGGGATGAAATGATTTTTATTGCATGGTTAAGAAATGCGATGAAGCCATCATAAAAGTTATTGACATTTAACAAACCGATGGGTTTCGATGAATGTTGAGATGGGCCCAAGATCTTAATGTGATTAGTGCCTCTAGAGTTGCAAGATCTCCTGGTAGGAAAATAAAAGCATCGGCATGATTTAGCATTTCGATTATTCTTCTTTCATCGCATACCGAGACAACTAACTCTTCTCTAGTTGGTGAGTCGGACATACAAAGCCAACGGTTTGAGGCTTCTTGGGATGATGCCTAACACTTGGCTCCTCCGAGATAAACGAAACAAAGAGACTAGTTTTGATAACCCTCGGTCACCTCCTCCATAAACCAGATGCAAATTTCTTTCTGCTATGCGTTGACCAAGATCGATGGCTGCCTCAACGAACTCTTTATGTTTGCCATAGTTAAATCCAGAGAGCACACAAATGTTCTTGAATTGTTTATTGGGAGTAGCTGCCATTGGGATGCTTCTCAAAAACAATTTGTGAGTCTAAAAGAAAATGATCATATATCAAGGATCTTGGTGACAATGATTTACAAACAGTAGGAGGTAGCATGTCTATGTCAATTAACGCGTAAAGCACATGGCTCGAGAGTCAAAAAGGAAATAGTAAAAGAAAAATCACTCAATTATTAAAGACAATAATGCAATTGATAAAACAACAGTGAAATAAAACAACAGTAAAGTAAAACAACAGTAAAAGGATATTTACAGGTAGTTGTGATTGTGGCTTACATCTTCCTCTGGTTTTACGTCCGGAAACGGCTTGAACGCCCTCTATGGGTCGAGGTTAGGCTTCCCATCCAGTTTTCTTATAAACTGGCAAATAGGGTCGTTTATAGTCAGATTCCCAAGACTATATCGGACACGCTCTTTCTGAAATAATGGCCATAACTGGAGAATTGCTCTTTGTACGTATCCACTGGGATGCATTTCAAGAGACAAAAGGACATCATCCAATGACTCTTTATTCAAGCCATCCCTAATGAATTGAATCTTATCTTCCCTGTTATCAGACATTATTCCGAAAGAACAAGGATTTTTATCGCATTTCATCCTGGCACACTTATGACAATTAACATGAAGTTTTTCAGCTCTTCGTTTTCTCGAGTAATTTCCTTTACCACAACCAGGCATGTATGCAATAAATTTAGGAGGTAACTCACCTGCCAAACGTACCTTGGCCTCGATTAACCAACGGATGTCAGCAGGGATGTTATTTCTCATAAGCAATCGCATGCGTTCGGACCGAGCTTTATAGATCGTAAGGAGGGCATTCTGAGGAAGTGAAGGAAATCGCTTGTGAAGCTTTGCTAGAATCGCATTTCTGTTTATACCTTCTTCTCAGAATATTAGTTATTATGGGAAACTAAAGTAACCGACTTTGATTGTCATAGAGTACCGTTATCCGCCACTTAACCGGGGTAACAAACTAGAGAACACACAAAAAAGAAAAGAAAAGAAAAGAAAAGAAAAATAATAATCTCACAATTGTCCTCTTATTGAGTTTTCCTCAAGTTCGATTTGGGTTTCGTTGATACCTCCCTCAATTTCTTTGAGTTGTCTTTCTAGATCTTCAACGTGGGATACCAACTCTGGAGGTTGTAGCTTCCAAATACGATGCGTTTTACAAAATCGTATCTGGCTTCTCAGATGAGATTGTACACGTTGAAGTTGTCTGAGAATGTTCAAGAGGAACTGTCTAGTTGAGGAACACATAATTAGAAGTGATAAAAGAAAACTGAATGATTAAATAAACACACTTTCACAAAAATTTAAATCACCGAAAAGAAGAAATAAATAAGAAAAATTCTTAATTTAAATTTGGTGGGTCACTCAAATCTATTTCGGTGCCTTTTTTCACGTGGTTGGTACTCTAGATATGGCTTCAATCTTTGACCATTAACTTTAAAAATTACACCGTTCTTTGGATCCTTAATTTTAACTGCTCCATATGAAAAAACAGTGTGGACTATAAAGGGACCAGTCCATCGATAGCGTAACTTACCTGGGAATAGGCGCAAGAGAGAATTGAATAAAAGTACTTTCTGACCTAGTGTGAAAGATTTTCTCAAAATTTGCTTGTCATGAAAGACTTTCATTCGCTGTTTGTAAATCTTGGCATTTTTGTTTACATCATTACGACTTTCTTCAAGTTCTGCTAGTTGTGATTTTCTTTCTAAGTTAGCTTGCTGCATGTCAAAGTTGAATTTCTTGCTGGCCCAGTATGCGCAATGCTCAAGTTCTGGTGGTGATTGTGATGATAGACTCAGTTTCTTCTCTGATGGTACTAATTGTTCCACTCTTGACTTCCATTTGTTAATGTCCATGGATGGTGCTGAATCGAGTAAGACGTTAACTTCATCTTTTGATCTTTCAATATCAAAATTCAAACCAAAGTGAGTTAGACATGTTTGTAAAGGGTCATCACTAAGATTTGAAAGAAAAGTATTATCAACTAATTCTTCGATTAAATCCACATCAACAATTTCATCATCTGCATTGGGAGGTTGTTTGGCGATGTTGAAGATATTTAGCTCCATCGTCATATTGCCAAAGGACAACTGCATATTTTCGATCTGCGTTGAATATGAACATCGGCGATTGCCAAGAAAGGTCGTCCCTAAGATAATGGAGATGCGCTTTCAATCTGGGTGGTTGAGTGTCAATTACGATGAAATCAACAGGAAAATAAAACTTATCTACCTGTATAAGAACGTCCTCCACAATACCACGAGGTTTTTTCATGGACCGATCTGCAAGTTGTAACACCACTGGAGTTGGGTGTAATTCTCCCAGTCCAAGTTTCACAAATACTGAGTAAGGCAATAGATTTACACTAGCTCCTAAGTCCAACAAAGCATTCTCAATTGTGTGGTTCCCTATACTGCATGAGATAGTTGGGGTGCCTGGGTCTTTATATTTTAGAGGAAGTTTGTGTTGGAGTATAGAGCTCATGTTTTCTGTTAAAAATGCCTTCTTTTGAACATGAATGTTTCTCTTTTTAGTACAAAAAAGGTCTTTAAGAAACTTGGCATAAGATGGCACTTGTTTTATAGCATCAAGCAAAGGGATGTTAACACTTACTTGTTTAAAGATTTCAAAAATCTCACTTGTAGATTTTCCCTTTTTTGCTTTAGCTAACCTCTGGGGAAATAGAGCTTTTGGAACGTATTCTCGTGGGTTGGTTTCTTCTTTCTCCTCTGAGGATGAGTCTTCTTCATTTACCGGTACAATTTGAGTTATTTTTGGTACCGGCATCTCCATTTTGTTGTCCACTTCTTTTCCTTTTTGCAAGGTCATGACGGCTTTGACCTCTCCATGCTGCTGAGGTGAACTGGTACTTACTTCATGCACTCCTTTAGGATTAAGCACTGGTTGACTTGGGAATTTACCTTTCTCAACAGTCATTGCCAAGGTCTGAACTGACGAAGCAAGTTGTCCCACCATTTTCTCAAGGTTTGAAATTGATTGGGTTTGTGAGTTGAAAACCGTTATAATCTCATTTCGTAGTTCATCAATGGTGTGGTTTTGTTGCTCGATTTTGGAGTGAATAAGATTCTTAAAATTTTGAAATGCATCCTCCCATGGTCTAGGTTGAGAATAGTTTGGGTTCTGATTGTATGGTCTAAATGGTGGTTGAGAGGCTTGAGGATTTTGAGGAATTGGTTGCATTGGTGGAGCTGGAGCTGCTGGTCCATTCTGTTGGAATCCTTGAGACCATGAAAAAGTGGAGTGGTCTCTCCATCCGGGATTGTACGTGTTGGAGTAAGGGTTGTAGTTTGATGGCTTTCTCATTACATCTATGGCATTGGCTTGATCTGGGTATGAGTCCTGGTCATGTGGTTCCGTTAATTTAGCAGCGGTTAACGATGCTATTTGTCGGGAAAGACCTTCAACTATGTCTTTGACTTCTTTAATTTCTGAACTTGACTCGCCAATGTGAACCTCATTCACCCCCTTAACGCTTCTAGTACTCCTGAGCGAACGACTCCGTTGTTGGGAATTATCCACTTGTCGCTGGAAGAAATCCCAAATCTCTGATGCACTTTTTGACATTAGCTCTCCTCCACTTGTTGCCATTAGCCATTCTTGCACATTCGGCAATAATCCCTCCAAAAAGTATTGGCATTGGTGCCATTTTTCGTATCCATAATGTGGACACTTTAGGAGTAGCCCATTGAATCGCTCCCATGCTTCGAAAAATTGCTCGTCTTCTCTTTGAGTAAACTTTGAAATTTCCCTGCGAATATCATTGGTTTTATGTACTGGGAAATATTTATTCAAAAATTTTGTTACCATTTGTTCCTATGATGTAATCTTTATTAGCGAGAATGATTGAACCATGAACGAGCCCTATCCTTTAAAGAAAATGGGAATAATCTAAGTTTAACATCATCATCTGAAAAATTCTCATATTTAAAAGTTTGACAAATAGCATGGAAATCATTCAGATGATTATATGGATCTTCATTTTCTAGGCCATAGAATGTTGGGAGACAATTTAACACACCAGGTTTTAATTCAAAACTCCTAGCAGCTACATTTGGGTATCTTATGCATGATGTGCTCAAGTTAGCTAAGGGACTAAAGTAGTCCTTAAATGGCCTCTCTTGTGGTGCTGGTTGCAAATCCATTTCAAATTTATTTTTAATTGTAACGTGCTTGTGTGTGCGAAGTGTTTTTTTCTAATTCAAAGTCTATAGGCTCAAGATTTGGTAATTGTGACCTACGACCATGCATGCAAAGAAAAAAAAATGGTAACAAAATTAATAAAAATAAAGAAGAAGGGGAAATTATGATACTAACCTTATCACGCTGTTACAATTTGTTATGAAAACAACTCAAGTGCTATATATAGAAAAGAAAATACGTGAAACAAATTAAAATAAATTAAGAGGCGGTTGAACCTGCCGATTTCACAAAATAAAAAAAATAACATGAAAATTAAATTACAGAAATTTAAAGAAGAGAAGAAAAGAAAAGAAAAGAAAATAATACCTACTTCAAAATGTAAATTCACTTTTTTTTTCTCTTTTTTTTTAATAATAATAATAAAAAAAATATTACAAGGAAACAACTAAAATAAATAAATAAAGAAGAGAAAAAAAAATTCTACAAATTAAAATAACTTACCTCCCCGGCAACGGCGCCAAAAACTTGTTGTGCAAATTTTATTGAACTCGCAAGTGCACGAATCTATTGTAGAATAGATTAATGGTGACGAGTGTCGATCCCACGAGGAGGTGGATTTTAATTGCTTGTAGAATTAATTTTCTAAGTGGATGATTGGATTTATAATGACAATGAAGTAGGTAATATATTAATTTAAATTAAAGCTGTAGGAATAAACTATTTGGATGAAATGCTTGGATCTCCGGATCTGTCTCAACATGCACTATCGGCTTAACATTCATTATTAGTACCAATTAAATCATGAAGGGGGAACTTCCACTCATCATGAACCACACTCTAATAGATATGGTGCTAAGGGCTTCCCGTGCCAAATAGTAATAACCTTGCCTAGGGAGGCGGTTATTCCAGCCGATATCAAGACAAGATTATTACTATCTGTCTACGAAAAGTCAAAACAACCACATAAATTAAAGGGGAAGAAAAAATAAATTTACCAAATTAAGCCCATGGAGCATGTTGAGACTTCACCTTCAACCCAAGCTTGAAAGGAAATTAGCCACTCATATTTGAACTAGGGGTAAAATGGGAATTTTATTAAAATACGTAGAAAATACAAGATGGAGATGGAATTACAGAAAATGGAGTCCAAAAATGGATTCAGGGGTGTCAAATTAGGGGGGGGAGCCCCCTTTTTATAGATACACTGAGTAAATCATGGCCATCGGATCAAAACAATTTAGACGCTCAGGATTGCGCCACGTGGCAAGCTGCTATTGGATGGAACACATCATCAGGGCTATTATTCTGTGTATATGCATGTACCGTACACACATTTTTTCGATCCACTAACATTCTGCCACGTCACCGGTCAACATTTTTGGTCCAATAGTATCGTGACACATCATCAGTCAACGCCACATCATCAGTCAACGCCACATCATCAGTCAATGCCATATAAGCGGTCAATGCCACATCATTCATCTAATCAAATGCTGCCACGTCATCGCATGCGTTGCCACGTCGACAAGATACATGTGAATACAGTCCATGAACAGTCTTGTGTACGTATATATCAACCGTACCGTATGTGTGAACAGTACCGTATATGTGAACAGTACCATTTTTCTTTTTATGCTCCTCCTAAGGTTTTCGACTGTCCTGAGTTCAAAAGTGCTGTCCATTTTTCCATCTGATCTCTCGTTTATTGTGAAATGACCATGATATCCCCTAAAATACATAAAATACTTAATTAAAATAAAGCATACATAATTAAATTACAAGGGACTTAAAGACATAAAAATAGGGATGTTAGTGAGACTTGGAGTGTAAAATGATGATTTTCTCCATTATAAATACACACTTTCTAGTACTCAACAGAAAGCAAATGGGAGTAACCTACTTTGCATGCTATTGCTAGAGATATTTTTCCTATTACTATTAGGGGTGTTCAGAATCTGATCTGATCTGCTTAATCTATCTGATTTGTAAAAATCCGATCCGTGGATTAAACGGATTGGATTGAATTGAAATTTTAAAAACCCGCAGCTAGTGGATCGGATATGGATTTACTTTTATAAATTCGAAAAAATCCGTGAATTCGCAAAAAAAAATGTGTGTATATATATATATATATAAAATTATAAATGTGACATTATTAATAAATAAGTAATTATGTGATAATTTTTACATACTTATATTAACACCATAATATTATTATACCTTATTTATTATTTAAAAATAATATAAAATAAAAAAATTATTAAATTATTAAATATAAAAAATAAAAAAGACATAAGCAAACAAAAAAATGATCACTTAGTGCCAACAAAGTATCCACCGACAACAACTTTTTGAAAATAATAGAAAATAAAAAAGTTTTTAAATAATTAAATATAAAAACAAAAAGTCATAAAAGCAAACAAAAAATTTGTCATTTTGCACCAATCTATTAATTCCAGTTGTCCACTGATAGTAACGATTGCAAACAAAAAAATCCCTAATCTCCTAAACTTCACCATCGCGAGCACCAAGCAATGTAAACCTCTCCCCCAGTGACTTTTAGCTTCTTTGCAGCAGTCACCTTCCTATCTTTCCTTTGGTGAGAATCGGCTTCCACAGCATTTTAGGAGGCAATTTTTAGCGTCCCTGCAAGCGTTCAATTTCTTGTCCCTGTTCTGGTGGGAATCGGCCTTCATGGCGTCTAAGGCGTGGCGTCAGGTGCTGTTGGTCAATGAATTGGACAAAGGTCTTGGCTTTTTCACCGTCTTCTTCATCAAGTCTTACTCTCAAACCACTCGAAAATCAGCACCTTCCAGCTGCACAATTTCACAGTCATCACCCTGAAGGTCACTACCAATATTTAATTTTCAGCTTAATTTTCAGCTTAATTTTATTTGTTATTGCATTAATGTTTCTAGAAGATAAAATTGCTAGGATACCAACTAGAGGAAAAAATTGATTTTTTGTAGCAATTAATTAATGAATGAAAACAATTAAAAGATAATTAATCAAGGGATTACATTCAGGTGGTTATGTTGCTGCTTGGAAAATTAGAGCCTATTTGTATTTTCAATTGATTAATTCCTTCTAATTTTTCAATTTTTTACTTTATCATCTGACATGCATATTCTGAGGAATTGATTAATTCGTTCTAATTTTCCAATTTTTTGCTTTATGATCTGACATGCATATTCTAAGGGTAGCTGGCCTTTCAAGCTGTGATTTTATCTTTTAGAAACTTTAATGTAATATTTCAAAATCAATTCTGAAATAAGCTTAATTTCTTATTCTTCTTATTATTTTTTCATAACTAATTTTAATATTTTTTGTATTTGTGGTGTAGATGACTTTTCAACTCGATAAGGGAAAACGCATAGCTGCAGATTCAGCTCCTCCAAGTTCTAAATCATCTGGTAATGCTGAAGGTACGTCCAATAGATCCACAACTTCAGAAGCTTGGGAGCATTTTATACAATTAAGTTCTGATCCACTACGTCCTAGATCCAAATGTCGATATTGTGGAAAAGAATATAAATGTGGTTTTAATAAAAGAATATCTAATTTGTTGACTCATATAAGAGAGACATGTACAAAATATCTTAGCCGAGCTCAAGTGGACAAAAAATAGAGAACTTTGTCCTACCAGTCAGTGAAAAATAGAGAGTCATGTAGCCTTATATCAATGACTTATAGTGTTGAGGCTTGTAGAGAAGCAATTGCTAAGTTTATTATAAAAGATGAGATGCCATTTAGAGTTATAGAGGGTGAAGGGTTTAGGGAAATGTTGGGAGTTTTTGAGAATAGGTTTAAAGTACTAGCTCGCACTACTATTGCTCGTGATATTTTGTAACTTTACAAAAGAACAAAAAAAGAGTTGATTGATTTTTTTGTGAGTAGTCATCAAAGAGTTTGCCTCACTACAGACACATAGACTTCAGCTCAAAATCTTTGTTATATGTGTCTTACAGCTCACTTTATTGATGATAATTGGAAATTACAGAAAAAAAAATTGAATTTTTGTCAAGTTACTGACCACAAAGGTGAAACAATTGGTAGGCAAATTGAGACATGCCTATTAGATTGGGGCATTGAGAGAGTTTTTACAGTAACAGTTGATAATACTTCTTCTAATGATAGTGTTGTTTTCTATTTGTTAAAAATTGTAAACAATTGGAATGGTGCAATCTTAGGGGGTCAAAATATGCATTTGAGGTGTAATGCGCATATATTAAATCTCATTGTTGCCGAGGGGTTAAAGGAGTATCATCAATCAATTTATAAAATTCACAATGTTGTAAGATTTGTTAAATCTTCACCTTCTAAGACACGAAAGTTTAAGGCATATGCGGAGCGAGAGAAAATTTCTTTAAATAAGTTATTGTGTCTAGATGTCGCGACTAGATGGAATTCCACTTATTTCATGTTAGAGGCTGCAGAAAAGTATGAAAAAGTATTTGATCGGTTAGAGCTTTATAATGCACAATACATTCGTGAGTTTTGCTTAAGCGAGCTGAAAATGTGTCCGTCTTCAATTGTTTGGGAATATGCTCGTTATTTCATTAAATTTTTGAAGGTTTTTCATGATGCCACTTTGACATTTTCAGGTTCTTTATATGTGACATCCAATACTTTTTTGCGCCAATTATGTTTGATTTATGCACAATTGCAAGCTTGGAGGGATAGTAAGGATTTATTTTTGAAGATAATGGCTGAAAATATGAAAAAGAAGTATGATAAGTATTGGGAAAATTATGACACAGTCAACCCTTTTTTGTTTGTTTCTATATTGCTTGATCTTCGGCATAAAGAACGTTTTTTGAGATATTGTTTTGTAGTGTTGTTTGGTGAATTTAAAGCTAATGAGTTGGTTGTGAAAGTGCAGAATAATTTACATGGTTTATATGATGAATACAAATTGCTTTATTGTGATGATGTGGACGTAATGGATGCTATGAATGATGAAAAGGAGTTAGAGGTTGATATTGAGGTTGATGCTAGGCAAGTGTTTGATTCGGGTTATATGAAGATTTTAAAAGACAACACTTTTGTAGAGTGCAAAACAAAAGTGGATCTTTACTTGATGGAATCACGTGAGAACCCAAAAAATGAAAATTTTGATATATTGGATTGGTGGAAGATTAATTCTTCCAAATATCCAATTTTGGCTTATGTTGCTCGAGATATTTTGGCCATGCCTGTTTCCACTATGGCATCTGAGTCGGTATTTAGCACTAGTGGTTGTGTTCTTGACCCACATCGGTGCTCATTATCTACAAGGACGGTGGAGGCACTAATTTGCACACAAATTTGGTTACACTCAACTCCGATATATCTTGATGAAGCAATAGATGAGATTGAACATATTGAGACATGTAAAATGTACCAATTTAACTTTAATTTTATTTATTGATTATTATTTGACTTTATATTGTTATTCTATTTTAAAAATTGACATTTTTCTTGTCTTACACGTGCAGAGATTTTGGGAGCTGATAAGAACATATTTGATGAAGCTTGATAGGATTTGATGGGATGGTAAGAGTAAATATTAATTAATTTTTTTATTTGATGGGATGGTAAGAGTAAATATTAATTAATTATTTATTAAATAAAAATTTTTATTTGTTATTTATTTCAATTATGTTTATTTTGTTTAGGTTAAAGTACCGAAGCACAAATTGGAGGTGGATGTTTTTCTTTTCAATTTGTTTTATTTTGAAACTTTAAATGTATTATTGTAGTTTTATTTGAACAATTAATTTCGGTGTTATATTTTAAAATTTTAAATGTATTATTGTAGCTCTATTTGAACAATTAATTTTGGTTTGTTATATTTTGAAACTTTGAATATATTATTGTAGCTTTATTAGAACAATTAATCTTGGTATATTATATTTTAAAACTTTAAATGTATTATTTTAGCTTTATTTAAACAATTAATTTATTTAAATTTTATTCAATTTTGAATTTAATTGGTAGTAAAATTATTTATATATTAGATTTATTTCATTAGTTCATAGATTAGAGAGAACTAAAAATTTTTAATTCGTAAACTAATGAGCAAAATGGTGGATTAGATATGGATTAAGTCAAATCCGCATCTGATTCGTAGACGTATGGATTGGATATGGATTAAAAAATTATAATCCGTAAAATCATGGATCGGATATGAATTGATGTTTAATCCGTAAAATCTGATCCGTAAACACCCGTAATTACTATAATGACTTCTAAGTCTACTGTTAATACTAATGGTAGATTTGTGAGTCTACATCATAGCAGATTACACTTAAAACATTGGAAGATCTGATGTGTGCTTAAAATTGGTTATGGGCAGAAATTAAAGGTATGTTGTATGTACAAATAATTTGCAGTAAAGATGTATACATATATTTAATTTGTTTAATTTTAAGCTTTTTATTTGGTTTTAGCAAACCATTGTTCATATATGAGTTTGTTTATATTATCAAGTTCTAGTTCTGGTTCTTTTACAAAAAATAGATGTGACTCATTTTATAAAGGCACAAATTAGGTAAATTTCTATTTGAATAAGGTTAATCTTCTTATTTATTACAAATATTTATAAATGATATATGACAAAACCTTTTCTTAAATAAATTTGTAGTGAATGAATTGTCATTAATTTATTATTTGATATTGCGGGATTAAAGTGACAATCATAGGCTATATGAATATGATAAAGAGAAGATGAAGCCAAACAAAGAGGGATTTGAAACATTGCTATATATTTTTATTTTTTTTAGTTATTATTCGTCCAAACATTTTGCAATTTTGATATTGTTTCAAACTTTTGAATTTTTTTTTTATAATTCAAATACTTTATAATATGATGATAATTTTATTTTATTTAAGTCTCTAATTTTTAATTTATTGAAATTATGTATGCATACCAATTATAAAATAATTAAATAAGTAAATAGAGAATGAGATGAGGAATAGAGGTGAAAATTTTTAATGTGGTGAGGAATGGGAAGGCCTCCCCACCCCACCCCACCCCACCCCATTGCCATCCATAGCCATGATATATTTTGAAGATTAATTCGTTAAATGTTTTTACCACAACGATACCAAAGAGAGAGACTATTAAGATCTTATTTAAATTGACATTGTGTGACAATTTAAGATTTATATCCTTATTAAATTGTAATTTCCAAAGTAAACTACATTAATTTAGGAGATATCTTAATTTAGTAAGTTTCCATAAATTAGGATTTAGCACTTTTATTTTAAGAAGATTATTTAAGAACATGAGTCTTATTTTAGAAGAAAATCAAAATTAAAGAGGAATAAGGACTCTACTACCTTGTTATAGGCATATAAAACTTCTGTATAAATAGGGTGGATGTCGGAAGAATAGTGTGTAAATAGTATCAAGTGTACAATACCATGAATAGTATTGGGGTGATCATTACCTGCTCAACTATTCATGGAGTTTTAATCTTGATGCTTTCTATTCATCTTAGTTTATTCAATAAACATCGTTTGTTGATTGGTCTTCAGGAGAAGGCGTCATTTACAGCAGTAAAAGGATTTTATATTAAGAATGCAAGTCTTTTACAGCGTAACTATAATTGGATTAGGTAAAATTTCATATGACTTACTAAAATTATATGAAACCACATGAATGAAAAGGATTGTGAAAGTCGATCTTTATTGGGTTGGATCGTTTATGGGTAAACCCATTAAAACTCATTTAATAAGAGGTCAAATTTCGGTTTAAGCATCAAAACCCATTTCATTTGACCCATTATCACTTAAAATTTAAATTTTAATAATTTAAGTTATAAAATGTTAAAGAAAAAGTAAATTGATTGTTTTATTTTAATTTTGGACAATTATTCTTATTTAAATAGTTATATAAATTTGTGGATTATATTATTTGATCATGTTAAACATGATGAATATTAAGATTTTCTATCCTTTTGTATTATTTTTTTATACAATCTATTTTGTCGATTGTTATTTGTGTTTGAAACTAAAAGTATATAATATTATTTTGAATAAATATTTGAAATTCACCAAAAGGAGTAGATTAAATAGGTTGGTTTCGGTAATGGTGATGAATGGGTTCGGGTTTGTATTTTTTGACTCATAATTTATTATTTTGGGTTGGATATATGTAATTTAACACTACATAATAAGAATATGACACAAATCCACCCCTGGAATCCACCCCAGCATGATCCATTACTAGGCCTAACTATAATTCATCAAAAAGACAAAAAGAGAAGTTAAGAACAAGAACTTATGGAATTATTTTATAAATATTTTATAAATTTATTTTAATTTGAGAGTAAAAATGTATTTCTTATTTAATTTCTTTAAAAAAAACTAAAAATGCTTTTGAAAGGTTATTGATGATAGTAATCTCATAAACATTAATGATACTATTTTATTGAGTAACTATATAGTTACAAATATTTTAGTACAAATAATTTTGCATAAAGTAGCTGAAAGGGCATAATAAAAAAAAAAAATAGAGAGGTGGGAAAGTTTAAATGAATTTTTTTAATCCCCTACCTCCTCAAAATTTCAAATTAGGATGGCCAACGCAAATAAAATTGCTTAAAAATACTTCTATCAACAGACCAAGTCCTTGAAGGCATAATATAATTGATTGAATAAATACATTACTTGGCCCATATGATTTATTTGTATTATTGTATATTTTAACTCAACCAATCATATTTTATATGTCATGTTAGTTTGTTAAGAAAAATATTGTACAAAAGATTGTACCTATAATATTATTTTATTTTACTATGTTAAACACAAGTGCATATTTTTTTTTTTAAAGAAGACAAGATGGACATTGTCTACATTAATTTCACGGCAGTTTGTGTGATTTTAGTTTTAGATCACACATTTCATCTACTTTTGCCCCAAGACAGTTAGAAATTAAACTAATGCTATATTTACTAAATTGGAATTAGAATGAACTGGAATTGGAATTGGTAGGAATGAGAATGGACTGGAATGAGAATAGAGAATGAGAATCAAAAGAAAATCCGGTGTCGCAAGCTGTTTGATCAAAAGAAAAGTAAATTATTCTTTTCATAACCAATTTTGGCCATAAAAAGGGAGTTCCTCGTAGCTTTTGATTATCCCATTCTTCAATTCTTCTTCTCTGTTTAGAGAAAGAAAAATCAAGAGTTAGATGAGAGAAATAAGAGTTTTAGTAAACTCTTGAGCGTCTAATGATTTGAGAGTTTAAGTATATTGAGCTTTTGGATTGTGAGATAAAATATTATAATACTATAACGCCTTTTTATTAGTTCAATAGTTTCTTCTTTCTTTGCTTATAGATGTAACTAAAGTTGAACCACATAGATTCTGGTATCCTCTTTATGTGATTTTTCTTTATTTTTTCTCTAATTTCATTTTAACTATGATTCTACTTCACCCATCAATTTCCTAAATGTGGAATTAAAGCTATTGGTTGTAGTTTTTGGAGTCGGGGGTATTGTTCATGTATACGACAGTATTTACGTATATGGTACTATTCACATATATGATATTGTTCACTTAAAATGATAGAAGCTTATCCTAACAAAGCAGTTTGTGGTAAAAAGCAACGGTGACAAAATACAAAATTGAAAATTTTAATAGAAACAATTTCTCGTTGTGGAAAATGAAGATGAAAACTATTTGATGAAAAACATTTGCCTAGCTGCAATTAATAAAAGGCCTACGGAAATAACTGATGATGCTAAGTGGAACGAGATGGATGGTAATGCAATTGTTGATCTATATTTAGCATTGATTGATGAAGTGTTATCTAGTGTGGAGGAGAAAAAGACAATAAAGGAAATATGTGATACTTTTACAAAATTGTATGAGGCTTAATCTTTACACAATAAAATTTTCTTAAAAATAAAATTTTACATTCTTCAAATGGTGGAATCTACATCAATGATCAACTATATCAACACCTTGAAGACTCTATTTTTGCAACTTACAACGTTGGATTATAAAATAAAGGAAAATGCACTTGCAGAGTTTTTACTTTAAAGTCTACAAGATTCATATGATCAACTCATCATCAAACTAACAAATAACAACCAAACAAAAAATCTAGTCTTTGATGATATTGCAGCCTCAGTATTAAATAAAACAAGCAGGTGAAAAAATAATGAAGGTAGACAGACAAGTTCGTAGCAAGCAAAAGTGTTATCGATGATGAGAAGAAGATCAACAGAACATGGTGCCAATAAGAGTCAAAATGATAGTAGATTAAAATCCAAAAGTAAAAAGAAAGAGTGTTGAAAAAACAAGTAGAGTGGAGACAATAAAACTAAGTCATCAAATGCTCAGGGTTGTATGACAAGAACTTCTAATGATGGTGAAATTTTCTACAGTAAGGTAATAATTATTGCAGAAGGTAGAAAGTGATTAGTTGATGTTTGGCTTACAAACTCAAGAGTAACATAGCATACGACCTCTTAAAGAGAATGGTTCTATAAATGTGAACCTATCTCAAAAGGATCTACATACATGGATGATGATTATGCCTTGGAGCTTTCTAGTATTGATATTGTCAAAATAAAAATGCTTGGTGGTACAGTTCACACAATTAAAGAGGTACAATATATCAAAAGCCTAAAGAAGAATCTATTGTCATTAGGACAAATAGATAGTCTTAGTTGCAAAACTCATGTGGGAAATAAGATAATGAAGATTGCTAGAGGGCGCTTATATTGATGAAAGCAGAAAAGGTCAATGCTAATCTATTCATGCTCAAAAGAGAAACATTATAAGAAGTTGATGCATATGTCATGTTAAATGGAGAAGGGTGGTAATGATGTGGCATCTCAAACTTGGCCACATGTTGGAACAAAGTTTGAAGATTCTTTCTGAGCAAATGTTACTTCCAAGCTTAAATCAATGAACTTACTATTTTGCAAGCACTGTATTATAAGTAAGTGGCATATATTGAAATTCAGTAGATTTGATGCCAGAAACAAATGCATTCTAGGCTTGATTTGTACATATGTTTGGGAATTATTGAATATGTCCCTTGTAGGTGTAAAATACTCAGCGAATTTTATTGATGATCATTCCATGAGATTTTAGGTGTATTTAATCAAGAAAAAAGTCATATATATTTCTTATATTCAAAGAATTTAAAGCACTGTTAAAACTTGAATCCAAGAAAAGAATCAAGTGTTTAAGGAAAGATAATAGTAGAGAATATACAGAAAATCAGTTTCTTGCATTCTGTAAGCAAGAACATATTCAGAGACAGTTCACAGTCGCATACACCCTTTAACAGAATGGAGTGGCAGAGCGAATAAACAAGACTCTTACTGAAAGTGTAAGAGCTATGCTAAGAATTGTTATTCTATCCAACTCATTCTGGGTAGAAACAACCAAAACTATTTCTTATGTCGTAAATCAATTGTCATTTACAACAACTGAGTTGAAGTTACCAATGAAGATGTGGACTGAAAAGCCAGTTGATTACTCTTATCTACATTTATTTGGATGTCTTGTGTATATGATATATAATGCCTAAGAAAGAACTACATTAGATCCAAAATCCAAGAGATGTATCTTTTTCAGGTATGCTGATAGAGTGAATGGATATCACTATAGGATCTCACTGACCATAAGATTGTCATCGGCAGAGATGTTGAAGAAAAAGTAAAAGGCTATATCGATATATATGAAAAATGATCCAGAAAAAGAAGATTCAGGTTCTTTTGAAGCAACAGTAGAGCACGAAGAGTAAGAACTAGCCAAGTTCAAGACTCTAGAATTTCATTAATCAACTTATGAGAGACAACCACTAGCATGACAGTTGGAGTATATTACGGAGATTAATATTGCATATGGTCTTCTAACAGAATATGGAAAGCCATCAACTTTTTATGAACCTTCGAACAGTCCAGATGTAACATTGTGGATGACAACAATACATGAAGAAATTAAAGCTCTAAAGAAGAATAAGATATGGGAATTTGTACTACTACCATGTGGAAGAATAGCCATTGGAAACAAATGAGTCTATAAGATTAAGCATGATGACGATGATAAAGTGAAATAGTATTGTGCAAGATTAGTGGTGAAAGGATACGCTCATAAGAAAGTATTGACTTTAATGAGTTATTTTCTCTGGTAGTTTGATTCATGACAATTATAGTAGTTTTGGCAATATGTGTTGCATTTGACTTACATCTGGAGCAGTTAGGTGTGAAAACTAAGTTTTTTTAATAGAGAATTTCAAGAAGAAATTTATATGCTCCAACCAAAAGGTTTTACTGAAAGAAGAAAGGAGAGCTTGGCTTGCAGATTGAATAAATTTCTATATGGTCTTAAACAAGCATAAAGTATTAGTATAAGAGATTTGATTCTTTTATCATGAGCCTTTGATATAAAAAACTCAGTTTAAATCATTGTGCGTGCTATAAAAGGTTTAAAGATAATGATTTCATCATTTTACTGTTGTATGTAGTTGACATGTTGGTAGCAGACCCTAACAAAGATCGACTCTAAGAATTTAAGGCACAATTGGTTGGGGGGTTTGAAATAAAAGACTTAAGATCAGTAAACAAGATTTGAGGGATATAAATTTATTGAGACAGGAATAGTAAAAAAATTTAACTTCTCAGAAGAATTACTTAAAAGAAATTACGGCGCTTCAACATTGAAGATTATAAGCCAATTTTTACCCCACTTTTTGTTAATTTTAAATAATTCTCAAATATGTGTTCTAGCAATAAAGTAAAGAGAAAGGATATGTCTTGAGTACTATATCCATCAGTGGTGGGAAGTTTAATGTTCACTATGATTTGTACAAGACCAGACATTGCACAAATAGTGGGAGTGGTCAGTAGATATATCATGAATCCCAATGAAGAGCATTTGAAAATTGCGAGGAGGATTCTGAGATACAATAAAAGAATCTTAGATGTTGCATTATGTTATAGAGGATTAGAATTTATTATTAAAGGTTATGTGGTTTCAGGTTTTGCAGAAGGCCTTAATAAAAGAAAATCCATTACAAGCTGTGTGTTTACACTTACAGGAAAAGTTGTAAACTGGGTTTCAAAACTATAAATCGTTGTGGCTTTATATACAATAGAAGCAGAATACATAACATATATACAAGCTTACAAGAAAGTGGTTTGAATACAAAGGTTATTAGAAGAACTCGGCCACAGACAGAATTTTTTTTTTTTGTGTTTTATGACAATCAAAATTCTTTGCACATAGCAAGGAATCTAACCTTTCATTCTAAGGCAAAGCACATAGGAGTTTAATATCACTTTGTTCGACAAGTAGTAAAAAACAAAGCCTTGCGGAGGCATAAGTAACATGACAATGGCAAAGAAGAAAAAATGGTATAGAGATATGATTGATTCTCAATCAAATCTACAAGTAGGAAAATGCCAAAGTAGGTGCCGCCTAACAAATGTCAAATTGCGGCATTGAATCTAGTGCTGCATGCAATTTGAAAAATGAAAAAAAATTAATTTTTTTATAGCATATTTTGGCTCTAAAAGGGGGAGTTCTTCAAAGGTTTTGATCATCCTACTCTTCAGTTCTTCTTCTCTATTTAGAAAAATAAAAATCAAGAGTTAAGTGAGAGAAATAAGAGTTATAATAAACTCTTGAGTGTCTAGTGATATGAGAGTTTGGATGTATTTAAGTTTTAGATTCTGAGATAAAATACTGTAATACTTGTAATCTTTTTTCACTAATACAATATTTCTTTATGTCTTCTCCTATGGAAGTATGCTAAAAGCCCAATCACATAAATTTTGATGCCCTCTTTTTATGCGTGTTCTTTATTTTTTCTTTAATTTCATTTTAGTTATGGTCCTTCTTCACCCATCAATTTCCAACAAATTACTTCATATATCTTAAGATTTACACAAAGCACTTATGTCATTAATTTTATAAATGTAGGATCTTAATTTTTAAGAGTGAAATAGTATTTCTATCTGATATAACTTAAAATTCAAATACCAATCCCTTAAAGGGAAATAGGCTTGGGATGGCAATGAGGTGAGGTAGGGATGGGGAGGCCTACCCTATTCTCCGCAATATAAAAAATTTTCACCCTCATTCCTTAGCCTATTCCCCAATAAATTTAGTGGGGTGGGGATAAGAAATTCCCATGTGGGGAATGATTTTCCTATTCCCACCCTATTCTCCATTTACTTATTTAATTATTTTACAATAGGTATGAATAAATAATTTAAATAAATTAAAAATTAGAGACTTAAATAAAATAAAATCATCATCATATTATAAAAGAATTTGAATTATTGAAAAAAACTTCAAAAGTTTAAAACAATATTTTAAAATGATATCAAAACTGCAAAATGTTTAGATAAATAATAACTAAAAAAATAAAAATTTATAGCAATGTTTCAAACCCTTTTTTGTTTGGCTTCGTCTTCTCTTTATCATATTCATATTGCTTATGATTGTCACTTTAATCTTACAATATCAAATAATAAATTAATGACTGTTTGTTCACTACAAATTTATTTAAGAAAATGTTTTGTCATATGTCATATGTAGACATTTGTAATAAATAATATGATTAACCTTGTTCAAATTGAAATTTACCTTATTTGTATCTTCATAAAATGAGTTATATCTATTTTTTATAAAAGAACCAGAGCTAGAACTTTATAAAATAAACAAACTCACATATGAATATTGGTTTGTTAAAACCAAATAAAAATCTTAAAATCAAACGGAATTAAATATATGTATACACCTTTAATGCAAATTATTTATTCATACATAACCAATTTTGAGCACACATAAAAGCTTCCAATGTTTTAGGATATAATCTATTACGACGTGGACTCAAGAATCTACCACTGGTACTAAAAGTAGACTTAGAAGTAATTGTAAAAACAAGAATGGCTAAAATATCTTTACATGGAGTGATTGGCGATAAACCAGAGTTAGTATTTATATCTGATCGATGCACTATCATCAAGAGAGTTGTTTTGAAAGTATTTTGCACTACTAGCCATGGAGTTTGCTTTTATCATGTGAAAGATAATATAAAGTCAAAATTCAAGATGTTCAAAGTTGTATGGGATGAATTTGAGCCTGCTTTTATAAACGCAGCAAAAACGTATCGACATAAAGAATTTAAAAAATAACTTAAGGGGTTGTGCTAGCTCTATGCGAGTGCGGCTGACTATTTAGAGAATAATGTGGGTACATGTAATTGGGCAAGGTCTGAGTTTAAGGTTCAGAGGTACAGTATTCTTACCACCAACATTGCGGAGAGCGTGAATTCTTTCATGAGAGAACCGCGGAAAGTATACCTTGGATCTCTTAAAAGAAACTTGTATGAGTGGATGTAAGCCAGTTGATACTCTGATAGAAGCAAATATGAAGCTTGGAAAAGTGAAATAAGAAGTTCATGTGGATACTGGCAGTTATCAAAGGTTTGTTTGGAAGTTGATTTATTTATCTTATACTTGACCTGATATAGCTTTTGCTGTAAGTATGGCAAGTCAGTTTATGTATTCCCCTTATGAGGAACATCTTCAAGCCATGTTTTGAATTCTTCGTTATTTGAAAGCAACTCTAGGGAAAGGTTTATTTTTGGTAAAAATGAAAAGAGAGGAATTGCAATTTATATTGATGAAGATTAGGCAGGTTCGATTATTGACAGAAGATCAACATCAAAATACTGCACTTTTATATGAGGTAATTTGGTTAATTGGAGGAGCAAAAAACAAAGTGTTGTTGCTAGAAGTAGTGCATAAGCTAAATTTCATTCGATGGCTCAACGAGTGTGTGAAATGCTTAGGTGAAAACGGGTTCTAGAAGAACTTAAACAACCATTTAGTCTCCTTATGAGGTTGTGTTGTGATAATAAATCGACTATCAAGATAACTTATAATCCCGTGTTTCATGACAAAACAAAGCATGTTCAGATTAATAGACATTTTATAAAAGAGAAGCTTGATAAAAGGATAATTTGTACTCATTTTGTTCTCATTATGAAGCAGTTTGCAATTATTTTCACCAAGAGCTTAATGAGACAGCCATTTGAACTTCAAGTTAGCAAGTTGGGCATGATTGATATCTTTTCAAGAACTTCAGGGGGAGTGTTGATAATTTAAGGATTTATAACTATTTTCTTCCCATTTGAATAAAATAGGAAAATACCATAAAACAAGAAAGTTGATAAATTCTAATTTTATGGTCCTAAAAATTAACCCTAGAATTGCTCTCTAGTTTTCTTATTTATTTCTACCGATCAATGTCTTTGAATAAGAAGAAGAAGTTCTATAACTTTGTCTCTCTGTTTTTTTCTTTCATGATACATTAAATTTCCTAATTTGAAACTAGGTAATATAGGACAAAATACTTAATAAAATAGTTTTACGAGAAATTATTTACATGCACTTTCAACTTGCAATATAATAATGTATATTTAATTAATTGCGTGTGCGAGCAAGACATTAAAAAATTTGTGAAATGATGTTTTAATTAATTAGTTAGTGCCGGCGATTGGGAGGGCAGTTATAATTTGTTTTGCCAATGCTAATTTTTTAAAGTGTTGTGAGTTTTAAAAATAATCATATGTATTTAATAAACCTTGCTATTAAATTGATATAAGAATATAAATGACTAAATTGAATATAATATTAAATAAAATGTATTTACACATTTATAAACATGTATATAATTTTTTTTGTGTATATTATAAATTGATAACTAAAATAAATATTTAACAATATTAATTTTATTTTTTTTATTTTGTTATCTCAATATAATTGGTAATAATAATAATCTTTTTAAAGTTAGTGATTTTATTTCTCAAGTAATAAGGAGAATTTTGGATTTTTATAATACACATGAGAATATATATAGAATTGTATTAAATATAAAAATGATTCTCAAAATCATATTTTAAAAACTACTCCTTCCCCACTTTTCAAAATCTATTGTAGGATGAGCTGATTTTCTAAAAATGATTTTTTTAAAAATTTATTAAACAGCAAAATTTACTTTTAACTTTTCGTGATCACTTTTAAATCTCCAAAAGCTTTAAACTCAACTAAAGATTTATTAATGTCCATTGTTTAAAAGAAAAATATTACAACATGAAGAAAATAATAAAAAGATGGGAACAATAGCAACAAGATTAAACTAAACGGCATTTATTGGTAAAATTATTGGAAGCTTAGTAACATCCAATGAGGCATCATATATATGATTCAGTTTCACTACAGATGTGCATGTAACTTGGGTAAGGAGGAGAAATTCTAATTTAGTCATATAACAATATTACTAACCCTTATGTTCATTTATTTTAAAAAATCAACAAATAAATGTTAATTATATTAAATTCAAAAACACATGTTACATATACACTAATTGATTGTACTACCTTTGATACAGTATAAACATTTTCTTGATGAAGATAACTCCTATGCTCTTTTAAAATATTCTATAACACCGGTGTTGATTTTTCTGATTAATATAATAACAAGTTAATCGAATAGATCGACCTTCTAACTTTTTAGATCTATAATCAAAATCATAAAAACAAGAAATAAATAACTAATTTTTTTTTTAATTTTTTATTAATACAATCTAAAATCTGCCCTTATCTTCAATCATTTTGATTGTGATTTTGATATTATTATTGTACTCGTGCTGAATTTATCCTGTGCACGCCTTACCTTCCATTAGGGTTGGCAAAATCCCGGGCCGGGTCCGGGTATTGCAATACCCGGACCCGGCCCGAGTGCCAATTTTTTTTGTCCGGGCCGGGTATTTTAAGCCCGGTACTGGGCCGGGTTTTAATCCGGGTACCCGGATTTTGTATTTTTTAATATTATAATTTATATTTTTTTATTTTTTTGTAATTTTCTTTGTAATTTTATAAGTTTTAAATTTATTTTAATGAAATTTGACATGAAATTATAAACTTTAATTGTTTAAAAATTTATATTTTTGTAATAAATAAGTTAAATAAATATAAATATTTAAAAAATATATATTTTATAATATTTTTTTAATAAAACTTGGGTTCCGGGTCGGGTCCCGAGTTTATCAAATAACACCCATACCCGGCCCGTCTTCACACTCGGGCCGGGTATTACCCGGGCCCGGACCGGGTCCGGGCCGGGCGGGCTTTTTTGCCACCCTTACCTTCCATGCCACCTAAAAGCCATAATATATAATAATTCTTGCAAATTGGGCAAGTGGAGGCTAGGAGCCATTTTGGATTCAAATCAACCAATAGCATATCTATTAAGGATGATTTTTGGGTAGTATATTATATTGCTTTGTGCAAAAGCTTTTTTTTTTTTTTAAAAAAAAATAAAATAAAAATAAACCTGATGGCAACTTAATTTCTTCCTATCCGTCAGTCCATGTGAGTGCATTTCGAACTCAAATCTATCGTGCCATCTTTCACTAATAATAGAAATGACTTCATATGTTAATTGCAAGGTTAATAATTTTTTCGTTACCGATAACAAATTAAAAAATATGTACATAAACACATTTTAAGACATAAACCATAAATACAATGAAAAGGTTATATATTATCATATTTTTTTTAGAAGATAAAAAATTTAAAAAATTAAATTAATTTTTTAATATCTTACATAATCTAAATTTGAACTCAAATAACTAATTAAATAAAATTATTTGGAAACCATATCTTAAACTCCTGGAACCATTGCCACAACTCGGATTCTCACTATATTTATCTTATTAACTTGCCCAACTCTAACATCGTGACCCTACGTCCACTTCATAATCCCACATATTTCAATTAGAAATATTTCAAACTACACCTACATAGCATATATTGTTATGATCCAACCGAAGTCCGGTGAGCAAACTTAAAAATAATTTTTGCTTTTATTATTAATTTTATTATGTTTTCCATTTAATGAATTATTAAACTTCGAATTTGCGTTTGAATAGCACCACAAATGCAAATCCTTTAATCATCAAACTATATTCCCGCAATAGCAACCCCATTCAAAGCAATTTTCTAGCAAAAATAACAAAATTGGGGTAGTGCCAGTCATTTTCGTCAATAATATGTTAACATTTATTTTGGACGAATATTATGGGTTAACATTAATGGTGAAATTGTCAACAATTTGGATAATGGACCGCACCATCATCACTGCATTTAATTTGTTGATCCGATTGTTGAGCCGTCAAATAAATAATGTCTACATCCGATTGTTGAGCCGTCAAATAAATAATGTATACATACATACAGAGGTATGACCGCAGCAGCGTACATGAACATCTCAATTCTCATTGATTTTGAAATATTAATGAATTGAACCTAAAAAATTTATGAACTATTAATCAATTTTATTTATTTATTTTTACGTGAGTCGTCTCCTTCTACAAAAGTCAACAAAAGCACCAATATGGAGACTCAGAACTGTAAGAAAATAAACAGAACACTAATAGATTGACATTACTGAATACCCCGTTTTGACTTTGACGTATTCTTTTATGATTTTCCAAGACAATTTGACTAAGTCTTCATTTTAGAAACTGTCAAATAATAGATGTATAAATTATTGCTTAAATTTGAAAAGCATCCTAAACAAAAAAGGTAAATATATTAAAAAAATTAGAAATATTTTGTTGAAGCAGATTGGTTCTTTATGTATATTAAGTTAATATGGAGCTTTCAAGTATTCTTGTTTTTTCCCCCCCTTTTTTCTATGTTTGTTTCAAAGTGAGCTTTCAAGTTTTTGAACGTGAAAGATTTCAAGTTTAACGAAAGCAAAGATTTTGTATAATCCCTCAACTACTAAACTTTACCCGATGTACAGAAAAGAGAAATGATACTTTGACAGAAAATGATAATTGACATAAATTTGAAAATACTTAAATAAATTCCCTCTATTGTAATATAAGTTACAAGTTTAGCTTCATGGGTATACTGGGTAGTGAAATTGTATTCCTTTTTTCTTTTACTATCCTCCATTGTGACAATAAAATACATTTCAACTATTTAAGAGTGATGATACTCAAACAAGAAACTACTCTGTAGAATGACAATGTAGAAATAACGATAAGCAATTCCTGAAAGTTTGTTTGGTTGCTAAGAAAGTGAAAAAAAAAGGAAGAAGAAGAAAAGTAAAATTATTGTTATATCAAATATTCCAAATATTTTTTTTTCATTTGGAGAAAGTACCTGTGATGGTTGATGTTTATAGCTTTTTAAAAACTATGTTGTTGGGTAGTTTCTTCTTTGCATAAGCCAAAGACTAAGTATTTAGGCGGTAATTTAACTTCCTTCTTTAAAGATGGTGTCTCATTTAGATGGCAATTTAATTTCCTTCTTTAAAGATGGTGTCTCATAGCTACCCCAAATAGCCAAGCACCAATGCAATATAGAACTAATGAAATCCAAAACTGATAAGAATATTCTCAATGATTAGTTCAACAATTTTAAATGCTTTCTTGATCATCATCATCTTCTTCCCCACTCCTAAAACAATAAAGCAAAATTAAATGAACTCCTTTCACTATCATGTATGGTGACCAACAATATACTGCAGCCTCCAGGACCACATAAGGAAGTCGTATTCGAAATCAATGTGTCATATATCATTTTTTTAAAAGTACAAAATTATTTTATTTATATTAATTGGGTGTTAGGCTATTAGCTAGAGCATCTGTAGTGCACTCTTAGCTTCTTGACACATATAATTACACACGGCTAGTTTGCAAAGGATGATGAATCGATGTCTATGAATCTATGATGAAGATGATTAGCAATTGAGCTCTTGTGAAGCCAGTAATCTTGGTGATTGGTGTTGTCATCTAATCACAAGGACAATCAGAAATAATAATAATGATATTATTAATTAGAAAAACTTTGCTAATGAAAAGTTTTATGTTGACGTGCTCACCGCAGAACATGTGTTTTTATTGCATACCTAAAAAGGCATTGCTACGGACTTTATTTAGCTTTTAAGTAAGACCATCTTTAGTATTGATTTTCTATAGCTGTAGTAGAAAAAAAAAACTGTGATAATGAAATAGAATTTGATAGCTTGTAGTAAGTATAACTTTTTAATAATAATAAATATTGATAGAATTAACAAAAAATATTAGAAGCTTTTCATCATAACATCAAATTAAATTAACTTGTAAGTCACAATAACTATTATTTACCAAATATTTCAATACTTTATTTTTTAAGTTACAATTACCTAACCTCAATACTAAGTAGGGCTTAAAACTTTACAGTAATTAATTTTTTAAGTTAGTCTACATTCAAATTGAGATCGCGAAAACTTAAAAAATGTAAGGACTAACTTGTGAGAATTATGAAAAAAAAACTTATGATATCTTCATAAGATACCGTGCTTGTAAGGTTGTTTTTCACTTTCTTTATTACATTAAGGAAAGAAGAAAAACTCATAGAAGAAAAAAAAAAGGAAAAGGCAAAATGCAAAAAAAGGGAAAAAAGGACTGTCAGCCTATTTAAAAGAGTTTCAATTGGAGTCCAAGAGGAAAATGATAGTTTAACTTGTTCATTCTATTCTTATAGACAATAGTTTTTTATATTAAGAGACTTGAGAATGAGTCTTGAATGATTTGCCTTTCACACACAGGGACAAAGGATTAAATTTCTATAATCTTTGACTGTTTTGAGTGATTAAAATTTAATTTTCTTGATTTTGCATGTATTATGACAGAATATATGTCAAAAAATTATCATCAATTTTTGTCAATATTAAACAGTTCATTTTTAGGCATCTTATGCATAAAAAAACATTTATTTTGCATGTTCTTTAATTTTTCTTGCATGATGATCATGATTTAATTACTAATTTTTGTCATACATGTTTGTTCATTACCCATTTCATCTTAAACTCATTGCCGATTACATCTAAAGTGCCTTCTTAACCTATATTTGGATCCTTTTGACAAAAAAAGGGGAGTAACATTTATTTAGGGGAGTCACATTCGCTCTTATAAGAGAATTAGTTCATTGACGGGGAGTAGTGAATTTTCACAATTGCCATGTCATTTTTTATTTTGGACTTACATACCCTAATGTTCATTGTTTGGTTAGTTTTTTATTTGCTTATGCGTAGGTTTTTGCTTCAATGCCACGATTAGGGATAACAAAATTCTCCATGGGCTTATGGTCCCATGGGGCTCCATCTCAAATGAGGTAAATTTTAAATAATTTTTGAGAAATGAGGTGAGAAGTGGGGAAAAAAAATCCCCAAATTCATAATGGGGTGGGGTTTGATTTTGTACTCTCACCCCATCCCAATCCCAATTGTATTTAAATATTTTTTAATTTTTAATTTTTGTTTTATTAATTAAAATATTGATTAGTAAATTCTTTTTATTTTTACCTAATATAAATTAATAAATATTTTATCATTAAAAGAAACCTATAATACAATTCTTACTAAATCTTAAAAAATTGTTATATTTTCTTTTCTATCTTAAAGTGCCATTTAGTCATTCCCATCAAACAAATCCAACCTCGTTCTTCAAGAATTTTCAGCAAAGTTCGGTGAGTTGAAAATATTTTATTGTCGACTAATCCTTTTACTATAGCTTGGTCAAAGTATATGCAATATGTTCTTTTTTTTTTTTTCTTCCCCCTCCATTGGCTTGAATTATCGCTTTCAACTTGCTTGATATAGTCAAAATTTCAAACAGTATCTTTTTGTTTCTTCTTTATGTGCTAACATGGCCAATGAAAAATGGCTATTATTTTGTATTTTTCTGTTATATTGGAGTTGAATGTTAAGCTAACTTATTTTTTTTCCTAATATAAATGAAAGAAAAAATGTCAAAACAATCACATGAGAATCAACAAAATGGCCGAGTTCTAACTGAAATTGTTGATATGCCAATGCGTGAAGAAATTCCTAATAATGATCTAGTAATAGTTTTTGAAGTAGAGGTTGAGCATAATGGCACTCCAATGAGAAATTTAAGATCTATGATGTGAAATTATTTTAAAAGGCAGAAAATTGATGGAGAATACAAGTGTGTTTGTAACTATTGTGGTAAGAGACGAGGAGGAAAAATTAAGAGCGAGACCAAACACTTGCATGATCATTTCAAAATATGTCCCTTGTGAAGACAAAAAAATGTAAAAGCAGTATTGAAGGTTGCAAAAATAGCTGAGGGAAATGTGAAAATTGATACCTATAACTTTGATTAAGAAAGTTCACGAAAAGAGTTTGCAAACATGATAATCTTGCATGAGTACCCTCTTAGCATGGTGGAACACATTGGATTTCGAAGGTTCCTTTGTTTTGTTCAACCATTATTTATAGTGGTTTCTTGAAATACAATTAAGAATGACATCTTAATGATATATGATTATGAGAAGTCTAAAACAATGAGCTTGTTGGAAAGTAATGAAAGCAGAATTGCTATTACTATTGATATGTGGACTTTCAATAATAAAAAAAAGGGAATTTATGACCATCACAACACATTTCATCGACAAATCATGGAAATTGCAAAGACAAATTATGAGGTACATCCTATAACATGAAATTTATTTTAAATTATTTTTATATTAGCATGACTTAGTTTTTTTGTTAGTATCTTTGATAATATTTTCTTTTTAATTAATGGTTATTCTTCATTCATAGGTTTATTTATGTTCTATGTCCACATATTTATGATGTTCTTGCTGATGTGTTGATGGAATTTTTATTGGATTGGAATATTGATCAAAACTTTCTACTTTAACAGTAGAAAATTGTACCACTAATGATACTATGTTTGAAATTATTTCTGATAAGTTGTTTAATAGTTCAATTTTGTTGGGTGGAGAATCTTTTCATATGTATTGTTGTGCCCATATTTTGAATTTGATAGTCTAAGAAGGATTGGATGTGATCTAGTAATACTGTTGCTTATTGGACAACAGCATTCAAAAGAGAGGAAAATTTTTTTGAAGCTGTTCGCCATTTGAATATTCAAAGTAGTAAGAAGTTATCTCTTGATTGCAAAACTAGGTGAAATTTTATCTATTTAATGCTTCATACTACTTTGATATATAAAATTGTTTTCCCTCATTTAAAACAATGAGAGTCACAGTATAAATATTTTCCTTTTTAAGAAGATTAGATATTGTCCAAGAAGATTTATGATAGATTGGAGATATTTTTTTGAAGGGACAAAGTTATTTTCAAGTACTCAGTATCATACAACCAACCTTTACTTTGCAAAGGTTTGTCAAATTAGGCTATTGATTTTAGAGTAGCTTATTTCTCCATATGATGTAATAAAGGCTATGGCATCATATATGATAGCAAAATGTGACAAATATTGGAATGTGACTCATGGGATAATGGTTGTAGCCACTATTTTAGATCCAAGATTTAAGATGAAGTTATTGGAGTTTTACTCTCCAAAAAAATACCAAAATGATTCTTCATATGAAATTAATAAAATTCGTAAGATTTGTTATGAGTTGATGGCAGAATATCAACTAAAGAATAATATAGGAGAAGAAGTTTATCAATTTACAATTGTTTCATCTTGTCAATCAGAATTGGTTTGGGGAAAGGTAGATCCTTTGGCATCATTTGACTTATTTGTTAGCAATACCACTAGTGATGAGCAAGTTAAGTAAGAGTCGGATCATTATATGGGGGAACATATCTTACTTGAGTCTCCTAACTTTGATGTATTGGCTTGGTGGAAAGCAAATGGGAGTAACTTACTTTGCATGCTATCGCTAGAGATATTTTTCCTATTACTACAATGGCTTCTGAGTCTACTGTCAGTGGTAGATTCATGAGTCTACATCATAGCATATTACACTTAAAACATTGGAAGCTCTGATGTGCGCTTAAAATTGGTTATGGGTAGAAATTAAAGGTATGTTGTATGTACAAATAATTTGCATTAAAGGTGTATACATATATTTAATTCTGATTAATTTTAAGATTTTTATTTAGTTTTAGCAAACCATTGTTCATGTTTGAGTTTGTTTATATTATCAAGTTCTAGTTCTGGTTCTTTTACAAAAAATAGATGCGACTCATTTTATAAAGGCACAAATTAAGTAAATTTCTATTTGAATAAGGTTAATCTTCTTATTTATTACAAATATTTATAAAATGATATATGACAAAACCTTTTCTTAAATAAATTTGTAGTGAACGAACTGTCATTAATTTATTATTTGATATTGCAGGATTAAAGTGACAATCATAGGCTATATGAATATGATAAAGAGAAGATGAAGCCAATCAAAGAGGGATTTGAAACATTGCTATACATTTTTATTTTTTTAGTTATTATTTGTCCAAACATTTTGCAGTTTTGATATTGTTTCAAACTTTTGAATTTTTTTTATAATTCAAATACATTATAATATAATTATAATTTTATTTTATTTAAGTCTCTAATTTTTAATTTATTGAAATTATGTATGCATACCAATTGCAAAATAATTAAATAAGTAAATAGATAATGAGGTGAGGAATAGAGGTGAAAATTTTTAATGTGGTGGGGAATGGGAAGGCCTCTCCACCCCACCCCACCCCCATTGCCATCCATAGCCATGATATATTTTGAAGACTAGTTCGTTAAATGTTTCTACCACAACGATACCAAAGAGAGAGACTATTAAGATTTAGAGTCTTATTTAAATTGACATTGTGTGACAATTTAAGATTTATATCCTTATTAAATTGTAATTTCCAAAGTAAACTACATTAATTTAAGAGATATCTTAATTTAGTAAGTTTCCTAAAATTAGGATTTAGCACTTTTATTTTAAGAAGATTATTTAAGAACAAGAGTCTTATTTTAGAAGAAAATCAAAATTAAAGAGGGATAAGGACTCTAGTACCTTGTTATAGGCATATAAAACTTCTGTATAAATAGGGTGGGTGTCGGAAGAATAGTATGTAAATAGTATCAAGTGTACAATACCATGAATAGTATCGGGGTGAACATTACCTGCTCAACTATTCATGGAGTTTTAATCTTGATGCTTTCGATTCATCTTAGTTTATTCAATAAACATTGTTTGTTGATTGGTCTTCAGGAGAAGGCGTCATTTACAACAGTAAAGGGATTTTATATTAAGAATGCAAGTCCTTTATAGTGTAACTATAATTGGGTTAGGTAAAATTTCATACGACTTACTAAAATTATATGAATCCACATGAATGAAAAGGATTGTTAAGGTCAATCTTTATTGGGTTGGATCGTTTATGGGTAAACCCATTAACTCATTTAATAAGAGGTCAAATTTTGGTTTAAGCATCAAAACCTTTTTCATTTAACCCATTATCACTTAAAATTTAAATTTTAATAATTTAAGTTATAAAATGTTAAAGAAAAAGTAAATTGACTGTTTTATTTTAATTTTGGACAATTATTCTTATTTAAATAGTTAAATAAATTTGTGGATTATATTATTTGATCATGTTAAACATGATGAATATTAAGATTTTCTATCGTTTTGTATTATATTTTTACACAATCTATTTTGTCAATTGTTATTTGTGTTTTAAACTAAAAGTATATAATATTATTTTGAATAAATATTTGAAATTCACCAAAAGGAGTAGATTAAATGGGTTGGTTTCAGTAATGGTAATGAATGGGTTCGGGTTTGTATTTTTTTGACTCATAATTTATTATTTTGGTTTGGATATATGTAATTTAACACTACATGATAAGAATATGACACGAATCCACCCCAGTATAACCCATTACTAGGCCTTACTATAATTCATCAAAAAGATACAAAGAGAAGTTAAGAACAAGAACATATGGAATTATTTTATAAATATTTTTTAAAATTTATTTTAATTTGAGAGTAAAAATGTATTTCTTATTTAATATCTTTAAAAAAAAATAAAAATTCTTTTGAAAGGTTATTGATGATAGTAATCTCATAAACATTAATGATATTATTTTATTGAGTAACTATATAGTTACAAATATTTTAGTACAAATAATTTTGCATAAAGTAGTTGAAAGGGTAGAATTTTTTATTTTTTCAAAAAAAAAATAAGAGAGGTGGGAAAGTTTAAATGAATTTTTTTAATCCCCTACTTCCTCAAAATTTCAAATTGGGATGGCCAACCAAAATAAAACTGCTTAAAAATACTTCTACCAATGGACCAAGTCCTTGAAGACATAATATAATTGATTGAATAAATACATTACTTGGCCCATATGTTTATTTGTGTTATTGTAAATTTTAACTCAACCAATCATATTTTATATGTCATGTTAGTTTGTTAAGAAAAACATTGTACAAAAGTATATACCTATAATATTATTTTATTTTAATATGTTAAACACAAGTGCATATTTTTTTTTAAAGAAGACAAGATGGACATTGGCTTCATTAATTTCATGGCAGTCTGTGTTATTTTAGTTTTAGATCACACATTTCATCTACTTTTGATCCAAGACAGTTAGAAATTAAACTAATGCTTCGTTTACTAAATTAGAATCGGAATGAACTAGAATCGGAATGGGTAGGAATGAGAATGAGCTGGAATGAGAATAGAGAATGAGAATCAGAATAAGTTGTGTACTTAAATTGTAGAAATCGAAATTGGAATGAGCTAAATTGCTATTAATATGTTTACTTTGTCTTGGAATCGGAATAAGAATGAATTAGATTGTAACAAATTACTAAAAAGTACTTAATGAATTATTGCCATAATCATTATTTTATATTTTAATTATAGTGATTATTTATTAAAAAATTATTACTATTATTATTATTAATTATTTTCAATAATATATTGATATATTAATTAATTGTAAAATTAATTAATTATAATAATATACTAATTAATTATAATAATTATATTGTTAATTATTATAATAACATATTAATTATTGTGATTATTTAATCAAAAACTATAATTATTAATATATTATTGTTAATAATATATTTATATATTAATTAATAGTAATAATTATATCAATTAATTGATGAAAATATATGAATTAATTATAATAATAATAACATATTAATTATTGTGATTATTTAGTCAAAAACTATAATTATTAATAGTTATTGTTAATAATGTATTAATATCATAATTAGTAGTAATAATTATATTAATTAATTAACAATTATATTAATAATTATTATAATAGTATATTAATTAATTAATTATAATAATAAAAATGTATTAATTATTTTAATTATTTATTCAAAAACTACGATTATTAACATATTATTGTTAATAATGTATTACTATAATAATTAATAGTAATTGTTATATTAATTATTTATCATTAATAATAAATGAATTAATTGTAATAATAGTAATATATTAATTATTGTGATTATTCAATCAAAAACTATAATTATTAATATATTATTGTTAATAATATATTTATATATTAATTAATAGTAATATTATATCAATTAATTGATGATAATATATGAATTAATTATAATAATTATATGAATAATTATTATAACAGTAAGTTAATTAATTATAATAATAATAACATATTAATTATTGTGATTATTTATTCAAAAACTATAATTATTAATAGTTATTTTTAATAATATATTAATATATTAATTAATTATATTAATTATATTAATTAATTAACTATAATAATATTATATGCTATCAGAGCCAAGGGAGAGTAGTGTTATATGTGTTTAAAGTTATTCGTGTCTGTTGATATTTTGAAGTATTAAAAATTAATTAATTCAGTAATGGGTTTACCTTCGGGTGCTTAGGTAGCATATGGTCGTAAGTCCCGTCTGTGTTTAAGGGCAACAAAACCATTTCTTAGCCTAGGATTGATTTACTGTTTTAAAAGATTTTTAAGTCCTTTAAAGTATTTTCATTCATGGATTCTTTACTCCATAGAACATCATCCTTCTCTAGCTCTTCCTCCGGGAGGACTAGCGTTTCAAAGAATGTTGTGAATTCTGAGGAATTCATAATAGCAGATTTTGATAAAGCTATTGATTGTTGGGAATTACCAAAGATTTCTAAAGACAAGATCTATAAAATGAAGAAACTTGATTTTTTAAAGACAGATTATGTTATAAAGACTGAAGAAAGAGACATAACACTTTCAAAGCCTTTTGAAACAATTCACTTGTTTACAGATAAGTCTTTAAAGCAACTAAAAGAAAAAGGTTTTAATTATATTCATATTGGTCTAATCCAAATTGGAATAAAACCTTTAACGAAAGAAGGACTTGATACGTCCATATTAAGCGATCCTCGGGGATGGGAGGTTAAATCTCGCTTTGATGATTCCTTTGATGATTCCTTACTCAGTAGTATTGAATCTAGTCTCTGTAAAGGACCCATTTCATTTGATTGTTATCCAAACATAACAATCTCTCTTAAGGATAAAAATATCATTAAAAGCATGACCCTTCAAATCAAAACCCATAATTACCACTTGATTGAAGGATCAATTCCTGTAGCCCTAATCTACAAAATATCTTATAAAGCCATGCATTCAGCGTTTAATACGCAACATAGATTCCAGTCAAAAAGAGATGAGACTCTTCTCTTGCAGACTGATTTGTCCAAAGCAAATATTGTCATTCCAAAACCCATACAATGGAAAGACATTCACCTTCCAGAAGAATGGATTCTGGATGGAGCCACTGAACCAGTGATTCCAAAACAACTTGAGCTGTCTGAGTTGCAAAATGTAACTCAGTATTCTGATGGCAGAGTCAAACTATCCTTCAGAAGATCTACTTCTTCCAGATATTCTGATAAAGACTCTGTTTCTGGTCTTCATTCCATGGAAAGAAGATTTTCTAAAGTCCCATCTGTCATTAATCTTCCTTTCCAAACTACTAAAGACCAACCTAGGTTTTCTACTTCAGATATACCTAGTTCTTCAATTCGTTCTGTAGACTACTCTACTAGTGTACCTCATCCTATTTACACTAGTCGTCCACAAGAACAAAGCCAGGAAGAGAAGGAACCTTCTCCTCCAACTTCCCCCACATTTTCAGCAGTCACCGAAAATGTAATAGGAGTCATTGAAAAAAATTTTAAACTTGACAAAAACCTTTTGCATAATGATTTCTATTCTGTTAATAATAAAGAAAAAAGACTTTGGTTCTTTAAACAATTTTTGAATCAAAGAAAGCAAATACAAGAGTCTTATTATGAATTTGTCCATTTGCATAAAGTCCATATTTTATTTTTTGATTGGTTTGAAATGTATGCTTCAGACAACAACATTTCCTACCCCTTCAAAGAGTCAAACCCTATCACGATGAGAAAGAAAAACCCAGAATGGACCCTTTCTGGTAGTGGTAGAACGATCGAGTCAGAGCATCCTCCTTTGAGAAGTTTGGCCATCGAACATGGTGAACCTCCAATGGAGATTAAAGCTTCACCCTACAAAAACCATAAAAATGACAACATAGAGTCAAATTTAGATAGTATTATTCAACAGAATAATTTCTGTAATACTAATCTAAATACAATAGGGAAACAATTGACTAGGATAGAGAGTCAAATCCAACAACCCATTTCTTTGCTCGGTTCAAAGACATATTCCCACAAAAAGCCTTTGATTCCTTGAAAAAGCTTAAGGAGCCTATTTTCAAACCCTTCCAGGTTTCGAAACATAGTCAGAAGCTTGTTCAAGATTCCAAATCAGACTTTGCTAAAGCCATTAAAGAACAATTAGACAGAATAGAAGCATCTTCTTCTTCTGCTTCTACTTCAAAAAACCAAATTGCTCCTGACACCCAATCCAAGTCTATTGGAGTTTTTGATCAGGACCAATCTTCTATTGCCTCATCAGATTTAGAAGCCTTTAAAGAAGAACCCGAGCCTAAAGCCAATAAAATTCATTGGGAATTAGCACTCCCTGCTAGTTCTCGTTCTCCTCCTGATCTTGCAATAGATAATAGGCCTAGTGCAATAAACCAATCTCGGTTTAATGCATCTTCTGTCTATGAATGGAACATAGATGGAATGTCTGAGTATAATATACTTGGCCTATTACAACAAATGACCATGGCAGCCAATGCCTATAAAACCCAATCAGGAACCTCTGATAGAGCTATAGCAGAAATCCTTATTGCAGGATTTACAGGTCAACTTAAAGGTTGGTGGGATCATTTCCTTACCAAACAACAACAGTCAGATATTTTGAATGCCATACAAGTAAATGAGGATGGAACCCCCAACCTCGATGAATTTACTAACCCCATTCAAGATGCTGTTGCAACTTTAATTTTGACTATTTCCCTCCATTTTATCGGAGATCCTTCTCACTTAAGAGACAAAAACGCTGAGTTATTACATAACCTCAGATGTAGGAAACTTAGTGATTTCCCCACTTATAAAACCACATTTTTCACCCGAGTCTTTCTAAGAGATGATGCAAATCATTCTACTTGGAAAGAAAAGTTTCTTGCTGGTTTACCTACCCTTCTAGGTGAAAAGGTAAGAAACACCATTAAAGCTTTATTTGACAATCGTATTCCTTATGATGAACTCACCTATGGTGAACTTGTCAGTTTCATTAATAAGGAAGGTCTTAAGATTTGTCAAGATTTGAAATTACAAAAACGTCTAAAATGGGAGCTTAGAAAGTCTAAGCAAGAATTAGGCAGTTTTTGTAAACAATTTAATTATGACCCTTTTCAAGCTTCAACCTCCAAAGATCAGAATGGTAAGTGTTCTTCAAATCTTACAAAAACATTACAAGTCAAAAGGTCATAGAAAGTTCCTTCCAAACCAAAAGAACCTTATTACAAAAAGCCCATTAGTCTTATATAAAAGCCCATTTCTCTAAGAAAAGGCATTCTAAACCAACCTCAAAGCCTAAAACTCCTTTTAACTACAAGGAAGCCACTTGCTATAAGTGTGGAAAGAAAGGTCATACTTTGCAAAATTTTGTAGGATGAGTAGGAAACTTCACGAGCTTGACCTCGATGAAGAAATTCTTTCCAAAATAAGATCTCTTCTTGTAGAATCTTCCGATTCTCGAGTCCTCCATAATCGGAAACAAACAGCCCTCCAAGTTGATGAGCTAATTGACTCGATACTTGAGTATTCTGAAAGTAATTCTAGTTCAGAATCATACCTAAAGAAAATCAATGTTTTGACTAAAGAACAGGAAACATTTCTTGAATTAGTCAAACATATTTCTGACCCTACTCTTCAGAAAGAGTATTTAGATAAGCTTCTAAAAACTCTTGAACTCAATGACAAACCTGAGTCTTCTAAAGTTCCTGTTGTCAAAAAGCATGCATACGATCTTACCACAATTTTGGATAAAAGAAAAGTAAAAAATTTGAGTCCTTCTATCCAAGATCTTCAAAAAGAAATCAAAGAAATCAAATCTGAGATTAAAGAATTAAAAGGAAAACAAAAAACCGATTCTGACACAATCCAACTTCTTTTGCAAAAACAGTTGGAAGAACATTCTGATAATGAACCAGAATCTGAAAATGGTGATAATCAAAATCTGGAAAATATTGAGTCTTTACCCAATGATTTTCTTTTTGTCTTAAAGCAAATCACCACAAGAAAATATTTGATTAAAGTCACTTTGGTATTTTCTAAAGAATTTGAATTTGACACTGTCGCTCTTTTTGATACTGGTGCAGATTTGAATTGCATCAGAGAAGACATTGTCCCCAGAAAATTTCATGAAAAAACAAAAGAGAAACTTTCTGCCGCCAATAATTCAAAATTGAGAGTCAATTTTAAAGTCGATGCATCCGTACATAATGATGGTTTTGATTTCAGGACTTCCTTTATTTTAACTAATGACATTCATCATGCAGTCATTTTGGGAACTCCTTTCATAAACCTCATTACCCCTTATACTGTTAACTATGATAGTATATCCTTTAAAGCAAAAGATAAAAGACTTAATTTTCCTTTCATAGAAAAACCTAAGACAAGGAATTTAAATATTGTTAAAGCCTGTTCTGTTTATAAAAACCAAATCAATGTTTTGCTTAAAACAAAACAGAATGATTTAACTTGTTTAAAGAAAGATTTAAATTTACAAAGAATAGAAAATCAACTTAACAACGATTTTCTAAAAAGAAAAATTTCTGGTTTTAAGACCTTGATTGAGAAGGAGATATGTGCTGACTTACCTTCTGCTTTCTGGGAAAGAAAACAGCACGTGGTAGATTTACCATATGAAAATTCCTTCGATGAAAAACAAATTCCTACGAAAGCTCGACCTATTCAAATGAATATGGAATTAGAACAGCATTGTAGGAATGAGATCAAGGATTTAGAGTCTAAAGGTTTAATTGTGAAATCAAGGTCTCCGTGGTCTTGTGCCGCTTTCTATGTCAATAAGAATTCTGAGATAGAAAGAGGGACACCCAGATTGGTGATTAATTATAAACCTTTGAATAAAGCATTAAAATGGATTAGGTATCCAATACCTAATAAAAAAGATTTACTCCAAAAACTTCACTCTGCATTCATATTTTCAAAATTTGATATGAAGTCTGGTTTTTGGCAAATACAAATTCACCCTAAAGACCGTTATAAAACTGCTTTTACTGTTCCATTTGGGCAATATGAATGGACTGTCATGCCATTCGGTTTAAAGAATGCCCCCTCAGAGTTTCAAAGAGTTATGAACGATATTTATAACCCTTACTCTGAATTTTGCATTGTTTATATAGATGACGTGTTAATATTTTCCCAGTCAATTTATCAACATTTCAAGCATTTAAAAACTTTTTATTTTGCTACTAGAAAAGCTGGTTTAGCCGTTTCTAGTTCAAAAATTTCTTTATTTCAAACAAAGATTAGGTTCCTAGGTCATTATATTTCTAAAGGAACCATCACGCCTATTGAAAGGTCACTTGCATTCACTGAAAAGTTTCCTGATAAAATTTTAGATAAAACCCAATTACAAAGATTTCTTGGTAGTCTAAACTATGTTCTTGATTTTTGTCCTAATATAAATAGAATTGCAAAACCTTTGCATGACCGATTAAAGAAGAAACCAGTTGCATGGACAGAGGAACATACAAAAATCATAAAACAAATAAAGAGCATTGTTAAAGAAATTCCATGTTTATTTTTGGCGAATCCTATTTTACCTAAGGTTGTTGAAACTGATGCATCAGACTTAGGTTATGGAGGTATTCTAAAACAAGTTGATAATGGTAAAGAACAAATTGTTCAATATGCTTCTGCACATTGGAATGAATGTCAGAAAAATTACTCTACTATAAAGAAAGAAATTTTATCTATTGTTTTATGCATCTCTAAATTTCAAAGCGATTTATTAAATCAAAAATTTTTACTTAGGATTGATTGTAAAGCTGCAAAACATGTTCTAGAAAAGGATGTTCAAAACATTGCATCTAAACAAATTTTTGCACGATGGCAAGCAATTTTAAGCATTTTTGATTTTGATATTGAGTTTATAAAGGGAGACAGAAATTCTGTTCCAGATTTTCTAACGAGAGAATTTTTGCAAAACAGATAAATGCCGCCCAAAAAGAAACCTGACAAAGGGAAAGGGATCATGAAAGACCCTGTGTCCCAAACATCTAAAGCCTCCACTCCTCCAAAAGAGAAATTGCTGTCTTCGGCAATCTCATCAGCAAAGCCTATAAAGTCCTGGATTGATATAGTTGAAAGCCAAGAGGCCCATGAGGCCCATGTTAAAGCCCTTGCATCTCCGGATCAGGTAAATGAATGGATGAAGTCCATTTCTAAATCCCCTGAACTCATGTTCGCTCTACAAAGCTTTTCTCAAACTCTTTCTCCTATTCCTGAGAAAGAAGAAAAACAAATTTCTAAAATTTCTAAAGCTCCTATTTCTAAAGAAATTGTTTCAAGTGGAAGTTCATCTTCCCAAATCGTGGTCTCACAACCACAAATTTCTCCAAGATCGGATTGGTTTTATAAATCCCATCACCAAAACATTTTTACTGTTGAAGATGGATTTTATAATGCTGATCCATTTCAAGCCATTTCAAAGATTTTTCCTAAGGGTCTGGTTTTTCAAACCATGGGATTTAACAAAACCCCAACCTATTATCATGATATTTTGGAGTTCACCGAGTCGCTTAAGTTTAAACACTTCTTCCTCAGTGAAACCCATAAAGAACCGGCCTATTCCACGGCCACTATTCTTAAAGTCATGAGCCCAAACCAATGGGGTGACCAACTCCATAAGTCTAAAGCTTTTCCTCTAAATTTCCGTAATGATCCCAACCATTGCCTTTCTTTCTCATACATCGGGATTACCAAAGAGCAGGCATGGTACAATACATTTTTTATACAAAACCCCAAAAAGACCCATTCATGGTTATTCTTCTTCGACTCAAGAATAACTGTTCAAAGCCTCCCAAATTGGTTCAAGCATTGGTGGACTTTCTTTGGGCCTTGCCCAGAAATTCTAACCCCAAATGCCACCAGGTGTTTGGATTATTTTAAAAATCATTATATTCCTTCTGCCTCAGAAGCAAGGTTCTCCCCATTCCTCTGCTTCTGTACAAATTTCTTTTTACCTTGGGTCTGGATGTGGCATCTTAACTACCACAATCAAGACTCCCAAGTAATTTTACAAAGACAATTTAAAGTTAAATGGTGGAACAAGTTCAATGAGGGTGCCAAACTTACTGAGCACCTCATCCAAAGTTGGCTTGCTACTAAAGGCCATCTAAAGCCCAAAATTGAGGACGTCAAAGCCCAATCAACTTTCCTCTCCCAGAAATCAAAGGCCCAATCCATGTTGGCCTCTGCAAAATCAGAAGAGGAATACTTCAAGCTTATGGAACAGCTCTTAGCATCCAGATCAGAACCATCTGTCGCAGACTCCTCTGATCAAGAAGAAGAGCCGTTCATCTCTCTTGGTGATGAAAATGAAGACGACTGCTTTGGAATTTTCTCACCCATAAAGCATTAAAAAAAAAAAAAAAAAAAAAAAAAAAGTCATTTTACTTTCCTGAGCATTTCCCTGTAATTATTAAATTTCCTTGTAATTTTCTATTTTTTCCACTTGGCATTCTCTGTTAATTATCCCCCTTCACTCACTATTCTCTTCATGAGAAAAAAGCTGAGGGGATAAGGTTCTATCTTCCCAAAGATCTCCTGTTTGTCTCACGTGATTCCCAGCTGTTCAACCAGCACACGAGATGACCAACTGTAGCACTTTCCACTTGTTACTGTAGCTGTAGCGCTTCCATTTGATACTGTAGCGGAGCTGTAGCAGATCTACTGTAGCGAGACTGTTTATTTTTACTGTTTGAATTTTGGGTATATAGTTCCCATTCACCTCCAGCTGAGGGATTCATTCAGTTTTTGATCTAGTTCTCCTAATCTCTCTAAAGCTTCTCTCTCTCTCTCTCTCTAAGGTTTGGGAATCTGGGATCTGAGAGTTCTATACTCGTCTGAAGATCAATTTCCCTTCCTTCTTTCTTTAAAGAACATTACTGGAATCAAGCAATTTACATGTAAGCTTTTTTGATTTTAATTTTAATTTTAATTTAAAGTTTATGTGTAATTCATTTAAAGCAAAGTTTGTAATTAATTTTATGCTTTCTGCAATTTAAATTTCTGCAATTTAAATTTTTAAAGCTTTCTGCATGATCTGTAGACTGACTTGTGTCAGATCTACCATACAACTATTACGTCCTCCTCGAGGCATGTAGACCGATCTCTCCCTCGCCTTGTATCTTCTCTTCTTCCCCTACCTTCAGAGCACCATTTCTGGGAACCAGATCTGGTACTGTGTATGATTAGCAACCCACCATAATGCTTGTTTAATTCTGCAAAGCCCTGTGGTTAGGTTTGCTAATAATCTTGATAAATAATTTAAAGACGGTAACTTTGTGGTATATAGGCGGGAATCCAACGACGTAAATTCCAGAGATGAACCCGAATGGGCATTAATCTGGTCTGCACTGTTGGTAAACAAGCCACGTACCTAAAAAGAACTTACTAAAATTTACAAGAATAAAGTTAATTTTATTTCATCAACCGTAATCACTTCCTTAAAACCAATAACTTTTTAAAGTCTGTGTTTCATAATCCCTTAAAGTTAATCAATGTTTTGACTAAAGAACAGGAAACATTTCTTGAATTAGTCAAACATATTTCTGACCCTACTCTTCAGAAAGAGTATTTAGATAAGCTTCTAAAAACTCTTGAACTCAATGACAAACCTGAGTCTTCTAAAGTTCCTGTTGTCAAAAAGCATGCATACGATCTTACCACAATTTTGGATAAAAGAAAAGTAAAAAATTTGAGTCCTTCTATCCAAGATCTTCAAAAAGAAATCAAAGAAATCAAATCTGAGATTAAAGAATTAAAAGGAAAACAAAAAACCGATTCTGACACAATCCAACTTCTTTTGCAAAAACAGTTGGAAGAACATTCTGATAATGAACCAGAATCTGAAAATGGTGATAATCAAAATCTGGAAAATATTGAGTCTTTACCCAATGATTTTCTTTTTGTCTTAAAGCAAATCACCACAAGAAAATATTTGATTAAAGTCACTTTGGTATTTTCTAAAGAATTTGAATTTGACACTGTCGCTCTTTTTGATACTGGTGCAGATTTGAATTGCATCAGAGAAGACATTGTCCCCAGAAAATTTCATGAAAAAACAAAAGAGAAACTTTCTGCCGCCAATAATTCAAAATTGAGAGTCAATTTTAAAGTCGATGCATCCGTACATAATGATGGTTTTGATGTCGATGCATCCGTAATTATAATAATAATATATTAATTATTGTGATTATTTATTCAAAAAGTATAATTATAGATAATTATTGTTAATAATGTATCAATATATTAATTAATTATAATAACGTATTAATTAATTATAAATGAGAAAAAAGTAGGTATTTTTAATTTTAGAGAGTGACAAAACGGGAATTTCAGGAAATGAGAGATTGATTCCCACCTCTCCCTATGGGAATCAATCTGTCATTCCCTATTCCCAAATAATAGTGGGCCCCATGATTTCGATTCTGATTCTTATTTCATTTTTGTGAAGCAATATAATCAATTATTCCGATTCCCCAATCCGGGAAATAAACGCATCATAAATTCTTCCAAAATACAAGCACATAATACACTAAATCATTAGAACACATGAACAAATTACATAAAATATATTGAATATATACTCCCAAACAAAAAGGAAATTACTATACCCCCAAGATTGATCTTTATTATGTTGTCCCAAACAATTAACTTCTTACCAACCAAATTAGGATCAATTAACTTCTTACCAACCAAATTAGGTTATCCTAAGGGACTTGGATCCAAGGTAGCAAATGCAAGTAATTGTTTATCAACTTGTAACAAATTCATGTTTTCTTCAAGCAAATTCACCCATGCCTTAATCCATCTCCAAGTCTTCTATTCATAAGAACAATATCAGGATAGATCAAGATAATTGATCCACCAAAACCAGCAACGCTAATTTAAATAGGCTTTCCCCTTCCAAAACTGATATCAATATGTCGGCCCTCACTTGTGTGGACTCGGGTTCAAGTCTTGGGAGTGGGGAGGGGGATAAAAATTTATTTGGGCTTGCCTATCCCCTTTTCCTTTTAAAAAAAAAATGTAGGAATAGTTATGGTCAATCTTAGTATTTTGCAGTAAGTTTAGTCCAAGTCAATAATATTATTGTAAGTGGTTTCTTGTGTTTAGGAAGTCCATGATTTGGTGTATTTGAGTCCAACCTTATTTATTAGTTGTCGCGCTGTTGGTTGCGTTAGTGACTCCTGACTAGTAGGAGTTTGTTATGTGTAGCTCTATATAATCGTTTGTTATCATCCAATAAAATTAAATCAACTTCTACAGCAAAAAATTTACAGCATTATCTATCTTTTGAATTATCAATTTCTATTTTAAATTCTTCTCATCCTAACAGGTGCAAAGGAGTGTGTTTTGCCGTTGTATCTTATTCCTTCGTTATTTCAACAAAAACTGCACCAACAGGTAAACAGAATTCTATCCTTTACCTCAACATATACTTCAGCTTCATCTTTGATTTCTTGACACAAGTTACGAAACCTCCGGCACCCTGAAGACTCTTCACAAAATCTCCATCCAATCTTGTTATCGCTTTTCTCAGCTGGCACACCAAATCATCAAATTCTACTTCATCATCAGTGCATAATGCATTTACGTGGTAGATAATGATGCCAACAAAAGGATCCGACAATGGCGGCTTGGCTTTTCGACGCAAGTTTACTTCATGAGTTAAGAAAGTTGGTTTGTGGGAACCTGATTTTGTTTTGACGGCGGCCATGATACGTTTGGCTGACACAACTAAAACACGTGTTGGATTTTGCACGCTAGAGCTACTTGCCGTAGCTTTAAGTTCGGCTATTGCTTTGGCTTGAAATATAAATCTCTTCGCAACAAATCTGACGGTTCTAAAAAACTGGGTGCGCAAAGCAAGTTGGTTTAATTCTCTTGGGTATGCATCAAAAGGAGGAAACAAAGATGAGGCATCATAAATAGGATATGGTGCTGCTTCTTCCAAAGATTTACGAGCTGTGGCAGCCAAACTCCCCATGAACGAGATGAAAGTTAAGACATCACCAAACATAAGTGAAATACAAGCGCAAATAACAAGACCTCCACAAGCAAGTGATGTTTACCTGTCCCTTAGCCGCATGAGCTCCTGCTATGTCTCTACTCTGCTCATTTCCATCTACTGCAACATAATTAATTGATCAAGTATAAATCGGGTTTGCTATGTCTCTACAAGCTCGTGTCTCTTGGAAATAAATCCCTTAAATCGTTACAGTCAATGGAGTAAATTCCGGTTAACTTTCCCGCAAGTGGGTAAACTGTACTAAACTTTCTGATAGAGACTGCTTTGGCAGTTGCAATCTGTTGGAGAGAATAAGATCAATATTAGGTGCCGCTCCACAAAGGTTAAGGGGATAGTAAAAGAATAGGGAAAGATATTGGTGATTCTGATATTGTTTCAACCGCCATTTACCTTTTGAGGATTCTTAATTAATTCTCAACGTTCTTGTTTTACAATGCTACCAACATAGACAGGTCAATTTATACAAAAGTAGATCACTTGGCCAGGCATCAAAACGTTGGCCATTATCGTAATAGACGCGCTCTCTACAACAAAATGTCCAGGCATCAAAATCCGTGACTATTACTGGAATGATAAAGGGCCGAGTTAACGAGGCTTACGTTGCTGCTTCCGAACTATTCTGCTTTTGTTACTAACAATATTTTCCCTTTCTGGGGCCACTTTCGGGGTGCATATTGTTATCATTAGACCGACAGCGTTTGATTTCTCACTACCAGACATTAGACCAATAACATTTGAATTCTCACTATTAACAGACAGATTATATAGTATTTATTTTTTTCAGATCGAGATTCTCCCCCTGATCTTTTTATCAAAGTAAATACACTTACGTAATTTAATTGGTATATAATATGTTTAACGTAAAAGACAAATTTTCTAGGGAGTCGACTAGTCATAAAGAACTACTCCACTAGTGATAGCACAAGAAGAATTTTAAGGGTACGCTGGAGCCACCTCAAGCATGGTAGATGAAGGCTCATTCAAATAAAAAACCGAATTCTCCTTAATGGCCACAACACCACCAGTTAGCATAGTTTTACGATCGGAACATAAAGTGTGGTCGATTTAAACCCGGTGACTATATGTAACAACAAAAATATAAAAAGAACTACACAACCAGTGAAGCCAAACGCAGAAATATCAAACAGTGAAGTCAAACGCACAACCAAAGCAACTAAAATACAGACGAAACGCCAACTTTAACAAGGAAACTAGTAACTTTAACATCACAATTGAACGAGACTGGTGGAGTCCACAATATACGTTTACATACGGTACTAAATTATTGTTGCTTGGCCAGCTTTAGGGGACTTGGGTCAATGGTTGCGAATTCAAGTAAATTTTTATCAACTTCTAACAAACCCATGTCTTCTTCAAGCAAAGACACCCACGCCTCAATTCCATCCCCAAATCTTGTATCCATAAGGATAATTATAGGTGAGAACTGGAGAATCGATCCACCAAAGCCAACACAACTCACCCAAATAGGCTTTCCCCATCCAAAATCAATACCATAAAAACCAAAAGTACACCAACTGCTAAACATAATTCTATTCTTTGCGTCCGAACAGGCTTCTGCTTCATATTTAATAGCTTCACTAAGTTTAAGTAACCCTCCAACACCTTGTAGGCTCTTCACAAAATCTCCATCAAATTTCGATATTGCTTCCCTCAGCTGCCACACCAAGCCATCCAAATCTCCTTCCTCTTCTGTGCATAACGCATTTGTGCGCCAAACGATGTTCCCAATTAAATATTCTGACAACGGTGGCGTTGCTTTTGGACGCAGATTTACAGCATGGGTCAATATCGTTGGTTTGTGGGAACCTGTCTTTTTGTTTAAGACAGCCATGATGGACTTGGAAAGGATGGCTGACAAAGCCTCCACGCGTGTTGGGTTTTGAACGCGTGAGCTTTTGGCCTTGGCTTTGAGTTCAGCTATTGCTTTGGCATCAAATACAAATCTCCTCTGAACAAATCTACCAGTTTCAAAAAATCGAGTGTACGAGGCATTTGAGATAGCTCTCAGTTGATGAAACAAATCATCTTCATTAGGAAGAAACAAAGATGAAGCATCATAATTAGGATATATATGTATGACTTCTTCTTCCGATGTCTTATTACGAGCTGTGGCAGCCCAAGCCTTCATAAACGAGCTAAAACTTGTGCCATCACCAAACGTATGTGAAATGCAAGCACAAATAACAAGACCACCACATGCAAATGATGTTACCTGTACCATAGCCGCGTGAGCTCCTGCTACTTGTCCGGTCTGTTGGCTGCCATCTACAGGAAAAAATTTATTCGTCAAGCTCGGATCGGGTTGTATGAGAAGTTCATCGAGTGGACTTTTGGCTACGGCTTCTACAAAATAAACTCCCTCGTCGTTGCAGTCAACGGAAAAGTTGTTAGTCAATTTTCCGGCAAGTGGGTAAAAGTGAACTAAAGTTTCTGATAGAGACTGCTTCAGTAGTTGCAGTCTTTTGGAGACAATACGATCAATATCACTGGCGGATGAAAGGTCGTCTTGGTTGAGGGGATAGTATAGGACCCTTGGAGCGTAGACATTACTCCGAAATTGATCCAAGAGACAGAGCTTGTGGGTTTTTAGGCCATGTGGTGTTGGAGATGAGGGTTTGATGCTCTCTCTAGAAATTATTTCTAATTCCATTTTCCTTTTCAGAGCTTTCTTGAATTGATTGGCTAGGAAGTGTTTTAATACTTATTGCTACCAAGTTGAGTTGTATTTAATTAATTCTCGAGCTAGTTTGAGGATCCGCCTGTGTGTACTGGATGGTGATATTTCTAAACATTGACAAATTTTTCAAGGAAACTGATAAATGTGCAGAAAGAAGGACAAAAGTGAAGGTCACAAAATAGCGCGCATTTTGTATAAAGACAAAAGAAATCGACAGTAAATTAGTTGACAAACGCGACGGTATGATATTGCGATGATATTTCATGTTTTGTGGCTATAAATCTATTGTAATTATTGCCAAGGCAATTAGATTTTTCCAATTGTAAAATAATTGATAAACAAGTTTAATTTGGACATAAATACTGTAAAATTGAGTAAAGGACGAATGGAAAAAATTTTAATTTCAAAAGATTGAAGTAATTCATTTAAAGAATTTTTTATTTTAATTTCAAAAGAAAAAACTTTATCAAATGTTTAACTCATAATGTGAGCAAAATGTGAAGTGGGGGTAAATCTTCGAATAAGCTCTCCAATTTAAGTCAATTATGTCAACAAATGTCAAATTGCGGCACCAAATCCGGTGTCGCATGCTGTTTGATCAAAAGAAAAGTAAATTATTCCTTTCATAACCAATTTTGGCCATAAAAAGGGAGTTCCTCGTAGCTTTTGATTATCCCATTCTTCAATTCTTCTTCTCTGTTTAGAGAAAGAAAAATCAAGAGTTAGATGAGAGAAATAAGAGTTTTAGTAAACTCTTGAGTGTCTAATGATTTGAGAGTTTAAGTATATTGAGATTTTGGATTGTGAGATAAAATATTATAATACTATAACGCCTTTTTACTAGTTCAATAGTTTCTTCTTTCTTTGCTTATAGATGTAACTAAAGTTGAACCACATAGATTCTGGTATCCTCTTTGTGTGATTTTTCTTTATTTTTTCTCTAATTTCATTTTAACTATGATTCTACTTCACCCATCAATTTCCTAAATGTGGAATTAAAGCTATTGGTTGTAGTTTTTGGAGTCGGGGGTATTGTTCATGTATACGACAGTATTTACGTATATGGTACTATTCACATATATGATATTGTTCACTTAAAATGATAGAAGCCTATCCTAACAAAGCAGTTTGTGGTAAAAAGCAACGGTGACAAAATACAAAATTGAAAAGTTTAATAGAAACAATTTCTCGTTGTGGAAAATGAAGATGAAAGCTATTTGATGAAAAACAATTGCCTAGCTGCAATTAATGAAAGGCCTACGGAAATAACTGATGATGCTAAGTGGAACGAGATGGATGGTAATGCAATTGTTGATCTATATTTAGCATTGGTTGATGAAGTGTTATCTAGTGTGGAGGAGAAAAAGACAATAAAGGAAATATGTGATACTTTTACAAAATTGTATGAGGCTTAATCTTTACACAATAAAATTTTCTTAAAAATAAAATTTTACATTCTTCAAATGGTGGAATCTACATCAATGATCAACTATATCAACACCTTGAAGACTCTATTTTTGCAACTTACAATGTTGGATTATAAAATAAAGGAAAATGCACTTGTAGACTTTTTACTTAAAAGTCTACAAGATTCATATGATCAACTCATCATCAAACTAACAAATAACAACCAAACAAAAAATCTAGTCTTTGATGATATTGCAGCCTCCGTATTAAATAAAACAAGCAAGTGAAAAAATAATGAAGGTAGACAGACAAGTTCATAGCAAGCAAAAGTGTTATCGATGATGAGAAGAAGATCAACAGAACATGGTGCCAATAAGAGTCAAAATGATAGTAGATAAAAATCCAAAAGTAAAAAGAAAGAGTGTTGAAAAAACAAGTAGAGTGGAGACAATAAAGCTAAGTCATCAAATGCTCAGGGTTGTATGACAAGAACTTCTAATGATGTGAAATTTTCTACGGTAAGGTAATAATTATTGCAGAAGGTAGAAAGTGATTAGTTGATGTTTGGCTTACAAACTCAAGAGTAACATAGCATACGACCTCTTAAAGAGAATGGTTTCATAAATGTGAACCTATCTCAGAAAGATCTACATACATGGATGATGATTATGCCTTGGAGCTTTCTAGTATTGATATTGTCAAAATAAAAATACTTGGTGGTACAGTTCACACAATTAAAGAGGTACAATATATCAAAAGCCTAAAGAAGAATCTATTGTCATTAGGACAAATAGATAGTCTTAGTTGCAAAACTCATGTGGAAAATAGGATAATGAAGATTGCTAGAGGGCGCTTATATTGATGAAAACAGAAAAGGTCAATGCTAATCTATTCATGCTCAAAAGAGAAACATTATAAGAAGTTGATGCATATGTCATGTTAAATGGCGAAGGGTGGTAATGATGTGGCATCTCAAACTTGGCCACATGTTGGAACAAAGTTTGAAGATTCTTTCTGAGCAAATGTTACTTCCAAGCTTAAATCAATGAACTTACTATTTTGCAAGCACTGTATTATAAGTAAGTGGCATATATTGAAATTCAGTAGATTTGATCCCAGAAACAAATGCATTCTAGGCTTGATTTGTACATATGTTTGGGAATTATTGAATATGTCCCTTGTAGGTGTAAAATACTCAGCGAATTTTATTGATGATCATTCCATGAGATTTTAGGTGCATTTAATCAAGAAAAAAGTCATATATATTTCTTGTATTCAAAGAATTTAAAGCACTGTTAAAACTTGAATCCAAGAAAACAATCAAGTGTTTAAGGAAAGATAATGGTAGAGAATATACAGAAAACCAGTTTCTTGTATTCTATAAGCAAGAACATATTCAGAGACAGTTCACAATCGCATACACCCTTTAACAGAATGGAGTGGCAGAGCGAATAAACAAGACTCTTACTGAAAGTGTAAGAGCTATGCTAAGAATTGTTATTCTATCCAACTCATTCTGGGTAGAAACAACCAAAACTATTTCTTATGTCGTAAATCAATTGTCATTTACAACAATTGAGTTGAAGTTACCAATGAAGATGTGGACTGAAAAGCCAGTTGACTACTCTTATCTACATTTATTTGGATGTCTTGTGTATATGATATATAATGCCTAAGAAAGAACTACATTAGATCCAAAATCCAAGAGATGTATCTTTTTCAGGTCTGCTGATAGAGTGAATGGATATCACTATAGGATCTCACTGACCATAAGATTGTCATCGGCAGAGATGTTGAAGAAAAAGTAAAAGGCTATATCGATATATATAAAAAATGATCCAGAAAAAGAAGATTCAGGTTCTTCTGAAGCAACAGTAGAGCACGAAGAGTAAGAACTAGCCAAGTTCAAGACTCTAGAATTTCATTAATCAACTTGTGAGAGACAACCACTAGCATGACAGTTGGAGTATATTACAGAGATTAATATTGCATATGGTCTTCTAACAGAAGATGGAAAGCCATCAACTTTTTATGAACCTTCGAACATTCCAGATGTTACATTGTGGATGACAACAATACATGAAGAAATTAAAGCTCTACAGAAGAATAAGATATGGGAATTTGTACTACTACCATGTGGAAGAATAGCCATTGGAAACAAATGAGTCTATAAGATTAAGCATGATGACGATGATAAAGTGAAATAGTATTGTGTAAGATTAGTGGTGAAAGGATACGCTCATAAGAAAGTATTGACTTTAACTAGTTATTTTCTCTGGTAGTTTGATTCATGACAATTATAGTAGTTTTGGCAATATGTGTTGTATTTGACTTCCATCTAGAGCAGTTAGGTGTGAAAACTAAGTTTTTTTAATAGAGAATTTCAAGAAGAAATTTATATGCTCCAACCAAAAGGTTTTGTTGAAATAAGAAAGGAGAACTTGGTTTGCAGATTGAATAAATTTCTATATGGTCTTAAACAAGCATAAAGTATTGGTATAAGAGATTTGATTCTTTTATCATGAGCCTTTGATACAACAAACTCAGTTTAAATCATTGTGCGTGCTATAAAAGGTTTAAAGATAATGATTTCATCATTTTGCTGTTGTATATAGATGACATGTTGGTAGCAGACCCTAACAAAGATCGACTCTAAGAATTTAAGGCACAATTGGTTGGGGAGTTTGAAATAAAAGACTTAAGATCAGTAAACAAGATTTGAGGGATATAAATTTATTGAGACAGGAATAGTAAAAAAATTTAACTTCTCAGAAGAATTACTTAAAAGAAATTACGGCACTTCAACATTGAAGATTATAAGCCAATTTTTACCCCACTTTTTGTTAATTTTAAATAATTCTCAAATATGTGTTCTAGCAATAAAGTAAAGAGAAAGGATATGTCTTAAGTACTATATCCATCAGTGGTGGGAAGTTTAATGTTCACTATTATTTTTATTTATTTATTTAGGGATAAGGAAATGGAGGATGAGGCCAATGGAGATGGAGAAAACGAAGGAAAGTACATTGGTTCCTTGTGGTGGAGGTGGTGACGGCAAATTTATTGGGAGTATTGTTAATGCGGTGTCATGTTGAGAAGAGTAATAGATGAGTTTGATGACGTGGGGTTTAAAAAGTAAAAATGATCTTGATCGGAGAGTGGGGGAAGAAAGAAAGTGTGATAGAAAAATAGAGGGTATAGATTTGAAGATGGGTTTATAATTAATTAATATATTAATAATAACTATTATTAATTTTTTAATTAAATTATTAATAATTATTATTACTATTAATTATTATTATTATTAATAAAAAAATTAATTAATAATAATAATTATTAATATATTAATTAATTATAATACCTTTTATTGTTGTTAATAATAATAATAATCCATTTAAAATTATTATAATCATAATTATAATTATAATCCATTAATAATAATTATATTTTTTAATAAAATGGGGGTATTTTAGGAATTTAAAAATAATAATAATCCATTATTATAATTATAATTTTATTGTTGTTGTTGTTGATAATAATATTTATTCATAAATAATAATAATAATAATAATAATAATAATAATAATAATAATAATAATCCATTTAAAATAATAATAATAATTGTTATTATTATTATAATTCATTTAATAAAAATTATATTTTTTAATTAAATAGAGGATATTTTAAGAATTTAAAAATTATATGAATAAATTTAAAAATTTTATAATATTTATAAATAAAATAGAGTATAAGGGATTTCAATGAAAATTTATAAGAAAAAAAAATAAGAAAAAAACAAAGAACGGTAAGTTACGGTTACCGTAACTTAGAGGGGTCCTTCTAAACATTGACAAATTTTTCAAGGAAACTGATAAATGTGCAGAAAGAAGGACAAAAGTGAAGGTCACAAAATAGCGTGCATTTTGTATAAAGACAAAAGAAATCGACAGTAAATTAGTTGACAAATGCGACGGTATGATATTGCGATGATATTTCATGTTTTGTGGCTATAAATCTATTGTAATTATTGCCAAGGCAATTAGATTTTTCCAATTGTAAAATAATTGATAAACAAGTTTAATTTGGACATAAATACTGTAAAATTGAGTAAAGGACGAATGGAATAAATTTTAATTTCAAAAGATTGAAGTAATTCATTTAAAGAATTTTTAATTTTAATTTCAAAAGAAAAAACTTTATCAAATGTTTAACTCATAATGTGAGCAAAATGTGAAGTCGGGGTAAATCTTCGAATAATTTTTATTGAGTTGAAAATATAAATAAATTAAATGATCTAACTAATTAAAATTAAGTCAATTAAATCATGAAATGAGAAAAAAAAAGGCACTTAATTAAATATGTTTGTTTTAATAAGATACTTTGCATCTTCAAAATAGCCTCGCTTTCAAAATGATGAAATTGATTACTACACTAGAATGGTATTTCAGACTTTTAAAACATAAACAAAACTTGGGCTTTACCCCGCAATCGAACTTAAAAAAAAGAAAATAAATTACATGAGTCAAGCGTGCCAACTCACTACTAGATAAACCAAGGACATTTTATAATATGCCCGTTCCCTTTAAGCTACATAACCACTTGACCATTGAGTGACAAATATTTACTGATCGAAAGCACTAACTCAGCAAACTTAAATAAATAGTTGGCAGAAAAAAAAAAAAAAAAGGGGGGAAGGGAAGAACGTGATAAAATTGGACCGGCATCCCATGTGTTTGTGTCATGTAATAAAATGTCTATTACTAGCACTAACCGTTAAAAAGAGCCGACATCAACTTGGAGAAAATTTCGAATCCAATCCAAATGGGCCCATCACCAACGCCGATGGACCACACCACCAGGTCCACCATCGGTTCTGATTAAGTCTCTAAGAAATGCAAACCATTACTTTATGTTTTCCCAGATTGGACTGGAGTCCAGCAGTGTATTTGATGTCGTTTCTTCGCTTTTTAGGTTTAAATAATGATGCCGTATTGCCCGTTAGCCGTTTTGGAATCCAGAAACAAGAGAGAACAAGAAAAAATATATATTAAAAAAGATTATATAAATTAGGAATAAATATGTTAAAAAAGCAAGCGAAGATGATTCGTAAAATCTTGTTGGAGAATTAATTTAAAGGAATCGAATTGTTGTATTTGATTGAATAAGTAGTCATCAAATCTATTAAATCGTTATCATATGTTTAAGCCATAGAAATAAAATATGGCATTACTTAATAAATAAATCAATAATTAATATTTATATTTATCAAAATTCAAATAAAGGTGAAAAAAAACAAAAAACAAAAAGTCGATGCTGCCCGGCCGTAAGAGTTATGACGCAAAGCACGGTTTATGCACCGGAGAGAACGAACATTCTCCCACTCACTTTAATTGAAATTCCAAAATTAACCCTCTAACCAATCAATCATCATCGGCCAGCAAACGGACCGTGCTTTTTTTGTTTTGTGAAAACCAGAAAAGCATCAGATTCCCCGCGTGAGTGCGCGCGCGCGCGTGTGTAGGGTTCTTAGACGTATTCTTTAGTTTTCACCTTAATTAGTCCCTATCATATTAGAGATTGCCACCGGCCCAAACGGCACGGACATAACACGTGTTTGTATGGTATAATATAGTACGAGCACATTTTGGTAGAATACGCGGTAATACACGTCACACATGAGGCTTAGAATTTTAAGCATATAAGCCTTCAAAGTATGACACGATTAGAGATAAACTAAAGCACGACACGTGAAAAAGTACGTAGTAAATACATTTTATTTTTTAATGAAAATAAACTTAAAATTTTATAATTTTATAAATAACTTGAAATTGAATATTTTATTATGTTTTATTAGCTCAAATTGTTTAATTTTATATAATTCTTAGTTTCAAAAAAATTATAATTGATTTATATTTATAATTTATTAGATAAATAATTGATGTCATTTTTTTAATAAATAAAATTATAAATATCGTAATTTTTATAAATATGTATTAATATTATTATGAATTATGATTTACAACTCTATGTAATTCCAAATTAACAATTAAATTAACCCTTAAGAAAAATTTATTATTATTATTGTTGTTAAATATTAAAAAAGAATTTTAATACCATAGGGTCGAATTTTAGTAATTAATATTACATTCTCTTATTATTAATAATTTATTATTATTAAATATGGACTTAATTTTTAAATTTTAAATTTTATTAAATTTGAATAAAGGCAAATGAATCCAAAAAGGTACATAAATTTTAAAAAAATATGTTAATAATTTTGCATGCCTTCTTAAAAAAAAATTTAATAATTTTTTTTCTAAACAAGCACAGTACGACATGAAATATTTAGTGGACACGCCATGACACGAATATGAACACGTATGAACTTTCCTTCCATTGGCCATATCTATATATAATTAAAACCTTTTAACAATTTGATGTTTTGTCGAATAAAATTAAAAAATAAATAACGGCCGGCAGCCCACTGCCATCTCCCCTTTTGGTCCTATTTAATTTTGAATAAAAAAATGATTAGCCACCTTCCTTATATCATATCTGCAGCTAAGGGGAATATCCTCATCATTTCTTCAATTCATCTTTTCAAACCGATGATACATAAAATATCAAAACTTATCAAAGGCCATACAATACTAACACTCTAACACCAAATTACAATGACATTAAAGGTTACACCCACAAAAAAAATGAGCTTCATAAACAAATAAATATATATGCTTTAATTGAAAAGACCTTTGTCATATAGTGTATATTTTGGTAGAATTGAATAGAATATATAGTGATGGAGAGAGGAAAATAATATGTCCAATACAGAGGAGAGGAGATTGAGAAAAAGATGTTAAATTAGTATTGATGTTCCATTTTCATTACAAAATATTGTTCCTTTTTTTTTTTTCATGTTTAAGTTAATACCTATCTAATCTCAATCATTTAGATTTCTTACATTTAAGGGGTTCCTGTCCATGTAAAAATTAATAAAATTGAGTTGTTAATCCTCTACTCATATATACAGACACACACGGGTAATGACAAAATCAATCAGCTTTAAGACTTACATTAAAGTTTAGGAACCAAATTAAAATTTTGAAGTTGAATCAAAGGTACCCAATTCAATTGCATGTATTGAAATGAATCCCACTACGCAAAGTAAGATTGGAGGGATTGCTGCACTAAAAAATAAAAGAAAACTAATTTTAATATATTAAAAAATAAAATACATATTTTATCTTTTATCTCATCCTAATTTTAATATAATTAGTGACCTCTCAATTAAAATATTTATATATGGATTTCTCTAAGTTACGGTATCAGTAACTTACGTCCGTTTGTCTTTTTCTTATTTTGTTTTCTTACAAAATTTCATTGAAGCCCCTTATACTCTATATTATTTATAATTTATTCATAAATATTATAAAAATTTTAAATTTATTCATAAATTTTTAGAATATCAAATTTATCCCTATATTTTTTAACTTTTTAAAATACCCTCCATTTAATTAAAAAATATAATAATTATTAAATGAATTATAATTATAATAATAATTATTATTATAATTTTAAATAGATTATTATTATTATTATTAATAACAACAATAAAAGGTATTATAATTAATTAATATATTAACAATAATTATTATTAATAATTAATTTTTTATTAATAATAATAATTAATAATTAATAGTAATAATTAATTTTTTATTAATAATAATAATTAATAATTAATAGTAATAATTATTGTTAACAATTTAACTAAAAAATTATTATTAATATATTAATTAATTATAAACCCATCTCCAAATCCACACCCTCTATTTTTCCATCACACTCTCTCTCTTCCCCCACCCTCCGATCAAGATCATTATCACTCTCTAGACCCCACGTCATCAAACTCATTCATTCCTCTTCTCAACATGACACCGCATCAACAATACTCCCAACAAATTTGTCGTCACCACCTCCGCCACAAAGGAAATAGTCGATTTTTCTTTCGTTTTCCATCTCCACGCCATCCTCAATTTCCTTATCCCTAAATAAATAAATAAAAATAATTATTATTGTTAATAATTTAACTAAAAATTTATTATTAATTATTATCATATTATGGGTGGGATTTGAAGTGTTGTACTAAAATCCAATTCAAATGAATTGGATTTGAAGATAAGTATATTTAGATTATTATTTTGTATTTTAATTATTTTGATTCTTATTATTATTCAAAAATTAATTAATAATAATAATTATTATTGTTAAAAATTTAACTAAAAATTATTATCAATTATTATTAATATATTAATTAATTAATTATAATACCTTTTATTGTTGTTAATAATAATAATATATTTAAAATTAAAATTAAAATTATATTATTATAATCATAATTATAATTATAATCCATTAATAATAATTATATTTTTTTTAATTAAATGGAGGGTATTTTAGGAATTTAAAAATAATAATACACCATTATTATAATTTTAATTTTATTGTTGATGTTGTTAATCATAATAATAATAATAACAATAATAATAATAATAATAATAATAATAATAATAATCCATTTAAAATAATAATAATAATAATTATTATTATTTATTTAATAATAATTATATTTTTTAATTAAATAGAGGGTATTTTAAGAATTTAAAAATTATAAGAGTAAATTTGATATTTTAAAAATTTATGAATAAATTTAAAAATTTTATAATATTTATAAATAAATTATAAATAAATCAAAGTATAAGAGACTTCAATTGTAAGAAAACAAAATAAGAAAATGACAAACCGACTATAAGTTACGGTTACCGTAACTTAGAGGTCCTTTATACATATCTATAACTCACTACATAGCCTTTTCAAGTCAATTCTAACAACAGCTCTCAAAAAAAGAAGAATGGAGGTGGAAATAATTTCCAGAGAGTGCATCAAACCCTCTGCTCCAACGCCGGTTCATCTCAAAACCTACAAATTCAGTCTCTTAGATCAATTTCGCAATCATATTTTTGCCCCTAGGGTCTTATACTATCCCCTAATTAACCCTTCGGATGCAAGTTGTATTGATCATATTGTATCCAAAAGATTGCAACTACTAAAGCAATCTTTGTCCGAAACATTAGTTCGATTTTACCCATTAGCCGGAAAGATGACAGAAAATTTTTCCATTGACTGCAACGATGAAGGGATTTATTTTGTCGAAGCCCGAGCTAAAAGTCCTCTCAATGAATTTCTCAACAAACCCGATCCCTCCTTGATTCATAAGTTCTTTCCGGTTGAGAGCAGTGGGTTATTGAGCGGACGAATTGCCGGAAGACACGTGGCTAAGGTACAAATAACATCATTTCACTGCGGTGGCCTTGTTATTTGTGCATGTTTTTCACATATGTTCGGCGATGGCACATCCTTCAGCTTGTTTATGAAGAGTTGGGCTGCCACTGCTCGTAAGAGTAATACTGAAGCAGCCGTAATGTGTCCAAACTTTGATGCTTCTATTTTATTACCTCCGAATGAAGCGTACCCAAGAGAGCTAAACTGGAATAAGTTGTTCGCTCGATTTTTTGAAACTGGTAGATTCGTGATGAGGAGATTTGTATTTGATGCCAAAGCAATAGCCGATCTCAAGGCCAAGGCAATTATTAGGTCATGCGTGCGAAATCCAACACGTGTTGAGGTTGTTTCTGCACTGCTTTCCAAACGCATCATGGCCGCCTTCAAACTAAAATCAGGTTCTCACAAGCCAACTTTACTGACCCATGTTGTAAATTTGCGTCCGAAAGCCAGACCTCCGTTGCCTGGTAATTTAATTGGAAACATCGTTTGGCATACAAATGTATTGTGCAAAGATGAAGAAGTAGATTTGGATGGCTTGGCGAGCCAGCTGAGGGAAGCAATAACTAAACTTGATGGAGATTTTTTGAAGAGCCTACAAGGCAGTGGAGGGTTTCTTACGCTTTGTAAAGCTATTGAAGATGAAGCTGAAGCTTATTATGATGTCGAGGATAGAATATTGTTTAGTAGTTGGTGTACTTTTGGCTTTTATGAAATTGATTTTGGATGGGGAAGGCCTATGTGGGTAAGTTGTGTTGGATTAGATGGATCAATTATCACGCACTCACCCACGATCGTTCTGACAGATACAAGATTGAGGCATGGGATTGAGGCATGGGTGTTTTTACTTGACGAAGACATGGCTTCGCTAGAAGTCGATAAAGAGTTGCTCGCATTTGCCACCTTGGATCCAAGTCCTTTCACCCAAAATTAACTATTTGGTAAGTCCGGTTGTTCATAAAGATCGAAATCCCCAAGCTTTGAATTTATCTTAGTTTATATTATGTGCTTGTATTTGTCCTCAAAGACTTCATCGAGTGGTTTTTAAATAGCTTTTTAAAACTGATTGTTTGAGCTTGAATTACGAGAAAAATAAGAGTCCACAATCTGACCTTTCAAAGAAATATATTCTTGTACTTCAAGAAGATTTAATGTGCATTTTATGATGTGTTCGATAAAAATAATAATAATTAATATTGCTGCTTGCAACCCAAGAAGCATAGTAAAATATTTCTTAAAATCACCATTAATCCACGAAAAACGATTGTTATGAACTTGTGATGATTTTTTTTACTTTATTGTTTCTTTCCTTGCAAATGGCTTGCGAAATGTTTGCTAAATTGTCTAAGCTAGAGAATTTATTCAATGGAAGGTACGATGACATCAATGATGTAATTAACCTTACCCCACAAAGGATGAATAAGGAATTCATATAATTTTATATTTTTTTTCTTGTTCCTTATTTGAAGAATCTTTAAACAAAAATGAAGATATTTTTGTGAGACTTATGAATCCCCATTACAAAATAAGAGTTTCGATATGATCTCTATAGAAAAGAAGTGATGTATACATGAAATGAGTAATCTCTAGAGAATAGAAGGCAGTTTCAAATTCATATGATTTGGTTTAGTGTCTGGCAATACCAAAAAAATCCTTGTGATCTTATTGCCCAATGAAAATTATAAATAAGCAAAGTGATCAAAAGGATATTTCCACCTTATCATTTTTGTAAATCTATACCACTTCTACAAAATAATTATAACCAGTTCACATTATTTTTAAAATATATAAATTAACAAAAAAATTACATTACTAATTAATTAAATCATTATTATAGTTTTTTTTTTCAAATAAGATATCTTCGATAATTAAGGTTGCTTTAAAATAAGTATTCTTAAAATATTTATATCCATATAATATTAAATGATCAAATTATCCCAAGAAATATAGACTCTTTCATAATAGTAGTTTAGGTACTTAGCTATATTTGATTATATCTCTAAACTTCTTTATTTGAATTTTTAAGAAATAATATTGAACTTATCACCACCCGGGCCATTCGTAAATTATCATCCGAAGTTGAGAAGTAAATAATATCATCCAAACCCTTAACTTCATATTATTCTCAATCCTTTACTTCTTTTAGTTTCCTTACAAATTCCTCCCCGAATTCACGATTTGTTTTCTTATATAATTAATAGTTCTCTACTCGAGGCTTCATTTTCTTTTTCAAAGCTTAATTTAAGCATTATATAGAAGAAGGATATATTATCTTTAAAGGAGAAGCTAAGATTTAGCTCTAGTAATAACTAGGACTTAGGTCGTAGGTTGAACTTAATTGTATGTGTGTGTATGTGTGTATGTGTATATATGTATATATGTATATATCATAATAATAATAATAATACAATAACTCCAACAATCCAATTGTTAAATCTCTTGATACCTATAATTTACAAATTGAAAAAGAATTTACAATATACAAAGAGTCAATCTGGCACCTATAAAATAATATTGAATTCTCATATTCGATTATCATCCTTTTCATTCGACCTACCTAGTGCAAAGATATTCCCATACGGATTGCTCAATCATTGTTAAAATTTATATCTTCCTTGAGTTCTTTAACATGTCCCCCAATCTTTCCAAAATATTGAAAAGCTTTTGGAAATGTACAACGAAAACAAATGATTGGTAATGTAGGGTTTCCAAGCTCTGGGTTTGAAGTTATTTTGTTGTGTTGAGACTAACCATTAGCTTCCAAACTTTGGGTTTTTGAAAGGGATGTTGGCATTAATTATATGCTCTATATTTTTTGTTTTCTAGTTTTTATTTCAAGGTTTTAGGCTCTTTTGTCTCCCATTCTGTCAGTTGTTTTATTACTTTTACTTTATTTTAATAAAAGTTTCTCTTGATCTCGAGGTTAATTTATTTTAGAAAAAAAACAGTTGAATGTAGTTCGCATAAAGTAGAGAATAATATGAATGCATATAATGTCATTAGAAGCTAATAAGTTTTTAGGTAAACCTCATTGAATTGATGCCATTTATTAAATTAAAATAGATAATATTAAGGAGTAAATCTATATATATATATATATATATATATATATATATATATATTGGTATTATTGGTATCAGAGCCAAGGGAGAGTAGTGGTATATGGTTTAAAGTTATTTGTGTCTGATTAATAACTTTGAAATATTAAAATTTGATTAATTCAGTAATGGGTTTACCTTCTTCTCTTAGGTAGCATATGGTCGTAAGTCCCATCCAAGATTTTAAGGGCAATAAAACCATTTCTTAGCCTAGGATTAATTTACTGTTTTAAAAGAATTTTAAGACTTTTAAAGTATTTTTCATACATGGATTCGTTACTCCATAGAACATCATCTTTCTCTAGCTCTTCCTCCGGAAGGACTAGTGTTTCAAAGAATGTTGTAAATTCTGAGGAATTCATAATAGCAGATTTTGATAAAGCTATTGATTGTTGGGAACTTCCAAAGATTTCTAAAGACAAGATTTATAAAATGAAGAAACTTGATTTCTTAAAGACAGATTATGTTATAAAGACTGAAGAAAGAGATATAACATTTTCAAAGCCTTTTGAAACAATTCACTTGTTTACTGATAAGTCTTTAAAGCAACTAAAAGAAAAAGGTTTTAATTATATTCATATTGGTCTAATCCAAGTTGGCATAAAACCTTTGACAAAAGAAGGACTTGATACGTCCATATTAGCACTCCTCAGGGATGGGAGGTTTATCTCCTTTGATGATTCCTTACTTAGTAGTATTGAATCTAGTCTCTGTAAAGGACCCATTTCATTTGATTGTTATCCAAACATAACAGTCTCTCTTAAAGATAAAAATATTTTAAAAAGCATGATTCTTCAAATCAAAACCCATAATTACCACATGATTGAAGGATCAATTCCAGTAGCCTTGATCTACAAAATCTCTTATAAAGCAATGCACTCTGCGTTTAACACGCAACATAAATTCCAGTCAAAAAGAGATGAGACTCTTCTCTTGCAGACTGACCTGTCCAAAGCAAACACTGTTATCCCGAAACCTATTCAATGGAAAGACATTCACCTTCTAGAAGAATGGATTCTGGATGGAGCCACTGAACCAGTGATTCCAAAACAACTTGAGCCAAATACAGAGTTGCAAAATGTAACTCAGTATTCTGATGGCAGAGTTAAATTATCCTTCAGAAGATCTACTTCTTCCAGATATTCTGATAAAGACTCTGTCTCTAGTCTTCATTCCATAAAAAGGAGATTTTCCAAAATACCATCAGTTGTTAATCTTCCTTTTCAAACCACTAAAGACCAACCTAGGTTTTCTACTTCAGATATACCTAGTTCCTCTATCCGTTCTGTAGACTACTCTACTAGTGTACCTCACCCTATATACACTAGCCGTCCACAGGAACAAAGCCAGGAAGAGAAAGAACCTTCTCCTCCAACATCTCCCACATTTTCAGCCGTCACTGAAAATGTCATAGGAGTCATTGAAAAGAATTTTGAACTTGATAAAACCCTTTTGCATAATGATTTCTATTCTAATAATAATAAAGAAAAAAGACTTTGGTTTTTTAAACATTTTTTGAATCAAAGAAAACAAATTCAAGAGTCTTATTACGAATTTGTCAATTTACATAAAGTCCATATTTTATTTTTTGATTGGTTTGAAATGTATGCTTCAGACAACAACATTTCCTACCCCTTCAAAGCGTCAAATCCTATCACGATTAGAAAAAAAATTCCTGAGTGGAACCTTTCTGATAGTGATAGAACTATTGAATCTGAACATCCCCCTCTAAGGAGCTTAACCATAGATCATGGTGAACCTCCAACTCAGATTAAAGCATCTCCTTACAAAATTGCTAAAGCTAATATAGAGTCAAATTTAGATAGTATTATCCAACAGAATAATTTCTGTAATACTAATCTAAATACAATAGGAAAACAATTGACTAGGATTGAGAACCAAATCCAACAGTCAACCATTTCAGCCACTCCTATTCAAAGATCTATTCCAACAAAACCTGATTCCTTGAAAAAGCTTAAGGAACCCATTTTCAAACCATTTCAGGTTTCGAAACATAGTCAAAAGCTTGTTCAAGATTCCAAATCAGATTTTGCTAAAGCTAGTAAAGAACAACTCGATAGAATAGAAGCATCTTCCTCTTCTGCTTCCACTTCAAAAACCCAAATTGCTCCTGACACCCAATCCAAGTCCATTGGAGTTTTGGATCAGGATCAATCTTCTATTGCCTCTTCAGACATAGAAGCCTTTAAAGAAGAACCAATTCCTAAAGCCAATAAAATAAGTTGGGAATTAGCACTCCCTGCTAGTTCTCGTTCTCCTCCTGATTTAGCAATAGATAATAGGCCCAGTGCAATAAACCAATCTCGGTTTAATGCATCTTCTGTCTATGAGTGGAACATAGATGGAATGTCTGAGTATAATATACTCGGCCTATTATAACAAATGACAATGGCAGCCAATGCCTACAAAACCCAATCAGGAACTTCTGATAAAGCTATTGCAGAAATCCTTATTACAGGATTTACAGGTCAACTTAAAGGTTGGTGGGATCATTTCCTTACCAAACAAAGAATAATCGATATATTTTGAATGCAATTCAAGTAAATGAGGATGGAACGCCCAACCTCGATGAATTTACTAACCCCATTCAAGATGCTGTTGCAACTTTAATTTTGACCATTTCCCTTCATTTTATCGGAGACCCTTCTCACTTGAGAGACAAAAATGCTGAGTTACTACACAATTTGAGATGTAGAAAACTTAGTGATTTCCAAGCCTACAAAACCACTTTCTTTACCCGAATCTTTCTGAGAGATGATGCAAATCATACTACTTGGAAAGAAAAATTTCTTGCTGGATTACCTACCCTTTTAGGTGAAAAAGTAAGAAATTCTATCAAAGCTTTATACGATAACCGTATTCCTTATGATGAACTCACCTATGGTGAACTTGTTAGTTTCATTAATAAGGAAGGTTTAAAGATTTGTCAAGATTTGAAATTACAAAAACGTCTAAAATGGGAGCTTGGAAAGTCTAAGCAAGAATTAGGCAGTTTTTGTAAACAGTTTAATTATGACCCTTTCAAAGCTTCTACTTCCAAAGACTGTAATGGTAAGTGTTCTTCGAAAACTTACGGTAAACATTACAAGTCCAAAAGAAATAGAAAATTCCTTCCAGAACCTAAAGAAACTTACTATAAGAAGCCCCCAAGGCCTTATAGAAAGCCCAAATTTACCAAAAAACAACACACCAAACCCACTTCAAAGCCTAGAACTCCTTTTAACTACAAGGAAGCCACTTGTTATAAATGTGGAAAGAAATGTCATACTGTAAAATATTGCAGAATGAGCAGAAAACTTCATGAGCTTGGTCTCGAAGAAGAAATTCTTTCTAAAATAGCATCTCTTCTTGTAGAATCCTCAGATTCTGAGTCCTCCATGACTGGAGATAATGAGCCCCTCCAAGTTGACGAGTTAATAGACTCTGATACTTCTGATTATTCCGATAGTGATTTTGATAGTGATTCTAAGTCAGAATCTTATCTAAAGAAAATTAATGTTTTGACTAAGGAACAAGAAACATTTTTTGAATTAGTCAAACACATTTCTGACCCCACTCTTCAAAAAGAGTATTTAGACAAGCTTCTAAAAACTCTTGAACTCGGTGAAAAACCCGAAACTTCTAAAGTCCCTGTTGTCAAAAAGCATGCATATGATCTTACCACAATTTTGGATAAAAGGAAAATCAAGAATTTGAGTCCTTCCATTTAAAATCTTCAAAAAGAAATCAAAGAAATCAAATTTGAGATTAAAGAACTTAAAGAAAAATAAAAAACTGATTCTGATACAATCCAACTCCTTTTACAAAAACAGTTGGAAGAACATTCTGATAAAGAATCAGAATCTGAAAATGGTGATAATCAAAACCTTGAAAATATTGAGTCTTTGCCCAATGATTTTTTTTTTGTTTTAAAGCAAATTACTACAAGAAAATACTTTATTAAAGTCACTTTGATATTTTCTAAAGAATTTAAATTTGACACTGTCGCTCTTTTTGACACTGGTGCAGATTTAAACTGCATTAGAGAAGACATTGTCCCCAGAAAGTTTCATGAAAAGACAAAAGAAAGACTTTCTGCCGCCAATAATTCAAAATTAAAAGTCAATTTTAAAGTTGATGCCTCTGTTTATAACGATGGTTTTGAGTTTAGGACTACCTTTATTTTGACAAATGACATTCATCATGCAGTCATTTTGGGAACTCCTTTCATAAACCTCATTACCCCTTATACTGTCAATTATGACAGCATATCCTTTAAAGCAAAGAATAAAAAACTTATTTTCCATTTCATTGAGAAACCTAAAACAAGAAATTTAAATATTGTTAAAACCTGTTCAGTTTATAAAAACCAAATTAATGTTTTGCTTAAAACAAAACAGAATAATTTGACTTACTTAAAAAAAGATTTGAATCTTCAAAGAATCGAAAATCAGCTTAACAATGATTTTCTAAAAAGAAAAATTTCTGGTTTTAAAGCCTTAATTGAAAAGGAAATTTGTCTTTGACTTACCTTACCTTCTTTTTTGGGAAAGAAAACAGCACATGGTTGATTTACCATATGAAAATTCCTTTGATGAAAAGCAAATTCCTACAAAAGCCCGACCTATTCAAATGAATATGGAATTAGAACAACATTGTAGGAATGAGATTAAAGACTTAGAGTCTAAAGGACTAATTGTGAAATCAAGGTCTCCCTGGTCTTGTGCTGCTTTCTATGTCAATAAAAATTCTGAGATAGAAAGAGGGACACCTAGATTAGTGATCAATTATAAACCTTTGAATAAAGCTTTAAAATGGATTAGGTATCCAATACCTAATAAAAAAGATTTACTCCAAAAACTCCATTCTGCTTTCATATTTTCAAAATTTGACATGAAGTCTGGATTTTGGCAAATACAAATTCACCCTAAAGACCGTTATAAAACTTCTTTTACTGTTCCATTTGGGCAGTATGAATGGACAGTCATGCCTTTTGGTTTAAAGAATGCCCCTTCAGAATTCCAAAGAGTTATGAATGATATTTATAACCCTTATTCTGAATTTTGTATTGTCTACATTGATGACGTGTTGATTTTTTCTCAATCAATTGATCAGCATTTCAAACATTTAAAAACTTTTTATTTTGCCACCAGAAAAGCTGGTTTAGCTGTTTCTAGTTCAAAGATTTCCCTATTTCAAACAAAAATCAGGTTCCTAGGTCATTATATATCTAAGGGAACCATAACTCCTATTGAGAGGTCACTTGCTTTCACTGACAAGTTTCCCGATAAAATTTTGGATAAAACCCAACTACAAAGATTTCTTGGAAGTCTAAATTATGTTCTAGATTTTTGTCCTAACATAAATAGGATTGCAAAACCTTTGCATGACCGATTAAAGAAAAAGCCAGTTGCATGGACAGAAGAACATACAAAAATCATAAAACAGATAAAAAGTATTGTTAAAGAAATTCCATGTTTATTTTTGGCTAATCCTGCATTACCTAAGGTTGTTGAAACCGATGCATCAGACTTAGGTTATGGAGGCATTTTAAAACAAGTTGATAATGGTAAAGAACAAATTGTTCAATATGCTTCTGCACATTGGAATGAATGTCAGAAAAATTATTCTACTATAAAGAAAGAAATTTTATCTATTGTTTTATGCATCTCCAAATTCCAAAGTGATCTATTAAATAAAAAATTTTTACTTAGAATTGATTGTAAAGCTGCAAAACATGTTTTAGAAAAGGATGTTCAAAACATTGCATCTAAACAAATTTTTGCACGATGGCAAGCAATTTTAAGCATTTTTGATTTTGATATTGAGTTTATAAAGGGACAAATTGCATTTCCGATTTTCTAACGAGAGAATTTTTGCAAAACAGATAAATGCCGCCCAAAAAGAAACCCGACAAAGGGAAAGGGATCATGAAAGACCCTGTGTCCCAATCTAAAGCCTCTACTCCTCCTAAAGAGAAATTGTTGTCTTCAGCAATCTCATCCATAAAGCCTATAAAGTCTTGGATCGATATGGTTGAAAGCAAAGAGGCCCAATCTAAAGCTGTTGCATCTCCGGATCAGGTAAATGAATGGATGAAATCCATTACTAAATCCCCTGAACTTATGTTTGCCCTACAAAGCTTTTCTCAAACTCTTTCTCCCATTCCAGAGAAAGAAGAAAAACAAATTTCTAAAGCCCCTATTTCTAAAGAAATAATTTCAAGCGGAAGTTCATCTTCCCAAATTATGGTTTCACAACCACAAGTTTCTCCAAGATCGGATTGGTTTTATAAACCCCATCACCAAAATATCTTCACTATAGAAGATGGGTTTTATAATGCTGACCCATTTCAAGCACTTTCAAAGATTTTCCCTAAGGACTGGTTCTTTAAACCATGGGATTTAACAAAACCCCAGTCCTACTACCATGATATTCTGGAATTCACAGAATCAGTAAAGTTTAAACATTTTTTCCTTAAAGAAGCCCATAAAGAACCGGCCTATTCCACGGCCACCATCCTTAAAGTTATTAGCCCAAATCAATGGGGTGACCAACTCCATAAGTCTAAAGCCTTTCCCCTAAATTTCCGTAATAACCCTAACCATTGTCTGTCTTTCTCATACTGGGATTACCAACAGGCATGGTATAATACATTTTTTATACAAAATCCAAAAAAGACTCATTCTTGGTTATTTTTCTTTGATTCAAGAATAACCATACAAAGCCTCCCAAATTGGTTCAAGCATTGGTGGACTTTCTTTGGGCCTTGCCCAGAAATCCTCACACCAAATGCCACTAAGTGTTTGGACTATTTTAGAGCCCATTATATCCCTTCTGCTTCAGAAGCAAGGTTCTCCCCCTTTCTTTGTTTCTGTACAAATTTCTTTGTGCCATGGGTCTGGATGTGGCATCTTAACTACCACACACAGGACTCTCAATTAATCTTACAAAGACAATTTAAAGTTAAGTGGTGGAGCAAATTCAATGAGAGTGCCAAACTATCTGAGCACCTCATTCAAGGATGGCTTGCTTCCAAAGGCCATTTAAAACCCAGCATTGAATCCGTTAAAGCCCAGTCCACATTCCTCTCTCAAAAGTCAAGAGCCCAATCCATGTTGGCCAGTGCAAAATCCGAAGAGGAATATTTCAAGCTTATGGAACAACTCCTCGCCTCAAGATCAGAACCGTCTGTTGCAGAATCATCTGATCCAGAAGACGAAGAGCCGTTCATCTCACTCGGTGATGAAAATGAAGATGACTGCTTCGGCATTTTCTCACCAATAAAGCATTAAAGCCCTGTAGATACTGTATCAAAAAAAAAAAAGGTCATTTACTTTCTTGTAATTATCCCTTTGTCATTTGACAATTCTTTTCAGATAATTATCCCCCTTCACTCACTATTCTCTTCACGAGAAAAAAGCTGACGGGATAAGGATCTATTTTTCTAAAGATCTCCTGTTTGTCTCACGTGTTTCCCGGCTGATCAACCAGCACACGAGATGACCTAACTGTTGCCTTTCCACTTGTTACTGTAGCGAAGCTGTAGCAACCAACTGTAGCGTTTCCATTTGTTACTGTAATGGAGTCAGAAGAGATCTACTCAGAAGCGAGATCATTTATTTTTACTATTTGGATTTTGGTTATATAGTTCCCATTTACCTCCAGCTGAGGGATCCATCTAGTTTTCCTCTCATCAATCTCTCTCTAGAGCTTCTCTCTCTCTCTCTCTCTCTCTCTCTCTCTCTCTCTCTCTCTCTCTTAAGATTGGAAATCTGGGATCTGAGGGTAATATACCCGTCTAAAGATCAATTTTCCATCTTTCTTTTCTCTTCTCCTCTTAAAGCATTTTGGAATCAAGCAACTGATTCATGTAAGCTTTTAAATTTTAATTTTAATTTAAAGTTTATGTGTAATTCATTTAAAGCAAGTTTGTAATTAATTTTATGCTTTTCGCAATTTAAATTCCTGCAATTTAAATTTTTAAAGCTTTCTTGTATGAACCGCAGAGATCGACCAGATCGATCTGCCATAAAATCGCTACGTTCCTCGAGGCATGTAGACCGATCTCTCCTCGCTTGTATTTCTCTTCTTCCCCCTTCACTCAGAGCACCATTTCTGGGAACCAGATCTGGTACTGTGAATGTATTAGAGCCCAACCTTAATGAATGTTTAATTTTGCAAAGCCCTGTGGTTAGGTTTGCTAATAATCCTGACTAAAAATTTAAAGACGGTAACTTTCTGGTATATCGGCTGGACACCCGATCGTGCGGACTATTGATCTGTTCTAAGTCAGATCTGGGTCCAAAAGGCAGACTCTGTTCTGCGTCGATCTGGTTTAACAACGCCACGTACCTAAAAACAACCTACTAAAATTTACAATAATAAAATTCAATTCATTTCATCTGCGGTAATCACTTCCTCAAAAGCAATAACTTTTTAAAGTCTGGGATTTATTGATATCCCTCAAAGTTCACACACTCCACGACCAGGCTGAAAAGGAAGTACCGGAAGTGCCCCCAATGTGACACTCAACGTGGGAGACGTTACCTGGTTGAGGATCTGGGCTATAAGTATAAAGTAGCGCCTCTACTGGACAGGATATCCTTTTCAGGCTGATGGTAAGCGCCTTATGGTATCAGAGCCAAAGCCAGGGTTCGAGTCGCGGGGGAGGAAGGGAATTTAGGCTGATTATCAACAAGGCCAGGATGTACCGGAAGTGCCCCCAATGTGACACTCAACGTGGGAGACGTTACCTGGTTGAGGATCTGGGCTATAAGTATAAAGTAGCGCCTCTACTGGACAGGATATCCTTTTCAGGCTGATGGTAAGCGCCTTATGGTATCAGAGCCAAAGCCAGGGTTCGAGTCGCGGGGGAGGAAGGGAATTTAGGCTGATTATCAACAAGGCTAGGAAGTACCGGAAGTGCCCCCAATGTGACACTCAACGTGGGAGACGTTACCTGGTTGAGGATCTGGGTTAATAATATGAATATAATTAAAACCTTTTTCTTTTAGTTGCTTTAAAGACTTATCAGTAAACAAGTGAATTGTTTCAAAAGGCTTTGAAAGTGTTATATCTCTTTCTTCAGTCTTTATAACATAATCTGTCTTTAAGAAATCAAGTTTCTTCATTTTATAAATCTTGTCTTTAGAAATCTTTGGAAGTTCCCAACAATCAATAGCTTTATCAAAATCTGCTATTATGAATTCCTCAGAATTTACAACATTCTTTGAAACACTAGTCCTTCCGGAGGAAGAGCTAGAGAAAGATGATGTTCTATGGAGTAAAGAATCCATGTATGAAAAATACTTTAAAAGTCTTAAAATTCTTTTAAAACAGTAAATTAATCCTAGGCTAAGAAATGGTTTTATTGCCCTTAAAATCTTGGACGGGACTTACGACCATATGCTACCTAAGCACCCGAAGGTAAACCCATTACTGAATTAATCAAATTTTAATATTTCAAAGTTATTAATCAGACACAAATAACTTTAAACCATATACCACTACTCTCCCTTGGCTCTGATACCAAAAACAACCTACTAAAATTTACAATAATAAAATTCAATTCATTTCATCCACGGTAATCACTTCCTCAAAAGCAATAACTTTTTAAAGTCTGGGATTTATTGATATCCCTCAAAGTTCACACACTCCACGAACATAGGAATGCATCCATAGTTAACAACATCAGCAGCCATGTGCAACACAACCTTCACCATTTCATCATTAAATATGTCAATTGGTAATGAACATGCACGATAAACTTGTGTTACTTGCAGACCTCAAAGTTGTCTTCATTATCATACTATACTCGTTAGGATTTATCAAAGAAAACCTCATACACTCGTGTGCTTGAAATTGATCAAATGTACAATCTTTTCGAACTAAAAATGTTGTATTCTTGCCGCTCACATACTCCATACGGCCATCTTCCAACGCTCCCACCAACAATCGTAACACATTGAAAGTACGACCAATCCATTCAAATTTAAAGATCATTAAAAAAATAAAAACAAAATAAGATTACATGCTACGAAATAAAGTGAATACACTGCACATAGGTTCCTATCGCTTAAGTTCAAGTAAAATTTTTGTTCAATCATGTCATACAATTGAGTACACATTTTTGGATTTCATTCGTCTCATCACAAGCTTCGAAACGGTATATTATATGTTTAAAACGGACACATGTAGCCCAAGTTATAACTTTCTTAAAATATCCAATTTTAGTGAGACGGGGTGAGATGGGCATTTTGGTGAGAAACATGAGCGAAATGTGACAGTGCGCTCTCACATAAACACAACCTAAGTTATGTGAGACGGGCACTGTCCCACGCTGCTGTCTCACATAAACAATTGATTGTTTTTATGTGAGGCAGGCACTGCCCCACCGCTCGTCTCACATAAACACAGACTTGTATAAGTGAGGCAGACAGGCACTGTCCCCACCGCTGTCTCACTTGTTTCCGCCGGGTTTTGCTCGGGTTTTGATGTTTTGAACCATTTTTTTCGCCTTTTCTCAACTCAAACTAAGACTTTTATGAATCCCAATGTTTTATGAATGAAAAATCATGCCATTTACAACAAAACGAACTTTAATTTCAAAACTTATTTGCCAAACTCAATATATTAAAAGTTTATATTGTATAAAACAATAACCTTAACAAGCTTTCCGATTGATGATTGTATCAGATTATTACGCAATACTTGTTTGATTGAATTTGTTGATTTCTTGAGAATGATGAAGTTTGTAGAGAGTGATGAAGATTTGTTAAGTTGTTAAGGATTAAAAGTTTTCAAGTATCTTTGGAAAATGTCTTTGAAATTTGTTAAGTGGCGTGTGTTTAAAAATTTATTGAAAGAATAGAGGGTAGTTTGGTCCCAATAATAAGATATTTGGTAATTATGATAGAAAAAAATTTAATGGGCTAAATTTAAAAATTAAAAAAAAAAATTAGTTATTCTTGTAAATTTCCCCTTGACCATCTGGGTGACAAATTAAAATAATTTGCCACTCAGATGGTCAAGTGGTTATGTAAAATTGGACCGGCATCCCATGTGTTTGTGTCATGTAATAAAATGTCTATTACTAGCACTAACCGTTAAAAAGAGCCGACATCAACTTGGAGAAAATTTCGAATCCAATCCAAATGGGCCCATCACCAACGCCGATGGACCACACCACCAGGTCCACCATCGGTTCTGATTAAGTCTCTAAGAAATGCAAACCATTACTTTATGTTTTCCCAGATTGGACTGGAGTCCAGCAGTGTATTTGATGTCGTTTCTTCGCTTTTTAGGTTTAAATAATGATGCCGTATTGCCCGTTAGCCGTTTTGGAATCCAGAAACAAGAGAGAACAAGAAAAAAAATATATTAAAAAAGATTATATAAATTAGGAATAAATATATTAAGAAAGCAAGCGAAGATGATTCGTAAAATCTTGTTCGAGAATTAATTTAAAGGAATCGAATTGTTGTATTTGATTGAATAAGTAGTCATCAAATCTATTAAATCGTTATCATATGTTTAAGTCATAGAAATAAAATATGGCATTACTTAATAAATAAATCAATAATTAATATTTATATTTCTCAAAATTCAAATAAAGGTGCAAAAAAACCAAAAAACAAAAAACAAAAAGTCGATGCTGCCGGCCGTAAGAGTTATGACGCAAAGCACGGTTTATGCACCGGAGAGAACGAACATTCTCCCACTCACTTTAATTGAAATTCCAAAATTAACCCTCTAACCAATCAATCATCATCGGCCAGCAAACGGACCGCGCTTTTTTTGTTTTGTAAAAACCAGAAAAGCATCAGATTCCCCCCGCGAGTGCGCGCGCGCGCGTGTATGGGGTCTTACACGTATTCTTTAGTTTTCACCTTAATTAGTCCCTATCAGATTAGAAATTGCCACCGGCCCAAACGGCATGGACATGACACGTGTTTGTATAATAAAATACGACACAGGTATGTTTTGGTAGAGTACGCGGTAATGCACGTAACGCACGGGACTTAAAATTTTAAGCACACATGTCTTTAAAGTACGACACGATTAGAGATAAACTAAAGCACGACACGTGAAAAAATATATAGTAAGCACGTTTTACTTTTTAATAAAAGTAGACTTAAAATTTTATGATTTTATAAATAATTTGAAATTGAATATTTTAATATGTTTTATTAGCTCAAGTTGTTTAATTTTATATAATTCTTAGTTTCAAAAAAATTATAATTGATTTATATTTATAATTTATTAGATAAATAATTGATGTTATGATTTTAATAAATAAAATTATAAATATCATAATTTTATAAATATGTATTAATATTATTATGAATTATGATTTACAACTCTATGTAATTCTAAATTAACAATTAATTTAATCCTTAAAAACATTTATTATTATGATTGTTTTTAAATATTAAAAAGAATTCTAATACCATGGGGTCAAATTTTAGTAATTAATATTATATTATCTTATTATTAATAATTTATTATTATTGAATATATACTTAATTTTTGAATTTTTAATTCTATCAAATTTAAATAAAAGCACATGAATCCAAAAAGATACATAGGTTTTAAAAAAATATGTTAATAACTTTGCATGCCTTCTTAAAAAAAAAAATTAATAATTTTTTTTCTAAGCAAGCACGGTACGACATGAAACATTTAGTGGACATGTCATGACACGAATACGAACACGTATGAACTTTCCTTCCATTGGGCATATCTATATATGATTAAAACCTTTTAACAATTTGATGTTTTGTCAAATAAAATTAAAAAATAAATAACGGCCCGCAGCCCACTGTCATCTCCCCTTTTGGTCCTATTTAATATTGAATTAAAAAATGATTAGCCACGTTCCTTATATTATATCTGCAGCTAAGAGGAATATCATCATCATTTCTTCAATTCATCCTTTCAAACCGATGATACATAAAATATCAAAACTTATCAAAGGCCATACAATACTAACACTCTAACACCAAATTACAATGACATTAAAGGTTACACCCACAAAAAAATGAGCTTCATAAACAAATAAATATATATGCTTTAATTGAAAAGACCTTTGTCATATAATGTATCTTTTGGTAGAATTGAATAGAATATATAGTGATGGAGAGAGGAAAATAATATGTCCAATACAGAGGAGAGCAGATTGAGAAAAAGATGTTAAATTAGTATTGATGTTCCATTTTCATTACAAAATATTGCTTCTTTTTCTTTTTTTTTTTCATGTTTAAGATAATACCTATCTAATCTCAATCATTTAGATTTCTTACATTTAAGGGGCTCCTGTCCATGTAAAAATTAATAAAATTGAGTTGTTAATCCTCTACTCATATATATAGATACTCATATATATAGACACACACGGGTAATGACAAAATCAATCAGCTTTAAGACTTACATTAAAGCTTAGGAACCAAATTAAAATTTTGAAGTTGAATCAAAGGTACCCAATTCAATTGCATGTATTGAAATGAATCCCACTACACAAAATAAGATTTGAGGGATTGCTGCACTAAAAAATAAAAGAAAACTAATTTTAATATATTAAAAAATAAAATACATATTTTATCTTTTATCTCATCCTAATTTTAATATAATTAGTGACCTCTCAATTAAAATATTTATATATGGATTTCTCTAAGTTACGGTATCAGTAACTTACGTCCGTTTGTCTTTTTCTTATTTTGTTTTCTTACAAAATTTCATTGAAGCCCCTTATACTCTATATTATTTATAATTTATTCATAAATATTATAAAAATTTTAAATTTATTCATAAATTTTTAGAATATCAAATTTATCCCTATATTTTTTAACTTTTTAAAATACCCTCCATTTAATTAAAAAATATAATAATTATTAAATGAATTATAATTATAATTATTATTATTATTATAATTTTAAATAGATTATTATTATTATTATTAATAACAACAATAAAAGGTATTATAATTAATTAATATATTAACAATAATTATTATTAATAATTAATTTTTTATTAATAATAATAATTAATAATTAATAGTAATAATTAATTTTTTATTAATAATAATAATTAATAATTAATAGTAATAATTATTGTTAACAATTTAACTAAAAAATTATTATTAATATATTAATTAATTATAAACCCATCTCCAAATCCACACCCTCTATTTTTCTATCACACTCTCTCTCTTCCCCCACCCTCCGATCAAGATCATTATCACTCTCTAGACCCCACGTCATCAAACTCATTCATTCCTCTTCTCAACATGACACCGCATCAACAATACTCCCAACAAATTTGTCGTCACCACCTCCGCCACAAGGAGTCAAGGTACTTTCTTTCGTTTTCTCCATCTCCATTGGCCTCATCCTCAATTTCCTTATCCCTAAATAAATAAATAAAAATAATTATTATTGTTAATAATTTAACTAAAAATTTATTATTAATTATTATCATATTATGGGTGGGATTTGAAGTGTTGTACTAAAATCCAATTCAAATGAATTGGATTTGAAGATAAGTATATTTAGATTATTATTTTGTATTTTAATTATTTTGATTATTATTATTATTCAAAAATTAATTATTAATAATAATTATTATTGTTAAAAATTTAACTAAAAAATTATTATCAATTATTATTAATATATTAATTAATTAATTATAATACCTTTTATTGTTGTTAATAATAATAATAATATATTTAAAATTAAAATTAAAATTATATTATTATAATCATAATTATAATTATAATCCATTAATAATAATTATATTTTTTTTAATTAAATGGAGGGTATTTTAGGAATTTAAAAATAATAATAATCCATTATTATAATTATAATTTTATTGTTGTTGTTGTTAATAATAATAATAATAATAATAATAATAATAATAATAGTAATAATCCATTTAAAATAATAATAATAATAATAATTATTATTTATTTAATAATAATTATATTTTTTAATTAAATAGAGGGTATTTTAAGAATTTAAAAATTATAAGAGTAAATTTGATATTTTAAAAATTTATGAATAAATTTAAAAATTTTATAATATTTATAAATAAATTATAAATAAATCAAAGTATAAGAGACTTCAATTGTAAGAAAACAAAATAAAAAAATGACAAACCGACTGTAAGTTACGGTTACCGTAACTTAGAGGTCCTTTATACATATCTATAACCCACTACATAGCCTTTTCAAGTCAATTCTAACAACAGCTCTCAAAAAAAGAAGAATGGAGGTGGAAATAATTTCCAGAGAGTGCATCAAACCCTCTGCTCCAACGCCGGTTCATCTCAAAACCTACAAATTCAGTCTCTTAGATCAATTTCGCAATCATATTTTTGCCCCTAGGGTCTTATACTATCCCCTAATTAACCCTTCGGATGCAAGTTGTATTGATCATATTGTATCCAAAAGATTGCAACTACTAAAGCAATCTTTGTCCGAAACATTAGTTCGATTTTACCCATTAGCCGGAAAGATGACAGAAAATTTTTCCATTGACTGCAACGATGAAGGGATTTATTTTGTCGAAGCCCGAGCTAAAAGTCCTCTCAATGAATTTCTCAACAAACCCGATCCCTCCTTGATTCATAAGTTCTTTCCGGTTGAGAGCAGTGGGTTATTGAGCGGACGAATTGCCGGAAGACACGTGGCTAAGGTACAAATAACATCATTTCACTGCGGTGGCCTTGTTATTTGTGCATGTTTTTCACATATGTTCGGCGATGGCACATCCTTCAGCTTGTTTATGAAGAGTTGGGCTGCCACTGCTCGTAAGAGTAATACTGAAGCAGCCGTAATGTGTCCAAACTTTGATGCTTCTATTTTATTACCTCCGAATGAAGCGTACCCAAGAGAGCTAAACTGGAATAAGTTGTTCGCTCGATTTTTTGAAACTGGTAGATTCGTGATGAGGAGATTTGTATTTGATGCCAAAGCAATAGCCGATCTCAAGGCCAAGGCAATTATTAGGTCATGCGTGCAAAATCCAACACGTGTTGAGGTTGTTTCTGCACTGCTTTCCAAACGCATCATGGCCGCCTTCAAACTAAAATCAGGTTCTCACAAGCCAACTTTACTGACCCATGTTGTAAATTTGCGTCCGAAAGCCAGACCTCCGTTGCCTGGTAATTCAATTGGAAACATCGTTTGGCATACAAATGTATTGTGCAAAGATGAAGAAGTAGATTTGGATGGCTTGGCGAGCCAGCTGAGGGAAGCAATAACTAAACTTGATGGAGATTTTTTGAAGAGCCTACAAGGCAGTGGAGGGTTTCTTACGCTTTGTAAAGCTATTGAAGATGAAGCTGAAGCTTATTATGATGTCGAGGATAGAATATTGTTTAGTAGTTGGTGTACTTTTGGCTTTTATGAAATTGATTTTGGATGGGGAAGGCCTATGTGGGTAAGTTGTGTTGGATTAGATGGATCAATTATCACGCACTCACCCACGATCGTTCTGACAGATACAAGATTGAGGCATGGGATTGAGGCATGGGTGTTTTTACTTGACGAAGACATGGCTTCGCTAGAAGTCGATAAAGAGTTGCTCGCATTTGCCACCTTGGATCCAAGTCCTTTCACCCAAAATTAACTATTTGGTAAGTCCGGTTGTTCATAAAGATCGAAATCCCCAAGCTTTGAATTTATCTTAGTTTATATTATGTGCTTGTATTTGTCTTCAAAGACTTCATCGTGTGGTTTTTAAATAGCTTTTTAAAGCTGATTGTTTGAGCTTGAATTACGAGAAAAATAAGAGTCCACAATCTGACCTTTCAAAGAAATATATTCTTGTACTTCAAGAAGATTTAATGTGCATTTTATGATGTGTTCGATAAAAATAATAATAATTAATATTGCTGCTTGCAACCCAAGAAGCATAGTAAAATATTTCTTAAAATCACCATTAATCCACGAAAAACGATTGTTATGAACTTGTGATGATTTTTTTTACTTTATTGTTTCTTTCCTTGCAAATGGCTTGCGAAATGTTTGCTAAATTGTCTAAGCTAGAGAATTTATTCAATGGAAGGTACGATGACATCAATGATGTAATTAACCTTACCCCACAAAGGATGAATGAGGAATTCATATAATTTTATATTTTTTTTCTTGTTCCTTATTTGAAGAATCTTTAAACAAAAATGAAGATATTTTTGTGAGACTTATGAATCCCCATTACAAAATAAGAGTTTCGATATGATCTCTATAGAAAAGAAGCGATGTACACATGAAATGAGTAATCTCTAGAGAATAGAAGGCAGTTTCAAATTCATATGATTTGGTTTAGTGTCTGGCAATACTAAAAAAATCCTTGAGATCTTATTGCCCAATGAAAATTATAAATAAGCAATGTGATCAAAAGGATATTTCCACCTTATCATTTTTGTAAGTCTATACCACTTCTACAAAATAATTATAACCCGTTCACATTATTTTTAAAATATATAAATTAATAAAAAAATTTACATAACTAATTAAATCATTATTATAGTTCTTTTTTTTCAAATAAGATATTTTCAACAATTAAGGTTGCTTTAAAATAAATATTCTTAAAATATTTTTATCCTTATAAAATTAAATGATCAAATTATCCCAAGAAATATAGACTCTTTCATAATAGTAGTTTAGGTATTTAGCTATATTTGATTATATCTCTAAACTTCTTTATTTGAATTTTTAAGAAATAACATGAACTTATCACCACCTGGGTCCTTCGTAAATTATCATCCGAAGTTGAGAAGTAAATAATATCATCCAAGCCCTTGACTTCATATTATTCTCAATCCTTTACTTCTTTTAGTTTCCTTACAAATTCCTCCCCGAATTCACGATTTGTTTTCTTATATAATTAATAGTTCTCTACTCGAGGCTTCATTTTCTTTTTCAAAGCTTAATGTAAGCATTATATAGAAGAAGGATATATTATCTTTAAAGGAGAAGCTAAGATTTAGCTCTAGTAATAACTAGGACTTAGGTCGTAAGTTGAACTTAATTGTATGTGTGTGTGTGTATGTGTATATATATGTATATATAATAATAATAATAATAATAATAATAATAATAATAATAATAATAATAATAATAATAATACAATAACACCAACGATCCAATTGTTAAATCTCTTGATACCTAAAATTTACAAATTGAAAAAGTATTTACAATATACAAAGCGTCAATCTGGCACCTATAAAATAATATTGAATTCTCATATTCGATTATCATCCTTTTCATTGGACCTACCTAGTGCAAAGATATTCCCATACGGATTGTTCAATCATTGTTAAAATTTATATCTTCCTTGAGTTCTTTAACATGTCCACCAATCTTTCCAAAATACTAAAAAACTTTTGGAAATGTACAGCGAAAACAAATGATTTGTAATGTAGGGTTTCCAAGCTTTGGGTTTGAAGTTATTTTGATGTGTTGAGACTAACCATTAGCTTCCAAACTTTGGGTTTTTGAAAGGGATGTTGGTATTAATTATATGCTTTATATTTTTTGTTTTTTTGTTTTTATTTCAAGGTTTTAGGCTCTTTTGTCTCCCATTCTATCAATTGTTTTATTACTTTTACTTTATTTTAATAAAAGTTTCTCTTGATCTCGAGGTTAATTTATTTTAGAAAAAAAATAGTCGAATGTAGTTCGCATAAAGTAGAGAATAATATGAATGCATATAATGTCATTAGAAGCTAATAAGTTTTTAGGTAAACCTCATTGAATTGACGCCATTTATTAAATTAAAATAGATAATATTAAGAAGTAAATCTATATATATATATATATAGAAAGGTATAGGTAGCCTTAATTTTTTTAATATAGATATGTTATGAAGTTATATAATTTAACATAGTTAATGTTTAATTCATAATGACATATCTGTACGGAAAAAATGAAACTGTCCAAAAGAGAGAAGGATGATATATACGCACACATTGGGGGTAATTCTGTTGTAGTATATTAGTTGTACACAAATTAAAAATGGAAAACAATAAGAAGCATCCTCCTGTAAAAAGTAAATCTTCGTAATGATATCCTAGTAAAAAAAAAAATCCACAGTAGAAAGCACCCTGTACACATGCTCGGTGTACGTATATATGTACATATATAATCGGAAAAGAGACGCGTGAAAAGATCGCTCGCTGATTATTAATGGTCAACACTTTGACACTTGGCCAAGTGATGTGAACTTGTTTAAATTCCTCGACGTGATCGGCAGAATTGAAAACAAGTTAAAAAATTATATATATTGAGATCGAGAAAATTGAATCAGTGGATCATTGTCAAGCGCAATACAGTAGAAGTGGCAACGTGGACCTGGACTGGCCCGTTAAAACTTTGGTTCGAAGAACAAGCAGAATCGTTTTTGTTTTTAATTTGTTTGCTGCACATCCCACGTGCAGCAGCTTCTGGATTCATATCCATAGGCACCAAAGATCCCAGATGCTTTTTAAATCTGAGAATTTTGGATTTGAAAATCTCCCTTTATATGTAGTATTTTTTTAATAAAGGAACCCTTATTTTAATGTAGTAATTAATAAAAGACAAGTTGAAATGACCCGCTGTGAATTCAAGAGTAAATTTATCTAATTTCATTTAACATAATTAAATAAACTTATTAATAAAAATTTTGTTGAAAATTTGATGGAGTCTTCCATATATTTTTAACATTTTCATTTTGTAAATATGTAAAATAAGCACACTCAAAATAATTCAATGGACAACCAAGTTGATTAATCAACATTCTTAACCATGATATCACACTTTATAGTAAATAATATACTTAAACGTTCTCATCCTAAATGATCTCATCCACATATCACCCAATATCTACAAAAGTATCAAAAGAGTATTATTTTAGCTAATGCCAACATACATTAAATGTTAAACTCAAAAATAACTATATTTGTTCGGTTGACTGGTGCTCTTACAACCTCATGGGGGAGGGGGAGGGGGAATATAGTAAAATAAGATGGGTATAAAACTTAGTAAATAGATAATATGTTTTGAAAATAAACTTATTTTAAAATTACTATATTATTGCAATATACAATATTATCAAACTATATGCAAAAATATACGTAAAATTTTTAAACTATAAATCAAATAATTAGTTGATGTTGTATGTAATAATCATGGAAATCATATCAAAAGACTATAAATATATGATTTTAATACTTTCATTGAGCAAGTACCTAGGAAAATAACCTTGTCATACTTTGACCTAGGAAAATATATGATTATATGATTTTAATACTTTCATTTAATCATATTAGTGGCTCTTCCTAAATCAAACAAACAACGTGATTACTTTATGAATATGCGAAATACAACTAACTTTATGCAATGTAACTGCACAATAGATGTTTACCTCAGAACTTATAATTCCCATATCCAAACTTGTAATTTATAATACTCTCAAAGCCATATATTACACCTTATGTCCAAAATTCCCTCAGTAATTTAATTCTAATATTGCATAATACTAATAAATCAAAAAGGATCTGGTGTAATCAATAAAAGGCACTGTTATTGGACTCAAGCTACTAAAAGAAGTTGTCCATGTGTTTAAATTGACTACATTGAAAGTCGTAGCTAATTCAGTAGGAAAAAAATATCTCATTACTAACTATAAACTACTAAACAAAAGATGAAACTATATTCTAATTACATATCGAACTAGGAAATTGGTAAAGGTGACATGCTTGTGGCTCCACAATGCTTGGACTCTTGTAATAATCCACCAATTACAAAAATTAACTTAGTAGCCACTTTATCTACAAAGTGTCATATGATGCCATTCTTGATTCTAGCTAGATAACTAATATTTTAAGCAAACTCCATGAAAGGTAAATAAATATCACAACTACCCAAACTCCAACAATTTCAAAAATTAGAAAACCTTAATTATAAATAAAGTATACAAATCTTTTAAATTAACTCATTCCAATAAAAATCAATATAAATAGAGATAAAATGACAGAAATCTTATTTCCTTGGGTGAGAAATCCAACTTGTATGCTTGATTTATACCTCTCTCACTTTAAACACACAATCTCTCTCTACACTTCTCACTTTAATTTCTCCTTTGATAAGTATTCCCAAATGAATTTAAAATTGCAAGCACTTCAAAGTGACTCCTAAATCAATTTTGGAGGACGTAAATCTTGATTTTTCATTAACCCAAACCCTTGAAATTTTTTCCATTTCCTTTTCTTCTCCACCAATAGCTTATATTCTAAAAAATGAAGAGGGGCACTCTGGAAGAATTTAAGGGCTCAATGTCTAAAAAGAAAATTATGGCTAAGGAGTTCCTTGCATAAATTGAATAAAGATTTGTTAAGAACAAAAGGCTAAAATTGATACGTTCTTCAGAAGCCTAGCTTCAATAAAGCATAAAAGTAAGGACAACGACAAGAATGAGAGGAAGGATAAGAAAGCTATAGATACAGCACCTCAAAAGAAATAACAAATGAAATTGGATGATCCAAAAGGCACTAGTTATTTTTTTTTTTTGTGGAGCTGAAGGGCATGGTTTGATTTATTCTGAGGTTAATTTAACATCGGTATTTAGACACGTGGTGGATAGATTATAGTACAACAATGCACATTAGGGTGTCCATGCAAGGTTGCTTGAATTGCTGAAAGCCTAATGATGGTGAAAGATATATTTATGTGGGCGATGACAAGAAGATTGAAGTTAAAGCAATTAGAAAATTTAGATTATTATTAAAGACTGGATTTGATTTCGATCTCAATAAAACATTTTCTGTTTCGTCTTTTTCAATGAAATTTTATTTGCATTTTTACTTTGGACAAATTTTATTTTTCTTGTTTATTTGGGAATGGAAAATTTAGTTTGTTTCATGATTCAAAATTGATTGGTTTTAGTTCTTGGTCAGGCAATGATAATCTTTATATACATGCTATAATTGCTTCATTTAATTAATTCTTACAATTAAATACACGAGGTCTAAAAAAAAAATTAACCAATGCAAGTTCAACTATTTTATGGCATAAGAGATTGGGTCACATGTCCAGATAAAGAATAAAGAGACTTGTGTCAGATGAAATTTTTGACCTTTTAGATTTTACAAATTTTGGTATCTATGCTAACTATATCAAGGGGAAACAAATTATAACATTCATAAATGACTTTTTTAGATATGACAAAATATGTCTTCTCTATGAAAGATCATAGTCCTTGGATGTGTTAAAAAATTTTAAGGCTGAAGTTGAGAATTAACTCGGTAGAAGAATTAAAAGTGTTAGATCTGATGATAATGATAAATATTATAACAGATATGATGGTTCATGTGAACAACGTCTAGGACCATTGCTGAAATCTTATGTTAGGTTTGCCCACTATAAATAATGTCACTGAAAGATGAAACAAGACGCATAAAAACATGGTGATGAGTATGATTTGTTATTCTACCTTATCAGAATTACTTTGGAGAGAAACACTTAAGATTGCAATGTATATCCTCAATAGGGTTCTAACTAAAATGATTATTAAAATTTCTTACGAGCTTTGGATAGGCAAGAAACTTAATTTAAAACACTTGCATGCTTGGGAATGTCTAACTGAGGGAAGGCTTTATAGGGCTAATGAGAAGAAACTAGACTCAAGATTGATAAGTCGCTATTTTATTAGATACTTGAAAAGATCCAAAGGGTATAAGTTTTATGATCTTATGACTAAATTGATTTTCGAGTTAAAAATGCTCAGTTCTTTGAGAATATCGAGTTTGCATAAGGAGATATAGTTAAGGACTTCGTCTTTAAAGGGGAATATGTTAAGGGAAAGGTTGAGAATGTCCAACTGAGGGATGACTTTATAGGACTAATGAGAAGAAACTAGACTTAAGAACAGTAAATCATTATTTTATTAGATACTTTAAAAGATCCAAGGGGTATAAGTTTTATGATCCCATAACTAAATTGATTTTTGAGTCGAAAAATACTTGTTTCTTTAAGAATGTTGAGTTGCATGAGGAGATATAGTTAGGGACTTCGTCTTTAAAAGAGAATATGTTGATATTCCCATAATTGTTATTAGCATTGATTACGGTCTCATTCTTAACTTTATTTAAAACATAATAGATCAAGACAGTGTTGGAAAACCTTCGATACAAGAAGTTGATCTGAAGAATTTATTCTACAAGAACAAACTCTACCATATTAAAAACCTATATCAATAAGGAAATCTACTAGAGAAAAGAGAAGTGCAGTGTCAGACAACTACATTGTATTTCTCCAAGAATATGACATTGACATTAAAATGATAGAAGATGATCCAATCAATTTCATCAAGCCATGAAAAGTTTTAACTCTCAGAAGTTGATTGATTTTATGAATGAGAAGATAAAGTCCATTAAGGACAATGACGTGTGGGATCTTGTCATATTACTAGAAGATGCAAAAACTATTAGTTGTAAATAGATATTTAAGATTGAGAAAGATTCAAAAAGCTATGTGAAGAGGTACAAAGTATGTCTTGTCATAAAGGGTTTTACATAGAATGAAGGCATCGATTGTAAAAAGACTCTCTCTAATTTGTTTAAAGATTCTTTTAGGATTATAATGACATTGGTGGCACACTTTAATTATAAGTTACATTAAATGGATGTGAAGATAGCGTTTCTCAGTAGCTACATTGATAAGACGATCTATAAGGTGCAGCAAAAAAACTTTGTGTTAGAGACCTTGTGGTTTGAAAACTTAAAAAATTCATCTATGGGCTTAAACAAACATATCGTCAATTGTATTTCAAGGTTCATCAAGTGATCATCTCATTTGATTTTAAAATGAATTTGGTTGATGATTGGATATACTATAAGTTCTGTGAGAGCAAGTATATTTTTTTGATTTTATATGTCGATGACGTTTTACTTGCTAGCAATGATATATGCTTGTTTCATGACACCAAGAGATTTCTAGCTAAGAATTTTGAGATAAAAGATCTTGGTGATGCCTCTTTTTAACGAAGCTTATAGATACACCGGGACCACTCTTGGGGTATTCTTGGATTATAACAAAAGAGTTATGTCAAAATAATTCTTAAGAGATATGGCATGTAAGATTGCAAATTAGGTGATACGCCAATGGCTAAGGGAGATAAGTTTAGTCTTAATCAATCTCTTAAAAATGATTTTAAGGAAAAAGAAATGTACAAGATTCCTTATACATCAGCAATAAGAAGTCTAATGTATGCTCAGATTTATACGTGATCGAATATTGCTTATGCTACTAGGATATTGAGTAGATATTTAAGTAATCAAAGGTTAAACCATTGGAAAGTAGCCAAAATGTCATGCGATACTTAAAGAGAACAAAAGGCTACATGCTTATGTATCTGAAGTCAAATTAGCTTGAGATCATTGGGTATACTAACTCTAATTTATCTACTAGATCATAGCATATTATGAGGTATCTAATCACAGAATATGGCTATGGAATTTTGTTACGGAGCTGCGTATAGTAGATGGTGTTGATAGACCACTTAAGTTATTTTGTAATAATAAGTCAGCAACGCTATATTCTAATAACAACATGAGTTCGACGAAGTCAAAATATATATATCAAGTTCCTAGTTGTTAAAAAAAGAGTTCAAAGTAGATAATTATCTATAGAACATATGAGCACATACTCCATGATTGTGGATCCACTTACTAAGAGATTACCATCTTAAATGTTTAATGAGGATACTGCTCATATGAGCGTCGTGTTATTGGAGGATATTCAATTTTAATAGGAGTTTGTAATTTTAGATGCTCTTATAATATATATATTTTTCAGTTATTTTAGTTTATAGATATTTTAAGTTATTTTCTGCATACATAAAGTTTGATTTATTCACACTCTAATTATAGTATAGTGTGATCTCAATAAAGCTTAAGGTATACCAGTTGTAAATACTTATATTAATATCACATTACATGAAATTTTCATGTTACACATCCACATCATAATCCATGTTATTTAGTTGTATTGGCATAGTGACCATTGATGGGTCGAGTTACAGCAGTTGTAACGAAAGATGCTTTAATCCTATATTGGTATGACTGATGGATTAAATTGATTATAGATACATTTCGGTAATGACAGTAAAATTGAGTTCATACGGTTATTTTTTGCAAAGTATAATTATAAGGTTACACATATAGCCTAAGTGAGAAATTTTTGGATATTTAATCTAACATATTTGGATTCTTAATCAAACGTTGGGCTTAAATGTGAATAATTATGTGGGCAGATTATTATATAAGGTTAAACCCAATTAAAAGTAATCTATTAAAGTTTTTAATAATATGAGTTTTATGCATCTGATAGGGTATGAGTTTTTAATGTGTAGAGACTTAAGCATAATTTCTATTTCTATAGTTGGTTGAAATAAAAATACTTAAAGACAATAAGAAAAGTTGTGGTGGTCGAGGTCCCTAGAGAGAGAGAGAGAGAGAGTATAGAAAAACTTAAAGAGTTTTCTAAGAGAATGTGTAGATTTAAAATACTAACTACATGACTTGAGAGGGCAATTAAAAATTATGAATTCATGTACATTCCGCATAATTTGTTATTAATTTTTGGTGATATAATATGAATATTCTAAAATTATAGGTGACGATTTTGACCAAAGAATTTAATGTTCTAACTATCTTTTAAAAAAGATTTCTCTATTAAAAAATTATAGGTGATGATTTGGGCCAAAGAATTTAATGTTCTAATTATCTTTTAAAAAAGATTTCTCTATTAAAAAATTACTCCCTCTATATACACACACTACACACACCGGAGGAACAACCACGTGAAAAGACACCTTGTTTATTATTACAAGAATAGTCAAACCTTTGATGTACAAGTTTCCCCGCCAAGATTGATGGCATTGTAAAACAAGTTGACAAATTAATAATCAATTCTCAAAAGGAAAATGGTTATGCAGATAGAAATAATTGCTAGAGAGTGCATCAAACTCTCATTTCCAACCCTGCCTCATCTAAAATCCTACTAACTTTGTTATTGTTACTATTCTTATCCTTGTAATTGTTGTTAATAATAATAATAATGATTATAATTTTAACAACAATAATAATGATGATTATCATCATTATTAAAATTGTAATTATTATTTTTACTATTATTATCAATATTATTATTTTGAATAATAATATTAATAATAATCACAATTTCTAAAATAAATAATGACAATAATCAACAAAGATCATTTTACTAACTTGCAATAATCCATTCTGATTTCAACACAAACTAAACACAACAATGACAATACATCTCATGTTATTAAAATTGTAATTATTATTATTTTTACTATTATTATCATTATTATCATTTTTGACTCTACAATAATCGACCAATTACAAAAATTAAATTAGTGGCCCATTTATCTACAAAGCGTCATATGATGTCATTCTCGATACTAGCTAGAAAACTAATATTTTAAACAAATTCTATGAAAGGTGAATGAATGTCACAACTACCCCTAGTCTATCAATTACAAAAATTAGCTTAGAAGCAACTTTCTCTGTGTTTTGGAAACCCTAATTATAAGTAAAGTATACAAATCTTTAAATTAACTCATTCCCATAAAATTCAATATAAATAGAGATAAAATGACAGAAATCTTATTTCTTTGGGTGAGAAATCTAACTTGTATGCTTGATTTACACCTTTTTCACTCTAAACACGCATTCTCTCTCGACACTTATCACTTTCAATTTCTTCTTCAATGGGTATTCCTAAATGAATTTAAATTGCAAACACTTCAAAATGACTCCCTAAATCAATTTTAGAGGACCTAAATCTTAATTTTTCATTAACCCAAACCCTAGAAATTTTTTCCATTTCCTTTTCTTCTCCACCAGTAGCTAATGGTGCGCTTGGCTTTTACTGAGCTAAGGCTAATGGGTTTTTAAAGCCTTAGGCACAAGACAAATAAAATTTACTGGGTGCATATATTACCAAGTTAAAAAAATAAACAAACACATATTTAATACAGAATAAAATATAGAGATTTTTTTTTAACTTATCTCTTAATAAAAGATTTTTCTACTAAAAGTTTACTCCCTCTCTTTCTATATTATTTATGTGTGTATGTACACATCCAAAGTACAGCCACGTGAAAAGATACCTTGTTTATTATTACAAGAATTATCAAAACTTTGATGCTTGGCCAAGTAATATGTAATTGCATAAATTTCCTCAACAAGAATGATAGAATTGTAAAACAAGTTGAGAAATTAATAATAAATTCTCAGAAAGAAAAAGGTTATGGAGATAGAAATAATTGCTAGAGAGTGCATCAAACCCTCTTCCCCACTTCATCTCAAATCCTACAAGCTTTGTTATTGTTATTATTCTTGTTCTTGTAATTGTTATTAATAATAATATTAATAATTATAATTTTAACAACAATTATTATTATTATTATTATAATTTATCTTTTGATTTGTCCACTAATAAAAGTTTTTCTTATTATAAAATTACTCTCTATATTTATGTATAAATATATCAAATAGTAATAATTAATCCACCTGAAGGGCAGCCACGTGAAAAGATTGCTTGTTTATTATTACGAGAATAGTGGACACCCAAGTAATATCAACTTGCGACATGATTGATATAATTGTAAACCGAGTTGAGAAATTAATAATCAATTCTCAGAAAGAAAATGGTAATGGAGACAGAAATAATTGCAAGAGAATGCATCAAACCCTCTTCTCCAACCCCTCTTCATCTCAAATTCTACAAGCTTTGCCTCCTGGATCAATATCCCAATCACTTCTATGCTTCTAGGTACCTTTACTATCCCTTTGACCTTTCCGGAGCGGCTGATATTGGTGCTATTGTCTCCAAGAGATTGCAACTTCTAAAGCAGTCTCTATCGGAAACTTTAGTTCGCTACTACCCACTTGCCGGAAAGATGACTGATAATTATTCCGTGGACTGCAACGATGACGGGGTATATTTTGTAGAGGCCCGTGCTGTAATTTCTCTTAATGAATTTCTCAGCGAACCCGATCTATCATTGATCTTTAATACATTCTTTCCAGAAGATGGCAATGATCAGAGTGGACAAATAGCAGGAGCTCACGCGGCTAAGGTACAAGTAACCTCATTTGCTTGTGGTGGTCTTGTTGTTTGTGCTGGTATTTCACATATGATCGGTGATGGCACAACTTTCAGCTCCTTCATGAAGAGTTGGGCTGCAACAGCTCGTAAGACTTTGGACGAAGCAGTGTGTCGTCCCAATTATGATGCTTCATCATTGTTTCCTCCGCGTGATGCATACCCAAGAGAAGCAACCGCAAAAGCCCAATTCGCCCGATTTAGAAAAACTGGCAGATTTGTTGCGAGGAGATTTGTATTTGAAGCCAAAGCAATAGCTGACCTCAAAGCCAAGGCTACCAGCTCCAGCGTTCAACATCCAACCCGTGTTGAGGTGGTGTCAGCAATCCTTTCCAAATGCATCATGGCTGCCGTTAAAACAAAAGCAGGTTCCCATAAGCCAACTTTATTGACTCATGCTGTAAATTTGCGCCGGAAGGCCAAGCCGCCATTGTCAGAACATTTAGTTGGAAACATCATTTTCCATGCCAATACATTATGCACAGATGATGAACCAGACTTGGATGGTTTGGTTTGCCAGCTTAGGGAAGCAATAACGAAACATGATGCAGATTTTGTGAGGAGTCTGCAAGGTGTCAGAGGGTTTCGTAATTACTTTCAAGCTCTTAAATATGAAGATGAAGAGTATGCCGATGTGAAGGACAGAATTACTTTCACCAGTTCTTCTAGTTTTGGTTTTTATGAGATTGATTTTGGATGGGCAAAGCCTATTTGGGTTGGCCTTGCTGGTTTTGGTGCATCGATCATCTCGTTCTCGACTACTGTAGTTCTTATGAATACAAGGCTTGGAGATGGGATTGAGGCATATGTGTTTTTGCTTGAAGACTACATGAATTTTTTACAAGTTGATAAAGAGTTACTTACATTTGCTACCTTGGATCCAAGTCCGTTGGGGTAGTCTAATCTGTTTAGACTTCTTGTTTGGGACAGCATAATAATGGAGGGTAGTACCTTCTTTTGGCGTTTGGCTGAAGTACTCTAATTTTTTTTCTTCATGTAACTTGTTTTGTGTTGTCGTGATGATTTAATTACTGTAAACCGTGTTCGTATTTCGGAAGAACTTAGTTTAATCTGTATCTGTCTTGGGATGTGTGATTTAAAATAAAAGTAATAAGCGTTGTCATGAAATTAATGTTTACAAAGTCTGTGTTAAATATGTCTATTAATGTTTGGATCGGGTTATTTTTTACCCTAAATAAATACCCATTTAATACATTAGCAAATTGATTTTTGCTGTACACACCTTTCCGAATACTAAAAAATCTCTAGTTAAACCATTTGTTTGTTATTTTCTCTTTATTTCCATTAAAATATTATTTGTCATTCGAGATTATAAAACGTATTCATATTTTACACCTTTTTGAATACCAAAAAGTCTTTAGTCAAACTATTTGTTTGTTATTTTCTCTTTATTTCCATTAAAATATTATTTGTCATTCAAAATTATAAAACGTATTCATATTTTACACCTTTTTGAATACCAAAAAGTATTTAGTCAAACTATTCGTTTGTTATTTTCTCTTTACTTTTATTAAAATATTATTTATCATTTGAAAATTATAAAATCCATTTGCGTTTTACATTAGGAGTGATGATATAAAATATATTGATATTTTACATTACGGGTCATGATGTAGAAAATTCCTAGGCTGGAAGGATGAATCACGTAATGATTTTTATCAGTTAATTAGATGTGTCGGTAGTGCAATTGACCAATAAAAAATAGCTACGTAAGCTGATCTGTAAACCCACCCTCTTTCATATTATAAATAATTATTTAAAACTAAAAATTAGTGAGTTCCACCACTACTAGAAAAATAAGCTTTACTGATACTAATTTAGTGTCAGTAATCACTTTTACTGACACTTGTTAATTGTGTCAGTAATGCTCCCGCCAGAACACATTGACACTAATTTTTGGTGTCAGTGATTTTTGTATCAGTAATTCGTGTCACTGTAGTATCACCAAAATAATGACACTATGGTGTTAGTATTTGATGATACTATTTACATGTCAGTAATTTGTGTCACTATAGTATCACTAAAATAACGACACTATGATATTAGTAGTTAATGATACAATTTACATATAAGTGATTTATGTGAGTACAGTATTTAGTGATATTATGCTACTTTTGGTTAATAGTTTATTTTTTTATTTTAATTATATTTTTCTATTTGTTTTACTATTAAGAAAAAAAACTCAAAATATATTAAATATACAAAATCTCGCAACACAATTCACATAACAAACATTCTAATAAATCACTTAAATTAACATAATTCAATTACATTGTTTGGAAAAAAAATAATAAGTACCAAATTAAGTTTTTGACAACAAATTACTAAATTAGTTTCAACAAACATTATCGAACAAAAAAAGCACAAGGTCACTCAATATCAATCCACGACTTCATTTTTTTCCCCACCTGCAAGTACATAAAATCAATTAGTATATCAAAATTAATTGAGAAGTTGAATAAGCAATGGGACAAAAAAGGCAAATACTAGATAAAATAACATTTGGTCTCCGCTGCACAAGTTGCGTGGCCGTGAGAAATTTCCACCAGGTGAAGGTACTCCGGAATCTTCTTTATTGAAGTTTTCTTTTGATTAGTCCTTTGAAGTAGTCTAAACTGTAGCCAAGTGAGAAACAATATTATGATTATTTTTCGTTTAGATCATATTCAAATTAAACATACATTACATACGGCCACTACATCTAAAAGAAAAAAGGTATTATTATAAGGCTTCATTTTGCTTATGCAACCAGAAAATTTAAAAGTAAAATGCAATGCAAATTCAATTTAGGAAGATTCTTACTAGACAACTAGTCTTCAGAAGTGAATGACTAAAAGCCTAAAAGTTCAACAACTTTTTCCATCGATTGATGTCAATAAAACCTTAAAACTTTCAAGAGCCAATTGGGATTAAAAGGTGGTCCAGTATCTTTAATTCACTGAGCATAGACATATGCGAAAGAGATATAGAGCAATCATGTGTCATCTTCCAACACAGGGTTTGAATCTATAGACCAATGAACATTTCAGAGGATAACCTCCTGCTGGGCTCTTGCTCCAAATCCATTCAGATTTTAAGATGATACATATGCAAATTTGTATTGTCATAACTATGCCCATATCATTATCCTAGCCTATACTAATCCATGAATGAAAATGAGTACTACAAAGTTTCTGGCAGTATATGTGTTTTTAGGTGACAAGAGGCCAAAGGTACTGACTTGGTGCTTTTTAGTGGTGTCATGGATACCCCAATTTTTTGCTCCCTCAGTGGTACTTAGAACTCTTATCTCTCTTTGGATAATAGGTGGAAGTTGCAAATGAAAAATATGGCAACCACAATTTTACCATGTTTTCTTCATAGCTCATGGAATTAGTGCAAAATTTGTTTGTTATTGCCTTACCTTTTGCCATCAGGATGAAGCTCGCACATTTTATTGTCGTCTTCAATAGCTAACAAATGCCCTGATGATGTCAACCCCTGTAGAAAATAGAATTGGAAAAAATACATTATATCTAGTTCTAGATCAACAGCGTTACTCTATCTCCACTTATTTAGCACCCTAGTGATATGGAATGACAAACTAATTCTACAGATTATTATTGGCATAAAAGCTGGCACTGAGTATCATTTGAAATTTACAAGCTTGTCGGTACTTCATATTAAGGATTTCCATGTATTTATGCCGATATAGAGAAAAATATCTAATATTAAATGAATGTCGCATTGTATTACGATAATAACTTCAATACAGCAGTTGAAAAGAAAGAGAAAAAGGAATAAATGGATGAAAGGGCACTTATTGACTATGCATATTGTCCTGAAAAGCAGTTGCTTACAACCTTCTATACCTCAAAGACAACTTGTTGCCATACAAATTGTACAGTTCATAGACAACAGAAATGGGGAGAAACTGATGTAGACGAGCATATTACTTGTGGGTTTACTTGTTTTAGAAGAAAATTCCACATGAAATATTTTTAGGGGAAAGGGAGAGAAAAGAGGGAGGGTGGGAACAAGGGGCTTTTCTTCTAAGAGACTAACTGAAAAGATCATAGATTCGTCAACATTAGCAAATAGCTGACCAAAATACAACAATATTTTTATGGTATTGGTTTCCATCAAAAACTAAAACTTGAACAAATAGGAATTGAAATATTTGACAATTAAATCCTATTTTTCAAATTAAATAGACAATTCAAGATTTTTCCTCAAATCCATGTGGTAAGAATGTGAAAATATCTGCACTGGACATGCATCCATAACCAAATTATAGCAATGAACTTATCAAAAACCATTTATTGCAGTCATACCTGAATAGTCACCATATTTTCTACCACTTGATCCTTATTTTTCTCCTATATGATTACGCTCTGGCCACTGCAGCACATAAAACATAATCAGCACTTGATGAATAAGCATGGCATATGCTTTCTTTAACAAAGGGACAATACAACCAGACAGTATGTGAATCCTCAATTTCTCACCTATCAACAGATAACTAGATAGGAACAGATCTCAGCTGTAGGCTTAACTTAAAGAAGCAACCAGCTAAAGTGATTCAGAAAGCTCAACTTTTGTGACAGATTAGACACGAAAGAGTCAGGATTGAGCATTTTCATTCTTGATTATGTGTGAGGAAACTTTCTAATGGGTTTTCATACACTTGACAGCCATAAAAGGCTGAAAGCTAAAATTGCACAGACATGAATATGAAAACCAGTAAAAATAAAAAACATTTCTCAGTAATTTCTCCACTTTACACAAATGTAAAAAATAAGATTCGAAGATGGCCTTTTGGATCATAAATGTGGACAAGTAAAAGTACCATATATTTTTACAATTAATCCAACGATAACTTCCACAGATATCAGAAATTAAAGAATACCCAATTGGTGCTGCAATGAAACGAATGAAAACAAGTTTTTTCATTCCTTTGGTTTCTTAATTCTTACCAAGTAGAAGGTCAAAAGGCTCTCTTGAATTAAGCTCAGTTAGGGTTCCGCAAGGAGAAAACTCTCCCTTTCCAACGTGTTCTTATTGCTTCTTATAAATAAATAACAGAATATCTTCTTTTTATTTTTTAAATAAAAAAAGAAACTAAAAAATTTTAGACAACCAGAAATGAAATTCAAAGGAAAAATGAAAAGTACAAAGATTGAAGAGAGCAAGTTCTTGTACTAGTCTGAAACTTTTCCCTCAATAGTTTCAGTGCCTATAACCCCTCTTACCCATGCTCAAAAGAAGACAGAATTACGCCTCTTACCTTGTGTCGTTGATGATGGGAAATGAATCAGTAAGGAGAGCGAAGCCAGAGGAAGCAAACAAAGCAAATGGAGAAGCTGCAGCGTCGAAACACTTGAACAGAAGTGATAGCGGCAGCGCGGGCGTGGATACTGGCATTTGGTAGTAGGGATAGCGTGGTCATTCTTCATCTTTCACGATAGAGAAGAAAAAGTCAAGAAAGGGAAGGGAAATTGGGTAGCGGCTGCAGCGTGGCTCTCTTGCACAATGAAGACGGGGAATTAGGGTTTCTTTCTTTATATGTTAATTTTTTATATAACATCGTATTTCTAATTTAATTTGGTGGGGTTTCTATGGTTTGTGATCTAGACATGAAAGTTTTAGAGTTTTAAAAGTCTCAGGTTCGAGTTGAAATAAAAAAAATTATAATGATATTTTTTAGATCTCTGATATTTCAGTATCGGTGATCTCTGATATTTAATTTAATGATACATTAGTATCAGTAATTTCTGATACATATTTATTAAAAGCGGAATATGGTGCAAAGTTAAGTAATTATTGATATTTTTTTCAATGTGTCAGAAACTAAAGTGTCAATAAAAGTTATTTTTGTAGTAGTGCACCGTCAGACCCACCAAATCAATCCATATAACTATGTCATATTTATTGGTCTCACCACCTCAGTCAGCACCTCGGTGCATACTGCGTTAATAAGACCGACCACTATTAAATTTTCTCCTGGAATAGAGGTGTGAAGTTCCTCCAACAGCCATCTCACAAGCCAGGAGCAAAAGAGCACTTAACGAGCACATGCAAGGTATGTTTCATCATTTGAAAAACATCATAGAACAAATAAGCTTATTACTTAAGGTGATAGCTGATAAGTTAATGAGCAATTATATACCGTTTATATATATATATTTGGAATTATAATGACATTACTAGTGATATTTTTTAATTGAAAAAATTTTATTGAGACCGATCAATATCAAGTGCGGTTCGAATTACTGCATCCATGTCGAGGAAGAATAGTTTCCCGTTACTTATTAAATTTAACAACAAAATAATGAATAAAATTTGAGCCTAACCAGAATGTAAATTGCTCAATTTTAAGTTAGCTTGGGTTAAAATATTTTCAAATTGCTCAATTTTAAGTTAGCTTGGGTTAAAATATTTTCAAACTAATTTTTTTTATGAGTTGAATGAACTACTGGCAACCTCTAAAAACCTCTTAAAACCCCTTTAGATACCTTATAATTTTATCCTTCACTAAAATTATATTTTTGGACAAAAAATAAAATTTAATAAAAACTGCCCTTGATTTTTAAGCAAATGTTCACAAAGTAAACACACACACAAAAAATATATATATATATATATTTTGCTAAAAATTTCCATGCAATCAAAAAAACGTAAGTTTTTAAATTTTTCATTATTATTTGGAAACAAAATTTTTTGGTTACGTTCAATTGTAATGATGAGAAAGATGAAACATAAAAAAAAACAAATGAAATTGGGTTTAATGAGGAATATGCTTAATTAAGGTTATTTTTGTCATTAGGGGAGAAGTTATGACAAATTATATTATTTTTAATTATTTTAATTGGGGTGACTAAAGAAAAGTGGTGTATGAGCACCTCAAAAATAAAACCGTGCGGGCCTTATTAAGGCTCAAAGCAGACAATATCTTGTCAAGTTTGGATTGAGTCATGATAGATGATATTAGAGCCACTCCATGTATCCTCTTAAATGATGGTGGGGAAAATCTCAATGAGGATGCTAAGTTCATAAGGAGGGTGTAAGTAACACCGTAGACAAATCTCCCATTGACAAAGTACGAGAGAGATGCTGGGTTTATAAGGGGTGATCCACACTTTAATTGGCAAGATACATTTTGGTGTGTATGGACGCCCTAGAAACAAAACCATGTGGTCCTTATTAAGGCCAAAGCAAACAATATCTTATTAGGTCTAGGTTAGGTCATGATAGATGGTATCAAAATAGCTCTACGTGTCCTCTTGAATAATGGTAGGGTAAACCTCGGCGAGGGCGTGAGTCCTTGAGGAGGTGTGTGGAACACTCTAGGCAAATCCCACATTGACAAAAAATACAAGAGAGATGCTTGATTTATAAGAGGTGATTTATACCTTAATTATCATGACGCGTTTTGGGGTATATAAACATCCTAGAAACAAAAACTGTATGCGCCTTATTAAGACTCCAAAACAAATAATATCTTGTCAAGTCTAGGTTAGGGCATGATATAAATAAACTTATCAATATATATTTTGTCAAAAATTCAATAGAGTCCTCTATATTTTTACATTTCTAACTTATAAATATGCAAAACAAGCATTTCCAAAATAATTAAATAGACAACCAAGTTCATTAATCACCTTCTCAACCATAATACCACACTTCATAGTAAATAATATACTTAAGCATTCTGATATTAAATGATCTCATGCAAATATTACTTAACATCTCCACAATATCAAAAAAGTATATTTTAGCAAATTCCAACAAACACTAAACATTCATATTCATTAAATCATAATATAATTATACAATTCAAAATAAGGTGATCAAAATGCCCTAATAATATCATATATGTTTCCTAGCACCATCATGTGGCCAAAAATTAAAAATAACTGTAGTCTCTGGGTTGACTAATGTACTTACAACCTTTTATGGGGGGAAGGAAAAGGGAAAATATAGTAAAGTGGGCTGAATATAAAACTTAGTGAGTGGATAATAGGTTTTGAGAATAAATTTATTTTAAAATAATTATATTATTGCAATATGCAATATCGTCAAACTATACATAAAAATGTAAGTAAAATGTTTAAACTTTAAGTCAAGTAATTAGCTAATACTGTACGTAGTAACCATGGAAATCACATCAAAAGACAATATAAATATATGATTCCAAACTTTCATTAAACAAGCACCTAGGAGAATAACCTTGTCATACATAGACCTCATAGAGGGTGATACAATGACATATTAAAAGTGTACTAATGTGTTCATACTATAACTACTAGACCAATGATGTACCATCTCATATATCTTCTTATATTACATGCGTAAAATAGACCTCAAAAGGCAGAAGCTCCAAAGCACACGATCTAAAGCTCAGTATATGCTCAAATGGGCCCCAAAGGTCTCCATCTCAACTTTATCTCTATAATAGAATCTCTATAACTGGAGAGGAGGTTAATGTCTGAATTATGAAATAAACTTTTATACATATGCAAATAAGTATTTTAAACATGCTTTAAATTTATATCCCCTTTTCATTAAAATGCTCTCATGTATTTGTAATCAAAATAAATAAACAAAACTGTTTATCATATCCTTAAAGAGAAGAAATACATCAATATACAAATAAAATATGTTTTCTACAAAACATAATCGAAGTTCCAAATATTACTTAATAAATATGCTTTATATTACTAAAATTAAGATGGAAAGAAAAATATTGACGTAAGTTTAGTATATTCCACTCACAACGATGATATTCAAGTTCAATTACTATCGATGTCCATAGATTGACTCAAGTTAGTGGCTCCTCCTAAATCAAACAAATAAACAACATAACTACTTTATGAATATGAGAAAAAATAGCTAACTTTATGCAAAGTATTTACACAATGGATGTTTACCTCAAAACTTATAACTTCTAGATCCATACTTGTAAGTTTATAATTACCATATTCCTTTAAAGTCATATAGTACACCTTATGTGCAAAATTCCATATTTCACCCTTAATAATTTTATTTTCAAATTGTATAATACTAGCAAATAAAAAAGGATCTGGTGTAATTAATAGAAGGCATCATTATTAGGCTCAAGCTATTACAAGGAGTTGTTATCTGTTTAAATTGACTACATTGAAAGTTGTAGCTACTTCAACAAAAAAAAAAATCTCATTGCTAACTACAAGCTACTAAACATAATATAAAACCATAAGCTAATTACATAATGAATCAAGAAAATGGTAAGGGCGACGTGTCTGTGGCTTCAGAATGCCTTATTGGTAACTTTGTGCTCCTAAAATAATCTGCTATTTACAAAAATTAGCTTAAGAGCAACTTTATCCATCTTTGGAAATCCTAATTATAAATAAAGTATAAAAATTTTTAAATTAACTCATTCCCATAAAATTCAATATAAATAGAGATAAAATGATAGAAATCTTATTTTCTTGAGTGAGAAATTCAACTTGCATGCTTAATTTATGCCTCTTTCACTCTAAATACACAATCTCTCTCTATACTTCTCACCTTCAATTTTTTCCTTAATGGTGATGCAACGGAAGTTTAATGTTCAAAAATATTCCGTTGATTCTAGAGAATATTAGAATAAAAGAACAAACTAAATTGACGTTTATTCCAAAGAATATCACGAATTTAGAGTTAAGACTCGTTGATTCCACAGAATATCAAGAATTAACTAAACTCAAATACTCACACAGAGATTTGAAATATGAAAATATTACAAAACTCGAATTTACCTCTAAAGGCTACAAGGGAGGATAATTTATATTAGTAGTAGTTATCTCTAACATGAAGAGAAAGGAAAAAATATATATATAAGAAAGGAAAACAAAGGTCCTAAATCTTAGATAATAAAGAAGCTAATCCAAATATGATAAAGATTCATAGTCTGCATCATTTCTCTCAGGTGGGAGAAAATTCACCCTCGAATTTGGATTATCAGTAACAAAATCTTCATCATGATCACCTATATAAGAAATACGATGTTTGATATTGAATACATCTATGGTGCAGATATGACTACGAAGCTTTAATCTATAAGCATTAGGATTTGTCTTCCCTACAATCTCCAAAAGGTTTGATTTTCCTGGTAGAAAGCTTGTCGTACTCACCAATTGAGAACCTATCTATTGTTAGGATTGCCTAAACAAGATATCTCATATGAAATTCTAAAGCTTGACACCTTTTGTCAGACTCAATTTTATAACCTTCAGTAGTCTTTTTCAAAAACTCCTGCATAGCTATATGAATCTTCTAAAGCTGCTTAATAAAGTCTTCTGCTTTGTTGCTCTTACGAACTAAATCTGGAACTAGAGCTAAGTCGATTGGGGCTCGTGGATTATATCTGTAATTCACTTAAAAAGGGCTTAAACCAGTACTACGTTTAACTGTATGGTTATAAGTAAACTCGACTCGATATAACTTTTAATCTCATATCTTTATGTTATCGCCAACTAGACTGCGTAGATGGTTTTCTAAAGAGCGATTAACAACTTTAGTTTGTGCACTTGTTTATGGATGGTAAGCACTTTTGAAATTCAGGTGAATGTTAATCAAATTCCACAATGTCTTCCAAAAATAGCTAAGAAATCATGTATTTCGGTTAAATACTATAGAACTTGGTAAAGCCATGCAATTTATAAACTTTTTTGAAGAATAGACAAGCACCAGTTAAGGCATCTGCAGTCTTCTTACACGCAATAAAGTGAGCCATTTTCATACTCTTCTAAGTGCAGGGTAATCCCAAAACAAAATCCATACTAATGTTAGCCCAAAGTTGTATTGGAATTGGAAGCGACATATATAATCTAGCATTAATTGCAATGCCCTTGGAAACTTAACAAATGTGAAAAGTCTCATATGGTGATAGACATCACATTTCATTGTAGGCTAAAAAATAAGTTTTAGATATTAAAGCCAGAGTTTTGTCGCAACCCATGTGGCCTTTGTTATGTAATTCTGTAATGATTTTTAGTCTTAAACTTGAGTCAAGAACACATAACTGATTACCCTTGAAAAAGAATCTGTCATGTAAATGATAGTGTGAATGAAACCCTATAACAACATCTTCTAATAAACGAGCAAAGAAAGGGTCACTAGCATATAACTCTCGAAATTTATCAAATCCGAGAATTTGATTATGTATATGTGTTAACAAGAAAGATTGTCGACTAAGTGCATCTGTTACCTTGTTGGATTTGCTAGAGTATACTTTACTATAAAAGTAAACCGCTAAAGGAATGATGTCCATATCGCATGTAGTTGAAAAACCTTGTCTAGACTATTGAGATGTTTCAAAGCGGTATGATCAGTGTATAAAATAGAGTCCTTATGAATCAGATAAATGAAGCCAATTTTTTAATGCCTGGACTATTGCATAAAACTCAATATCATAAGGGTTGTAACGTGTCTTTCCTCCATTCAATTTCTTGTTGAAATAAGCTATATGCTTACTTTACTCGTTAAGAATAACTTCAATTTCTACTTTGGATGCATCAAAATGCACCTTAAAAGTGAGAGAAAAGTCTGGTAATGCAAGTACTAGAGCAGTAACCAACTTCTCTTTGATAATCTCAAATGCTTTAGTAGTTTCTTTTGTTTAAAAGAATTATTTTCCTTTCATGCAATCTGTGATTAACACTATAATAATACTAAAATAAGGAATGAATTGCCTGTAAAAAGATGCCAATCCATGGAAACTTCGATGGCGGATAAAATAGTTGGTTGTGGCCAATCTCAAATAGCATCCACTTTTGATTGATCAACACATATATCATTTGTTGACACCACATATCCTAAAAATAATATTTTCATTGCTAAGAAAATACACTTGTTTATTGTAGTGTATAAACTTGCTACCCTTAAAGCTAAAAGTACTTCCCTTAAATATTGCAAATGTTGTTTGTGGTTGGTACTATATATTGGTATATTATCAAAGTAAACAACCACAAACTTTTCAATGAAAGAGTGAAGAACTTGATTCATAACTCCCATGAAAGTACTTGGAGCATTATATAGGCCAAACGACATTATTAACCAGTTGTATAACACTTTACAAGTTTTAAAGGTTGTTTTCAATTCATCTCCAAGTCATTTTCGAATATAATGGTTGTCACTTTTCAAATCAACTTTGGTAAAAATCGTTGCCTCATTGATCTGATTTAATAAGTCATCTAATCAAGTGATTGGAAAATGATATCGATCTGTAATTTTATTGATAGCTCGACTATCCATGCACATCCCCTAAGAACCATCTTTTTTAGAGTTAACAAAGCAAGGATTGCACAGAGACTAAGACTTTCACAAATAAATCCTTTTTCTAGTAACTCCTTCACGTAGTGTCTTAATTCCTCATGTTCCGTGGAATTGATATGATAGTGAGGTTGATTTGGTAACATAGAACTTGGTATCGAATCAATTTGGTGTTGTATATCCCTATAAGGTAGCAAACCTATTTTAGCTTGTTTTCTTGAAATTCTTATAGTATAGATGTCAGCTTTAGGAATTTTTGAATTACTATGACTCTCTTTTTCCAATAAAATATAAACCCTCTTCATCTTTATTACAACATTTATAAATTGTTTCTTACCTAAAAAATAATTACCTAAGTCTTGTTTAAGAGTGAGTGCCTTATTAAGTAGGAGAACGATCTTACTGTTGTTAAACGTAAAACTATAAGTATTTCTTTTCTCATTGTGTACTATGTTTCGATCATACTGCCAACGTTTGCCTAGCAATAGATGACAAGCATCTATAACCATAACATCTCACCAAATTTGGTTTTTATAGATTGATCCAATGAATAAGGAAACTAAGCAATGTTTTAATACTTTTACTTGATTTCCTTTCTTCAACCATGTGAGCTTGTATGAATTTTGATGATGTTTTGTCTTTAAATTTAGTTTCGTTACAACTTCTTCTAAAATAAGATTCTCTCAATTGCCCGAGTTTATGACCATACGATATACTTTTTCTCTAATTGTGCGAGTAGTTTGAAAAATATTTGGTCGTAACCACTTGTCTTTATCTTGACCTTTATGAGTGAAAATGAGTGATTTACAATCAATATTGTCTTCTATCACCATGTTATTCAACGAATTGTGCACTCCCACTACTATCAAAAGTTGGTTGTTTAACAAACTCTTCAGTTTCTTCCTCCTAGTAGTTTTCACTTTCCTCAGTGCCCACAAATAAGCTTTTTATGTACTTTCCTCCTTTCTTACACTCTATCATTGGGAACCTACTTTCTTTGTAATTGAAACAATTTAATCTCGAACTCGAAGATTATGTTTTGTTGCTTTGACCATTTTCACTAGATTTATTAGTTTTATTTAGAGGATATAAATGAGTGAAATTGCAGAATTGGGAAGTCGAGTTGGAATCATCACAAACAACCCTTCGAGAACCATGAAAATTTGAGTCACTAGTACGCTAACTAAATTATTTCTCTAACTGCAAAACCTATTGGTGTGCTTCTGAGACAGAATATGGATCAAGTAAATTCAACTTATCTTAAAACTATGATTGTAGGCCTCTAATATAGCAAGAAATCAGTTGTTCTTCTATCTCTGCCAAGTTATTACGCGCTACTAACCAATGAAATTCTATGGCGTAATCATCTATCACTTGTCTTAAATTCTATAGTTGTTGGTATAATAGTTTGGCGTAATTAGAAGGTAAGAATGCTCCATGTAAGTGCTTCTTCAGCTTTGCTGAAGAGTTAATCTTCTTTTTTCCTTGCCTCATTCTTATGAGCTTTGTTTGTTGCTACCAAGCTGTTGCCCTTCCATAGAGCTAAGTTGCTACAAGCAAGATTAATTTATTATCAGAAACCTCGTTGTTTTCAAAGACTTGCTCAATGGCATCAATCTAATCTAATAATTCTTTTGGCTGACCACTTCTTTGGAATTCAAGGATGTTAATTCTCAATCCAGATTTCCATCTTTTATTGTTAGTAGACTCAGTTCAATGTCGACGTCTAGTGAAGGGATTAACAAAGTTATTACTTGATTTTTCGTCACATTTTGGTGTACGATGACGTTTAGCGAGTAACTCTACTGTTTATGTAGTTAATATATCAATCTTCTCTACTATGCTAACCATAACTTCATCTCTAAAAATATCATCTTGATCACAATTTGCTATATAAGGGGATGCTCACGGGCTTTTCTTAAAGGCATTTTTTCCCAATTTGTTTTTTTTAAAGGTCTAAAACTAAATTGAAAATTGAGTAAAATTCTGCATAAAACTATAATTAAATAAAAGTTTAGGTTTCCAGTGATGGTGGTTGGAAATCAAGAAAGGATGGGTGGATCCGAAAGATTTTAAGTCGGTAAGTATGATGGTGATGGTGATTTGTCAAAAAAGGTGGTGATTTAGTTAGAGGTGGCAGTTTGGTGTTGGCTTTGATTTCAGCGATTGGTTCATCGATCAACGATGGGGAATGGTGAAAAAGGTTAAGCTCGTAGGAGGCATAGATTAATAGTGGCGATGGTGGGTAAATCGCGGCGAAAATTAACAAATAGTTAACATTGGGGTTGCATGAATTTTAGCAGATTCTAGCGATTTCAATGACAAAATGGCGGTGTTCAAGGTTGAGCCTTGATGATCGGCTTCCTCTGAATGTGTTGATGATGACTGATCGTCAAAAAACCAATGAGAAAGAATGCTGGGCGCCATGGATGGCAGCTATTGCGACGGCTTCCAAGTTGTTGAATTATCTTTTGTTTTTTGAATTTTTTTTATAAGGTAAACGGTTTTAAGGGAAACAAAAGGATAAGTGTTAAGGACAGTTAAGAACCAGGCTTTGGCTCTGATATCAAACTGATGCAGCGAAAGTTTAATGTTAAAAAATATTCCGTTGATTCTAGAGAATATCATAATAAAAGAAAAAAACTAGATTCATGTTGATTCAAAAGAATTCCACGAATTTAGGGATTAAGACTCATTGATTTCATAGAATATCGAGAATTAATTAAACTCAAATACTCACATAGAGATTTGAAATCTGAAAATATTATTAAACTCGAATATGTCTTTATAGACTACAAGAGAGAGCTATTTATAATAGTAGCAGTTATCTTAAATCATGAAGCAAAAGGAAAACAAAAGTCTTAAACCTTAGATAATAAGAAAGCTAATCCAAATATAATAAGAATTCCTAGTCTGCATCATATGCATACTCCCAAATGAATTTAAAATTGCAAGCACTTCAAAGTGATTCCTTAAATCAATTTTGGAGGACACAAATCTTAATTTTTCATTACTGCGGCCCTTTAACCATTAGATTTTACAACCTACCTCTAGTGGGGACACACGAGGTCATGTGTGTTAAGCTATTGGAATCACACGGTTAGGCCATATGTGTCGGGCTCCTAGACTTGTGTGCGACCATTGCCAGTCTAATGTTGTGGATTTTGCTAGTTGCACCATGTGGTAGGTTCGACTTTGATCGGGGGTGGTCGTTCGATTTAAGTTTCGAAATTTATTTCGAGTTTCAATTTAGTTTAGGTTAACTCTAAAATTCAAATAGTTTGAAATCTAAAGCTGATTGAGTTGCAATTTGGTTTGGGTTAAACCCGAACCAAACTTAAAACCTGATCCAGTTAGTTAAAAAAAAAAAAAAATTCTTTCCTTCCAACCCTCATTTTTCAATTTTCATGAAGCTAACCTCTCTTACTTAAATCAAACTCATCATTATCACTCAAATTAAACATTGCCTTTAAACTGCTAGCATGATCGTCGTCGCGCCACCATCGCAGCTAGTACGTCAGTCGTCTCTCTTCTCTGAGTTGTTATCTTAGCTTTGCTCTCAATTTCTAATGGTGTTTGGTCGATTTGGACTAGATCGGTGATGGGATCAACAGAGGGGATAGAAGTACACACGCACTATAGAGATCGGGGGCATTCGGTTGATCAGAAGTATAAATCAATACCATCAAAACCAAACACATAATAACTTAACAAGTGCAATTTCTAGGAAAAAGTTTATTTTTTGGATATGTACAATCTGCATGTAGCATCAATTTGCACTATGTACTACACCCTCAACGATTCTTTTTAGACAACTTTTCGTTTATCCATGATAATCTAACATTTTGCTTTTATTTTTAAACCATAGGTAAGTATTAAGGGAAATTCTATAATGTCATGGTTAAAATTATGGCATTAATGTTGTAATAAATATAAATTTTGTAAATTATACATAAGACTAATAAATAAATTATAAAATAAGAAAATTGATATAAGAGAGGTAAATTGGTATTTTAAAATTATAAATAAAACAAATATTTGTAAAAACAACATAAAACTTATAAATCAATAATAAACTTTAATTTAAAAATAATTTATATATTTAATTTATTTAAGCGAAGAAAAAAAAACTACTCATCAATTGAAAACAAAAAAATTATATTGAAAACAATTAGAATAAATTTTATTAAATTAATTTAACCATAAATTCTATATTCATACTAGAGCATTTGTGAAATTTTATTTCTCATTTTCTATCATAGTGTTTGTTTACTATGCAAGTTAATTGAGCAAAGTTTTTTTTTTTTTTTTTTATTTTAATGTGGATCAAGCCAAAACAAAATAAAATGACATTCTTTTATTACCAGACATACATGAAATATCCAAAAAAGTGGATCCAATTTTTTTTTTACATATTTCATGTGGTTTCAAACTTTACTTTTTATTTATACTAAAAGATTATTTGGGGTTATTGTTGAGGAGGTTTAGAAGGATCACTTATCTTACAAACAATTTTGAAAAATATGAGAATATTTTTTTCAAAATTTGATTTTGATAATATGTTTTATCCTTAATAAAATTTCACATATTTTATAACATGTATTACATAAATCCAAAATTATCATTATTCAATTTAGAAATAAAAATAGTAAATATATAAGGTAATCATTTTTATAGTGAGTTTTTATTATACATTTGTAAGTTTTTTTGTTTTTAGTAACTCTTATAATATATACTTGTTTTACATTTCATTTATAAGTCTTCTATTTCATTTACATAATTTATATGTTATTTTACAATTAATGTTGATTTATAAGTTTTATATTACATCTTTAAGTTTGTATTTTATTTACCAATAATACATTATTTTGCTACGACTATATTAATTTACTTGTTTTATGTTCTATTTATAGGCCTTATATTTTATTTATTTTATTTTATACTTAATGTTGATTTACAAGTTTTATATTAAATCTGCAAGTTTATATTTTGTTTACTAATAATACATCATTTTACCATTCTTATGTTGATTTACTTATTTTACTTTCTATTTACAAGTTTTAGGTTCCATTTCCACAATTTATATTTTATTTTACACTTAATATTGATTTACAAATTTTATATTATATCTATAAGTTTTTGTCCCATTTATCAGTAATACAACAGTTGACCACTATTATGTTAATTCACTTATTTTAACTTCCATTTACAAATCTTATATTCTATTTACATGATTTATGTTTTGTTTTACACTTAATGGTAATTTAAATATTTTATGTTAAATTATATGTCTTATATTTCATTCACATAATTTATATTTAATTACAGTATTGATGCCATGATTTTAATTATGGCATTATGAAATGACCCTAATGATTAATTTTATAACAAGGAATCTCATATTTTATTAACATAATTAAGAAACAATCCAAAAGATAAAAGAAAAATATATATTTTAGTTCAGGGTGAAACTAGAGGTGGGTAATGGGCCAAACGACACGAGGCATGGCACGGGCACAGCACATTTTCGTACAGCATGGCGCGGCATAGCACGAGCACGTTTCGGCGAAGCACGCAACATGGCACGACAAGCACGTGGGTCGGGCCAGGCTTAAAATTTTAGTCACACAATCCTTAAAAACATTGTATAATTAGAGATGAGTCAAAATACGGAACGCGAAAAAGTACACAATAAGCACTTTTCATTATTAATGAAAGTAAACTAATCACTTCAACTTGAAATATATGTTGGAACAGCATATATCAACACCTATGCTGCAGAAATGGCTGACGAAGTTAATTTGTTATGATTTTGAAATTATTTTCAGAAGTAGAAGAGAAAATAAAGCGATTGATGCCTTGTCTAGGCTACACAAATCCACAGAGAACACGTTGGTAATGGCAATCTCCTTTCCTATAGGTGTGTGGGTGGAACAACTCAAACAAGAATGGCAACAAGATTAAGAAAATCAGAAACTGATTCAAGAAATAGTTACCAAAAGCGCCTCACATTCGAAATTTACTTGGGAAAATAATTTACTCAAGTATACGGGAAGACTTTGGGTTGGCAAACATTCAGATTTGAAGCAGCTCATTATGACTGAGGCTCATGGTGGAACAGAAGGTGGGCATTCGAGGCTTAAAAATACTTTAGCCAGAATTAGATGATCTTTTTGTTGGAAGAAGATACGTAGGAAATTTGTTCTTTTGTGGCAGCTTGTGACATTTGCCAATTAAATAAACATGAAAATGTGTTATCTCCTGGTTTGTTGCAGCCCCTACCAATTCGTGAGCATAATTGGAATGATATATCAATGGATTTCATAGAAGGATTGCCAAAGTCTGGTGGTAAGCAAGTTATTTTTGTGGTTGTGGATAGGCTGAGTAAGTATGCACACTTCATGCCCTTAAGTCATCCATATAGTGCTCTTGATGTTGCGCAACATTTTCTAGATAATGTGTATAAGTTGCACGGCTTGCCAAATTCTATCATTAGTGACTGAGATAAAGTTTTTACTAGTACTTTTTGGCAAAATCTCTTTTCCTTGTTGAATGTGAACTTGTTGATGAGCACCGCCTACCACCCTCAAACAGACTGTCAGACTGAAGTGGTTAACAAATGCTTAGAACAATACTTGCGGTGCATGACAGGTGATAGGTCCAAAGAATGGGTGAAATGGCTTCCTTTGGCTAAATACTTCTTATCATTTATCAATTCGAATGACACTGTTTGAAGTTGTTTATGGTAGGTCACTTCCTTGGCATATTGCTTATATTCCTGGTAAGTCTACTGTGGCAACTGTTAATTTGAGCTTAAGGGATAAGGATGCTATAATACGTCTGCTGAAAGCCAATTTGATGGATGCTCAAGCTCGAATGAAACTTCATGCTGATAAGAAGAAATCCAAGAGGGAATTTAAGGTGGGTGATATGGTATTTCTACGGTTGTAGCCTTATAAACAAGTAAGCTTGTCAATGCACAACAATAGGAACTTGTCTCCAAGATTTTACAGGCCTTATAGGGCTATACAAAAGATTGGACAAGTTGCCTATAAGTTAGAGCTGCCTATAGAGTCCAAAATTCATCCTGTTTTTCACGTTTCATGTTTGAAGAAGAAAGTGGGAGATGCTGTCACTCCAATTATAGAATTACCAACAATGCAGGAAGATGGGCACCTACAGTCAGTACCTGTTTATGTTTTGGACAGGAGAGTAGTCAAGCGAAACAATCATCCATTAGTGCAGTGGTTGGTTAATTGGTCTAACTCCTTTCCTGAAGATGCGACTTGGGACGATGCATTTAAGATTCAGGAGAAGTTTCCTTTGTTCAAGCCTTCAGGTCAAGGCTTTTCTTAGGGGGAATGTAGCGGCTATTTTATTTTTGGCAATAATTTATTTTGATTAGCTATTTTTTAAGTATTTTGAATTGCTATTTTCATTTTTTAGATGAATTTGAGAGTGTTTCCTTCTGAGAATTGTGGCTTAGTCAGTTTTGGGCTCTTGACTCTTGCTTTTAAAGGGTATTTTGGTTGCTGTAAGGGGATAAGAAAAAGTTACCAATAAACTCAGATTTTTTTTTTGCAGTCAAATTAGTGTTTCTTCTCCCTGGCTGTTTCACAAAACCGCCTTCCTTTTCCACAACTGCATCATTATTAAGCTTATACGAAGGAGGATCTGGAGGGTACCAAATATCAGGCTGAGGAGGAACATTTTGGCAAGTGATAGATTGACCAGGTAGCCCAGCTTTGATAGATTCCAGTAAAATTTCAGCCCTATTTAAAACTTGATGGCAATCCTCCCTTGAATTACCATATAAAGCCTTATTTCGTGATTTCCAAATTGACCAAGCCACCCCCGTAAACAAAACAAACTCCTCCTCTTGACAAAATTTCAGCCCCTTTTTTAGCAAAACAAGAGAATGGCATAGAAGCTGTACTGGCAAACCAAGGAAAGCAAGGCTTGAGCTTCCAGACTTTCCTTGCATATTTACAAGCAACAAGGCTATGAAAGACATCTTCCACCCTAGCATGACATCTATGAAAAAATTCATTATTCAAGATTTTCCTTGTGGCCAAATTATATTGAGTGGGGAGAATGTCTTTTAAGGCTTTGCAAGAAAAGATCTTCGTCTTTGGAAGAACTGGGAGGTGCCAGATAAATTTCCACCAACTAGAAAGACTCTCCGAAGAAGAAGGAAAGTCTGGGAATCTTAGTCTCAATGCAACTTGGTACCCACTCTTCACCGAATAAACACCCCTTCTGTTAAAATGCCAAATTAACTTGTCTATCGTAGGCACATTAGGCACTGGAATCTTAAGAATTTTGGCAGGATCACCTGGGAGAAAATATGCTCTAATGAGCTCTTCATTCCAATCTCCATTTTTGCTTAACAATGTGGCTACAGTGGTGTCTGAAGATAGAGTGTGAGGAGAGAAAGGTCTGAATGTGTAAGGTCGAGGGATCCAGTTATGACTTACAAGAATATCCTTCCCATCACCTACTCTCCATCTCGAACCTTTCTCAATTATCTTCCTACCCTAAAGCAAACTCCTCCAAATATAAAAAGAATTATTACGCAGCTTACTCTCGAGGAAAATACCTTGCAGTTAAAACTTTAGCCACCAAAGAAAACAGTTGAAGAAGAATCCGCCAGCACTGCTTAGCCAAAAGAGCTTGGTTAAAGGCAATCAGATCTCGAAAACCCATTCCGCCTTTACATTTTGGTTGGCAAAGAAACCTCCATTGAACCCAGTGAATACCCTTCGACGAGGAAGAATGACTCCACCAATAATTAGCCACCATATGCTGCAATTCAAAACAAAAACCAGGAGGCAATTTAAAAACACTCAGAGAATGTGGGGATTGCTTCCGCCACAGCCTTTAGCAAGACTTCTTTTCCACCACAAGAAAATAACTTAAATTTCCAACCTAAAATTTTGTTTCTAATCCTCTCCTTCAACATGGAAAAAGGTTGAGACTTTTTTCTACCAATCACTGAAGGAAAACCAAGGTACATATCATGGCAAGAGACAGCAATCAAATGAAAAGTGCTTTGAATCGAACTGACAGTGGTTGTTGAAGCGTTAGGACTAATTAAAATAGAAGATTTACTGTAATTAATCACATATCCGGGTACCTCAGAGTAATTGTCAAGGAGGCTCTTCAAGTGTGCACACTCTGCTGCAACTGCACGAGCAAAAATTAGGCTTTTATTGGCAAAAAACAGATGCGAGATCGATAAACCTGCTCGACGATATTGGATACCGAGAATTAAATTGCTAGCCTCTATTTATTGGAGCATGGATGAAAGGGCCTCTGTGCATAAAATGAAAAGATATGGAGACGATGGACAACCTTGCCGTAGCCCTTTTTAAGGAATTATATTGCCTGTAACTTCACCATTAATCAGGAGAGAAAGGGAAGAGGATGAGACACATTTGTATATAGTCTGTACAAAATTATTGCCCAGCTTTAACATTTGATTCTGTCTTAGGCTTTACTAACATCCAATTTTAAGGCCACCGAACATTGTTTCCCTCTCCTCTTGTTTCGAATTTTATGAAAGGCATTCATAACCTATAATAATGTTATCTGTAATCAGTCTGCCAGGGACAAAAGCACATTGGTTTAAGGATATAATCTCCTGCAAAATGGGTTTCAACTGATTTGTTTAAACCTTAGCAATAATTTTGTAAAGGACATCGCAAAGGCTTATTGCTCGAAAATCGCCCACTCTACACGGAGCATTAACCTTGGAAATTAATATAACATGGGCATGATTAATCTTGTGCAGATCACCGCCTTCATTGAGAAAGCTCAGACATGCATCAGCCAGGGAATCACCAATCAAACTCCAATAGGATTGAAAGAAAGAGACAAGGAAACCATCAAGGCCTGAAGCTTTATTCAGATTCATCTGAAATAGAGCGTCACGGTCCTCTTCCTTTGAGAACACACGAGTAAGTATTACATTCATCTCATCAGTACCTTTTGGCTGTAAAGAGACAAGAGCATCCTCAATACAACGAGGTGAAGGGTTGGCAGATTTTGTTTTTTATTTGAAAAGAAAGTATACCTTTCATTACTCATAGAGAGAGCAAATACAAGACATCAACTGGAAATTTATCCAGCTATACAAAGGAGTCTAGCTTCCTTAAGGCTAACTTTGCCATAGAGTGAGCCAAGGTGTTACAACTTCTAAATATATGTTGAGATTTAAAATTTTAAAAACTCTTCTTAGTTTCCAAAATGTCGAAGATCACCAAATAAGTTTCTGCCAAGGTACCCATCTTGTTGTTTATTAGCTCTATCACTCCCTTCGAGTCCGATTCTATGACCACATAAACTGCTTCAGCCTTGAGAGCTACCTGCAATCCACACAAAACAGCATTTGCTTCTGCCATCTCCACATTACCAGCATTCTTCTCTGTTTTAACAGCAGTAGCAATGACTTCACCTTTATAAGTTCTGATAACAACTCCCAGCCCAGCTAATCTGTTTTCCCCATCCATTGCAGCATCCACATTAATTTTCACCCATCCCTCTCCTGGTGGACACCACTGCTGTTGCTTTTTAGTAACCCTTTCAACACAAAAGTCCATTTTTGGTGTCTTAATTCTTTTAACAGAATCAGCAACAGAACAAGCTCTGGCTACCAACCTCACTGGATCTTCATTAACCCCTTTAAACAACAATTTATTTCTAGAAAGCTAATTAATAAATTCAGCCTCAACCTCTTCAGGCTCTTCTTTCCATATATTATGTCCATCCAAGATCCCTTCAATCAAATTCCGCCGCCTTCTTGAATTTGCTTTCGCATGACAAAATCTCGTATTCTTATCCCCTACCTGTAGCCAAGCAATTCTAGATCTCTGATGCCAATACATCTCCTCATCCCTCATGAAATATTCAATATGCTTTTCCAGGATTTTAATATCAGTTGATCTCTGAATGCATGTGGAACCACTTTTGATGGCCACTAGCTTATCTTGAAGCCTTTTTAACAATTTTTCCTATTTCCAAAACGCTGGGAACTCCACTTCTTCAATGTCTCTCTAGTTGTCTCTATTCGGCAGAGGAGTTTGTCGATCGGATTGAGGATATCATAGGCATGTGTGTTACATCATACATCACTTATTAAATTCTTGCTTTCCTCATAGAGACTCCAATAATTCTTATAGTGGAACCGTCTACGCCACCTGGCTCTCTTATCTCCTAAATTCCTCTTCCTTTTAAAAAAATCAATCATGACTGGAAGGTGGTCTGAGCCTAATGCTTGAATATTAGACACCATAGCCCCCATAAAAACATCATGCCGGTCTCTGATACATAAAAACTTATCGAGCCGCTCTTTAATTAAAACATCCACATCCCCATGTCTTTTATTTGACCAAGTGAATGGATAACCTTGGCACCCAAGATCATACAAACACAATCTACTAAAGCATCTTTGAAATCACACAAAGAATTTATATTTTCTGGGGTGCCTCCTCTTTTCTCGTCAGCCTTCAAAATCTCATTGAAGTCTCCTCCGCAGAACCTAGAGGCTGTTGAAAGCATGGACAACCTTCGCAATAAGCTCTAATAATGTTTCTTTTCCGCTTGTTCAGGGTGGCCATAAAATCCTGTAAATCGCCATGTTAGATTATCATTGTGGAAAATCAGAAACATCAATATGGTGCAGATTATAAGACATTAAACTGATATTAATATCTGAATTCCAGAGTAAAGCTAATCCCCCACTGTAACCCAAACAGCCCATAAAAAAACAAAAATCATAATTTAACTTAACCCGAATTATTTCCATTTGATAGGAGTTACGTTTGGTTTTATTGAGGAAAACAAACCTTGGTTTATACTGGTGGAGAAATTGCTTTAAAGCGTCGAACGTTCGAGGGTTCACCAAACCTCGAACATTCCAACACGAGGGCCTTATTGTGTTAGGCAGGGCTGGAATCCACCCACCGCCGTGGAAACATCAGAAGAATCAGCTTCTGTACTTTTAACATGTTTTGTATCTGGACCATCTGTCTCCATCTCCTCGCTATGCCTTTTCATTCTATCCTGACTAGTGAAAAGCAGAATTTGTTGGGGTCGTTGAGTGTGTTTGCTTCTGGGCTAGTAATTTCCACCTTCTTGGTGAATGACGACTAGAACATCCTGATTTGAATTGAGAATGATCTATGGTTCAGGTCGAGACCAAACAAGGCTGGGGCACAGCATACTGCTTATGTTGCTGGACTACTGATGAATGGGCTTGACTAAGCTCTCTGGGCCCTGCTGAGCAACCATGTCCTTCTGTTAGATTTTCCGTCATTCTTGGCTGGGAAATTATCTTTTAGCTGGCCAAGGAACCGGAATTGTTAATTGCCACGGTCATGTCCCTCGCTTTACTGCTTTCATCAGTACCAATCTTCACGTGGGCCAACTCGGCATGACAGTTACCCTGTTCGGATCCAAGCTTCAACCCACTATTCTTTGGGCTTCCCCCTCCTCTTTTACGTCTTTCCTGCTTGTGCTTCGTTGCCATCGTTGCTGCTTTTAACCAGACTCCATAACCAAAATCCTCTTCTTTTGCATCGTCAGGCCTGATCTCACAATCTTTGTAAGCACGACCGATTCTACTACAATAATAGCACAATTTCGGTAGACGTTCATAAAGCAAAGGTAGCATGATGGCATCTTCGTCCTCTGTAAAAGACTTCACAATAAGTACCCTTCGCAAAGGTTTAGTAATGTCAATCTGTACCCGTACACGGATAAATCTGCCAAAACAATCACTTGTCTCCCCCGAATCTACCTCTTCCACTTCACCAATTAATTTTCCCAAAAACAATCCTGTTTCTTTATTCATACAAACGATGGGAATGTTATGAATTTGGACCCAAAATGGAGTCCTGGTGAAACGAATTTTTGAAACATCTCCCAGCCCTTGTGGCTCAACCAGAGCCATTAGAGATTTGTTAAAATGCCACGGTCTGGCTCTGAGCACCATTTTCTTGTCAATATTTGAATGGAAATGAAATATACAACGATTTCCCCCTAAACTCTCAACAGTAACCCCTTTCATAGTGTTCCACGTCTCTTGAATTGCCGAGCGAAAACCTTCTCTATTGATGGCTTTCTCAGAAAGGACCTTACCTACAAGTGAGTGAGTTGGCTAACACCTGCTCTCCACTCTTAGTAACAGCCTTACCCAATGTGTAATATTCTCCTCTTCTCCTTTCAACGAAAGCGACTGGCACTGCTTGACTAAATCTTCAGATTCCATGAGTTAAAAATAAAAAGGCGGTAGATAGTCTTTTAAAATAAAGATTCAAAATTAGTAGATGCAAAGGAAATTCAAGCCTGCGCTCAAAAACTAGGGAAACCGAACGGCAACTCTAGCGAAAAACCTTACGCGACAAGGCGTACACTTGCTTCTACGGTAGTCACCAGAGAGAGGTCTAGGAACGCAGAAGAAGATCGTTGGTTGTCATTTACGGCATTATCAACTAGACTTTGATTGTCAATCTAAGTAAGTATCAAAACCAATGCTATGAATCCTTCTAAAGTCAAGTGAATCAAAGCGGCAGTTCAAAAGCACACTGAAAAGTGTAACATGTCTGTCTCATGAAATTGATTGCAAAAGAGTTTATTATAAACCTAAACCATTGAGGATATTCTTATTTTCTAAGGGAGCTGCCAACCAAAACTTGTGGGGTCAATTAAAATCAAAGTTTAAAATCACCTGTTTCAGCTGTGAATATTGGAAGTAGGGTCTGATTGGTGTTGAGCTTTATAGTTTTTTTTTTTTTTTGAGATATTAGAGTGCTATAGTTGCCGTTATAAAAAAAAAACTGCAATAATGAAATAAAATTTAATGGTGAGTAGTAAGTATGGTTTTTGAATAATAATATTTATTGTCAAAATTAATAAAGATATTATAAATTTTTCATTGTAAGGCGTGTAATCAAATCAAATTAATTTTTATATTACCGCAGTTAGTGTTTATTAAATATTTTAATACTTTATCTTTTAAGTTATAACTGTCCAACTTAAATAACAAACAAGATTTAAAACTTTTCATTAATTAATTTTTTAATTTAGTACTCAACACTCAAATTGAAATTAAGAAAAACTTAAAAAATGTAAGGAAGGACTTTTGAGAATTATGGAAAAAAACTTAAGATGTCTTCATAAGATACGATGCTTGTAAGGTTGTTTTTCACTTTCTTTATTACATTAAGGAAATAATTAAAAATTATAGACATGGTGTTCTAATTATAGGGGATATTATGAAATACATGAAGTTGGGGTTTTATTAATTCCATCATTGCAACATGGCTTGCTGACATTATTATTCTGGAATATTATGATTAAATTCTAGAGTATTCATTATGAAAATTTCTAATATGTAATCTAGACGTACTTGTCTTCTCAGAGCAAAGACATCAATTTATTCCAAGAATGTATGCAACACAATAATTATTTATATATATAAGATTTGATGTTCCAGATCATAATAATTTTTTATCATTATATATTGAATCATCCATTCTTTAAATGAATGAATTTTATGTTGTCAATGATGGTAATAAAGCTTTATTGATGTGTTGTCTTGCCTTCTCAAGAGAGCTCTAAGAGATTTTAATCAATTCTTCTTTATCCATTATTTCTCTGTTTCTGGTAAAATAATTGCAGTACATCAGTAAAAGGCCAATGAAAAATTTTAATAATATAATAATTTAAGTTAAAAATTTTTAAAGAAAAACAAGTTGACTTTTTTATTTTAATTTTGGACAAGTATTCTTATTTAAATAGTTATATAAATTTGTGGACTTTATTATTTGATCATGTTAAACATAATGAATATCAAGGTTGTCTCTGGTTTGGTTTTATATTTTTAAAGAGTCTATTTTGTAAATCGTTATTTGTGTTTCAAACTAAAAATATATAACATTATTTTGAATAACCATTTGAAATTCATCAAAAGGGATGGATTAAATTGGTTTGGGTGATGGTAACGAATGGGTTAGGGTTTGTATTTTTTTACTCAAATAATTTATTATTTTGGTTCGGATATATGTAATTTAACACTACATAATGAGAACATGACATGAAACGACTCCAACATGACTCATCGCCAAGCCTAACTATAATATATTAAAAAGAGAAAAAGAGAAGTTAAGAGCAAGAATTTATGGTATTATTTTATAAATATTTTTTCTAAATTTATTTTAATTTGAGAGTAAAAATGTATTTCTTATTTAATTTCTTTTAAAAAAAACTGAAAATGCTTTTGATACGTTATTGATGACAGTAATCTCATAAACATTAATGATATTATTTTATTGAGTAACTATACACTTACAAATATTTTAGCACAAATAATTTTGTACAAAGTGATTGATAGGACATAATATTTTTAATTTCTCAAAAAAACCAAAAGTAGAAAGGTGAGAAAGTTCAAATAAATTTTTTTATCCCTATCTCCTCAAAAATTCAAATTGGGATGGCCAACTAAAATAAAACTGCTTAAAAATCATTCTACCAAATAATTGAAAGCATAATATAATTGAGTGAATGAATACATCACTTGACCCATATGATTTATTTGTGTTGTTGTATATTTTAATTCAATCAATCATATTTTATATGTCACGTCAATTTGTTAAGAAAAATATTATATAAAAGTTTGTACCTATAATATTATTTCATTTTACTATGTTAAACACAAGTTGCACATTTTTATTTTAAAAAGACAATTTGGAGTTTGTATACTCTGATTTCCTGGCAATCCCTCTTATTTTCACTTTTAGATCACACATTTTCATCTACTTAACCCCAAGACAGTTAGAAATTAAACTGAATTCTTCCAAAAATACAAACACAGGTTATACTAAATCATCAGAACACAAACAAAGTACATAAAATATACTGAATATACTCCCAAACAAAAAGGAAATTAGTGTACGCTCCAAGATTGATCTGTACTATGTTGTTCCAAGCAAGAAGTTTCTTACCAACCAAATTAGGTTACCCTAGGGGACTTGGATCCAAAGTAGCAAATGCAAGTAATTGTTTATCAACTTGTAACAAATTCATGTTGTCTTTAAGAAAATTCACCGATGCCTCAATCCCATCTCCGAGTCTTGTATTCATAAGAACAATATAAGGATAGATCCGAAAACAGCAACGCTAACCCAAATCGGCTTTCCCCATCCAAAATTGACATCATAGAAACCCTTAAAACTGGACCAACCGGTAAACAGAATTCTATCCTTCACCTCGGCATATACTTCAGCTTCTTCTTTGATTTCTGGAAACAAGTTACGAAACCCTCCGGCACCTTGAAGACTCTTCATAAAATCTCCATCCAATCTTGTTATCACTTCTCTCAGCTGGCACATCAAATCATCAAACTCTACTTCATCATCAGTGCATAATGCGTTTACGTGGTAAATAATGTTGCCAACTAACTGTTCCGACAATGGCGGCTTGGCTTTTCGACCCAAGTTTACTGCATGATGTCAAGAAAGTTGGTTTATGGCAACCTGATTTGTTTTGACGGAAGGCATGATACGTTTGGCAAGGAGTGCTGACACAACTTCAACACGCGTTGGATTTTGCACGCTGGAGCTACTTGCCCTAGCTTTAAGTTTGGCTATTGCTTTGGCTTCAAATACAAATCTCTTTGTAACAAACCTACCGGTTCTACAAAAGCGGGTGTCCAGATCAAGTTGGTTTAGGGTGCGTTTGGGATTGAGGTGTTGTAGCTTTTAGGCTGTAGCTGCTGTAGAAAAAAAGCTATAACTATGAAACAAAAGTTAATATTACGTAGTAAATATAAATTTTAAATAATAATTTTGATAAAATTATTAAAGATATAATAAATTTTTTATAATACAAGTGAAAAATCATATCAATATAGCTTGTAAAAATTTCTACAAAGAATAATGTTTACCAACACTTTATTCTTTGTAGAAAAAAAGCTATTCTATTCTACCAAAACCTCAATACCAAACACACCCTTAGTTTTCTTGGGTATGCATCATAAGGAGGAAACAACATAAATAAAACCAAGAAATTCAACAAAAAAATTGTTATCAACTGTAAGTTTAAAAACACTTAATAAATTCTTTATAATGGATGGAATAACTAGAATATCTTCAAGTGCAAAGGTATACATGCATGATATGTTTTGGAATGTTTAAATGTAATATAAGCATTACCAATATGTGTGATTGACAAACCTTCACCATTACCAATAATTAGCTTGTCATTACTTATGAATTCCTCTCTAACATTCAAGTTTTCCATGTTCATAGTCAAGTGGTGAGTAGCACCACTATCCAGGTATTAGCTATCATTTAGAGCTCTTTCAAATTGTGCAGCATAAACAGTTCAAGCTCCAGCTCCAGGCAAGCTAGTTGGATCAAGTATATCAGAACATCCAAGAGAGATGCTTGGCATTCCAGAATACACTACATTGGGATTCTAAAGTATGGCAATGGCATTCTAGACTTGTAGATAGGCCATGGATCATCGTGTTGAGTATAGAAATGCATATAAGCAAGCTCATAGTTGGCCATATAAGCAAACCTTGGATTTTTACCCTTGTTAAAGTACCTTGGAGATTGAGGTATATAGTTCTTAATATATCTATGCCAACATTCAGCAACTATATGCCCTAATTTAAAATAAATTTAATAGATAAGTACTGATTTATCACCATTTGAAGCTTCTGGTTCAGTGGCAGACATATTACCATTGCCAATATGATTAATAACAACTGAATTCTTTCCAAACTCAGTAGATCTATTACTTCCTATACATGACCTCTTCCAAAAATACCAATACCAAAGGGAAAACCTCTTGGATAAATACTAAAAAACATGCCTCTACCATTTGGTGAGCCATTTCTGCTACTTGAATGGTAGTTACCCTGAAAAACTCTCCTAGCATTGCCACTTATTTATGCATAATAAGCATTCATCATACCAGAGTTGCTATAGTTAGAAAAGTTAGCAGTATTGGCATTAAACATTTGTTTTTCACTCTGACTTTTTCAAGTCTAGTCTCATTAATAATAAGTAAAGCATAAGCATCATCATAATCCAGTATATTTGTGGTAATGAAGGTAGCTATATCTATATAATCAGCTCCTAAGCCATTCAGAATTTGTTGTAACAAATCTTTCTCAGATATTGGATTACCAACATAGGCCAATTTATCTGCTCTCATCTTCATTTTTAAACAACACTCCTCTATACTTAAAGACTCTTTTCTCAAACATTTATTTCATATTTATGTTGAAAACCCTAGCTTCAGATTGCACACCAAACTTTTTCTCCAAAGTTCTCCAAACATCAAAGGAAATATTACAAGGAAGCACAAGACGTAGTATACCTTCACTGATGGAATTGAGTAACTAGCTCGTAAGCGTTTGATCTTAGGATCTCCAAGTAACATAATCAAGATTTTCAATCTGCTGCATGGATCCAGAAACTGCTCCAACATAATTTGATGAGTTAATGAATTGAGCTAGACCTATTTTCTCTCCAGTGATATAGCCTTCAAGACGATTTCCTCTTATAGAGGCTAGAACAAGATTGCGCTAAATCATATAATTGAATTGATCTAATTTGATCAGAGTGATGAAAGAAAATGTTGTTTAAAGTGCTAGATTTGTAGTAACTGTATTAGATTTGTATTGAAATTGCTTGTGCTAACCATTTTAGCTCTGATACCATGAAACAAATGTAAATTGACTAAAGTTGTTGTTTGGCTGCTAAGAAAATTGAGAGAATAATGTTTGTAACGAATCTAATGATTCATCTTATTGAATGTCTCCAAATCTTAGCTATTTATACATCTACAAGGAATTAATACATTGTGTAACTAACTATATCAAACTAAACTAAAATCAGCTAAATTTAAACACATGCACCGGAGCATGTTAAACAGAATTTGCTAAGCTATATAACAGAATTTGTCATTGCTGTCGAGCTGCAGTTGGTGACTTGACAATTTTGACACTTGCTTATTTGACTCGACAATGCTGCTACACAACTTCGCATTTGGCTTGCTTTTCTTCTTTACTTCAGCAAAGTGAGCTATTCTCCCAAAGAGCAGCCCCATGAATAGATTGCTTGTTTATTATTAAGAGAATAGTCAACACTTTGATGCTTGGCCAAGATTGATACAATTGTAAATCGTGATAAGATTGATTGATGCCTCGCCAAGATTGATAGAATTGTAAAACAAGTTGAGAAATCAATAATTAATTCTCGAAAAGAAAATCGTACTGGAGATAGATATAATTGCAAGAGGATGCATCAAACCCTCTTCTCCAATCCCTCTTTATCTCAAATCCTACAAGCTTTGTCTCCTGGGTCAATATCACTATCACTACTATGCTCCTAGGTACCTTTGCTATCCGTTTAACCTTTCCAGACAGGCTGACATCGGTGTTATTGTCTTCAAGAGATTGCAACTTCTAAAGCAGACTCTATCGGAAACTTTGGTTCGCCACCACCCACTCGCCGGAAAGATGACTGACAATTACTCCGTGGACTGCAGCGATGAGGGGGTATATTTTGTAGAGGCCCGTGCTGTAGTTTCTCTCAATGAATTTCTCAGTAAACCCGATGTATCATTGATCTTTAATAAATTCTTTCCAGTAGATGGCAATGAGCAGAGTGGACAGATATCAGGCGCTCACGCGGCTATAGTACAAGTAACACCATTTGCATGTGGTGGTCTTGTTGTTTGCGCTTGTATTTCACATGTGTTCGGTGATGGCACAACTTTCAGCTCGTTCACGAAGAGTTGGGCTGCAGCAGCTCGTAAGACTTTGGAAGAAGCTGTGTGTGCTCCCAGTTATGATGAACCCCATCTATCATTTATATTTATAGCAAATTTAATACTAAATTTCTATTTTATTTAATTGAATCTCCAATTTATTTAGTCTTATATTTATTGAGTTTTTATTCATTATATTCATGATTTCTTATTTTAATATATCATAATCTTCAATTTTGAAGTCTTTTATTAATTGTTTAACTTTATTAAATTCTTTACTCATTTGATCTCCTAACTTTTTAATTTTTTTTATTTGTTTATTGAAATTATTAATTTCGAATATTTAGTTTGCATTTTCTATATTATTTAATATAAATTTGGGTTTCTTAATTTATTTAATAAATATAGTAAAATTTAATTTAATTAATTATTTTCCTGCATGTCTAAATTATTGATCAAATCAAATGATTGAAATCTTTTGTAAGAAAATCCTCTTTATGTATGATAGAATGTAGTAACTTATTAGTTTTTATATTTTGTGAAATTATTAGAAGTTCTCTTAATTTATTCATTATACCATCTTTTTAATAATTCATTAGATTCATAAGATATTTATAACATATAACATCTCTTATAATTCAAGATGCTAAATTTAGATTACATATATATATATATACACACACACACACACACACATAAGAAAAAATCTAGTTTATGTCTTAAGAGAGATAATAAATTATAAATGTAGATGTAAATATATATTCAAAATTTATAAATCTTTATAAATACGATAATCATTTAGTTTTTTATAAAAATATAGTAAAAATTTAAAAAAAATTTAAAAATAGATGTAGAAGAGATGGACGTCAAAATCATTTAACTATACAAAATTAATGAGGACTTATTTAAAAAAATGTATAAATATATAATTAAAAATAAATTTTTTTATAAATAATTATTACACTTATACTTTATTTTGTATTAAAATTATTATCATCTATTAAATTAAAAAATATAAAAATTTAATGACGTATGTGTATTAAATATTTATTACAGTAAATGTAAGAAAAGCTTTGTCTATAGCCGGCGTAATTTAACAATTCCCAAAAAGGCAAATGTGAAGAAAGTGGCCTAGAGAGCTTGTTATTAAATCACCTGTAACTTGTCAACCATTGCCATAAATGTGTCTTATCTTTTGTATTCAAGTCAATAAATCAACGTTGTCTTATCAGTTCTCACTTTAAATCAAACTCATTTATTTACAAAATTACCCTTATCAAAAAATTGAAAAAAACAATAAACTTTCTTTTTGTAATTTTTTCTTTTCTCTCTCTCATTTACATTTTTTTTAGCCACCTAGATTTTCAAAACGTATAAACCAGAATCGCTGTGAGCTGAATTCTGATGAAAGTTTGCCAAATTGTTGCTTTTGACTTTAGCTCAATATATTTGCTCTCAAGGGTGTTTCTTTTGAATCCTGAACAATTGAATTTCTATGATGCAGCGATATGTTATGGTGCTTCAAAATGGCAGAGTTTTCTCTATTCTTATCAATGTTTTGTAATTGCTATTGTTATTGTCATCTAAATTCATTATGTTTCTGATCCAAAAAATAATTGCAATTACAAAACATTTACCTGTCCAAAAAAAAAAATGGCACACCAAATAATCCTTTATAGGTAAATTATTTTAATTATTATTTTTACTTTATTTTTATAAGGATTAATTTAAAAATAAATAAAATTACGTAAAAGAGATAAATTTAAGAGATCAATTTTTACTACTCCTATACGAATTTATCTGACAAGTGAATCAAAGTGCGGATTCATAAGGTGGAATAAATAGCAATTGTCTTAATGGGTTTGATTGCTATTCATAAATAGGCTAGTAGCCTATTAGATATACAGTTGTAAGAAGTGTGGTACAGCAAGAAGCCTGAGGGGGCAAATAATGGTTTGATTGTTTTTTTAGGATTAGTAGGTGATTACCGCTCTTGATCAATTGAAAAATGATATTTACCTATATAGGTTTCAGAACAGTAACAAAAACAACAGTAAAATCATATGGTTTTAAGTGTTTTTTTAATTATTTTTTGAATTAACGGTAATCTCATGTGGATTTAATTATTTGTTTCATTATTTTTTCAACTAACAGTAATCCATATGGTTTTAATGTTGGTTTATCACTGCATTAGAAAATTCTCCTAGGTAAATACTAGTGCTCTTGATTTAAAAAATTACAAACCCGTAATTAACCTCAAAGAACACAAGTGCTAGAGATTATATCTAATGGATTTGGACTCAATCTTACCCTAAACTTTTTATAATAATGTGATTAGTAATCATACGATTAAAAAAACATACGTAGTTAAATCGTATTTGCACATTATTATAAAAAAACTCAGCACAGTTCAATGTAGCACTAAATTCTAATTCATATTCGAGATAAATGATATCCTTTATTCATCGTCACTTTGTTGCATATATGACCATGTGTTTAGCTTACATGTAGTAAGATGAACAGTACTGTCGTTTTATGTGCTACAGTAGTACTATAACATGAACAATACCCTATTTTTTGTCTTAATAGTATTGTGATGGTGTTCAAATATCAACGCTCATTAATTTATAGTAGTTGGAGATAGCAAATAACTCAAATTAAAACTTATTTTAATTATCTTCATCATTAGCATTGCGGTGATGTAACAATTTCATTTCTGTCATTATTCACCCCCTCCTTTCAATTGAACTTAAATCAAACTTTTGGGCTCTTTCAGCCGTGCTGCTGAACTAAACCTAAAGCAAGCTCCTAAGACTCTCCTATCCAGCTGAAGAAACTAAACTCAAAGTCACAAACTAAGCTTCAAGGCTCTTTTTACTGAATTCAACTCAAAGCAAGCTCTTGAGTCTTCCAATCTAGTTGCTGAACTACACTCAAATTAAGCTTCTCGATTTTCCTGGTTATAGATAATATTTGTGCTTTAATAGAAAAACTACATCACATACATTTTATGTGGCAAATTCATAGTTGATTGACATTTTTAATATATCAAAATCATCTTTTTGCAACTATGCTTGTCCAATATAATTACATAACAGTCAGTGTTTTTTTTCCCCTCATTTTCCCCAACCATCAATATGGTTGTTGAGAAAGTATTTATCTAAGGCATGATTATATTTAGGAGAAATATGACGATAATAAGATAAAATTATTGTACAATAAATACATTCCCAACTTTGTAAATATATATCATCATTACTCTAATTAAAGATAAACAAAAGCTCTTTTATTCAAAGCAAGATAAATAAAATTTAATTTCCTACTTCCCTAAAAATATGCTAGGGTTAGAGGAAGCATAAGCCATGATGCTAGGTTCCTGTTCAAATTTATCCATGTCCTCCTTAAACATTACCACCAATGCTTCTACTCCTTCATCATCACTTGTGCTTGTTAATATAGCAAGATCAATTAATAACAAGGGCCCGACACTAAACCAAACAGGATTCCCCCAGCCAAAATCAACTTCATAACAAGGCAATCCAACCACACTAGTTAAACCAAACGACCTTGAATCCTCCCATGTTTCTTTCATATCCTTTATGAAACTTAAGTACTCATTATTATGCATCACTTCTCTTCCCATTCTTTTTGCTTTGATCACTTCTCTTATTAAACTTGTTTCCTCTATGGCATCATCCTCGGCTAGTGACCATTCTGCCCTTACAAGCCGATAAATATTACCCATGCATTGTGGAATCATTGGTGGATTTAACTTGTTACGCAAATTCATAGTATAATAGATTGCATGAGAGTACAACTTATTGTCAATTGCCCTCTTGCGTTCACGAGCTATAGCAATGAAGGCACCCCAAATGAGTGCTGATACAACCCTGAAACGCGTTGCCTGTAACTTATTAAATTTACCTATTTCTTTATTCACCTTCTCCTTTAGAGCTGCTATCTTCTTGCCATCGAACAACAACCTTTTGAACACTATCTTGCTTGAAGATAGTGGGCTTGTGATGATTTGATACCGCTTTGGAAAATCAATTGGTGGAAACAAAGAGGTGCAATCTAAAACGATATTGTTATTGCAAATATTATCATTATCACTAATCACCCCACGAGTGATTTCACCCCACGTTTTCATGAAGTTAAATATTGCTGAACCATCGGCCACTCCATGTGAAAAACAAACACCAATTGCCATTTCACCGCCGCTGAACAAATTTACTTGGACAGCCAAAAGTTCTCTTTCAGAAATATCTAAGTTCGATAACTGGGGACTAGGTGGGATTAATTGTTGCAGCAGCTCTATATCTGGTGGTTGAAGAAACTTTGATATATCACAACCAACATTAGCTTCAATAAATGCAGCCCCATGATCATTACAGTCGACCGAAAAGCCATCAATCAATCTTCCAGCAAAAGGGTAGTAGTGGGTTAATGCTTTTGCGAGAGATTGCTTCAACAAATTCAATTTTTTTCTGAAATCTTGGTGCGTGCAATTGGCCGAGTAGAAGAAAACAAGGGGCACGTAAATTTTAGAAAACAATTGATCAAGCAATGAAAGTTTATAGGTTCTAAGATGTTTTGGTGTTGGAGATGAAGGTTTGATAACTTCGGTAGAAATGGTTTGAACATCAGAAGTGGCACTTTTAATACTTCTTTTTGCGAAGATTTGGACATTATTGGCGACCAATTTGGAAGCAGTTATTCGGAAAATGTTTTTAAGAATCACTGCCATCTTTGCTCTTTGAGAAATCCACCAACTGACTGGTGTGTTGTGTGTCCAAATCCATTATATGTACTATAAGTTTCTAGCGGAATTACTCCCGAAAGATCGGATCTCCAAAATAATAAAATATGAATAATAGATAATGAGCACTATAATGTGTCAAAACACTGACTAAACCTTGACTAAGAAAAGAAGAGGTGGCCTGCAATAATAATAATAAATAATAAATTCTCCCTCTTTATATTATGTAATTTTATACTGTATTTGTGGCCAATGATTAGTGAATTGTACTGTCATACTGTGTACACTTTATTTCATTTTATTTTTAAAATGTATTATGTATAGTTAATCGGGGTATGAGTTCACATCATGAAAATCAAGATTTATAAATTGGGGTAATAACATCGGGAAAATCGATTTTACACCAATTTATTATGGAAAGACAGTTCATTTATTTATGTCAAATAGGCTCCCAATTTTATTGGGTGAAAATTTGTGACAAGACCAATAAACTCGACACAAACATAATATTGGCTCGGGAGTTTGAAATGATCTAAAATGATATGATTATTAGTCAGATTTAAAGATTTATTGATTTGCTGTGAAGAATGGATTTCAAGATAGTAGCAAATAGTTGCAGCACTAAAAGGATTTCAAGTTGTGGCTGCAAACATTAAAGACCAGTAATGCTCGTAACGTGCTAATGTGCGCTCACATTTATTTTAATTTTTATGTTTGTGTTTCTATTATTGTATTTGTAAATATGAACTTGAATTAATCACTAATGGTACTCTTTAATCTACATTTTATGAAGACTTTAGTTTTTAAGTCTTATACTTTGTTATAGAGATTTTCAGAAGGATGCCAAAGGGAATGATTCTTAGGTTTCATTGTTGGCATTGTATATATGAACATTGTATTGAGAACAAACTTTCCATTAAGTCTCCACTTCCAAGATTAAGATAAAATCACTCACTATAGAGATAGAACGCCTACAAAATTACATAATGAAATGTCCATTTCATTATTAACTGGGAACAATCTTTTTATTCATAAAAAACTTATGGTTTTTATCTTCTAATATCAACATTATATGCACAATATATAAGCGACATACTTCTGAAATAAGTCAATGAGTGCATGCTTAAAATAATAATGTACAAAAAAATTTTACTAAATTCAAAAAACTTATTTTATTGCATGCTTTTATAAGAAAAAAATAACAATAAGTTTAACTCTTACGATCCAACTAATCAGCAGTCATATGTGTTTAAATTTTTGTGTTTGTGTTTCTATAATCATTTTTTGTGAATATGAACATGACTTATTTGTTAATGGTCCCCACTCCACATTTTATGAAGACTTGACTTTTTGAATGTTTCAGCTTGTTATGGAGGCTCTTCCATATGGATGACAAAAAGGGTGATTGTTAGATTTCATTGTTAGCATCTTATATATGACAATTATACTGACAACATATTAACTCTTCTATTTGAATTCTCCCCTTAATGATATAGACAAAACCACTCACTATAGAAGTAGGAAGTTAAGACTACATAATAAAATGTTCATTTCATTAATAACTATGAAAAATCTTTTATTTAAAAAAAGTTTGTGATTTATATCTTCCATTATTGACAAAATATGCACAATATATACATCACATACTTTGTAAATTATGTCTTATAATGTATGCTCAAATAAATAATGAATAAACAAATTTTATTGGACTAATTAAAAATATTACATCATTGAAAGCTTTTAGGGACAAACATTACAATAAATTTAAAATAAATACTCCAATTAATGTGTGCTTACATTTATTTTCTTGTTGTATATTTGTTTCTATGCTTGCGTTTGTAAGTATGAACATGATTTATTCATTAATGGTCCTCCTAACTCTACATTTTATAGAGACTTGAGTTTTTTAAATGTTTAAGTTTGTTATAGAGGTTTTTCCATAAAGTTGCCAATGGGGATAATTGTTAGGTTTCATTGTTGGCATTGTATATATGACAATTACATTGACAACATACTAATTTTTCAACTTGAAATCCCTACTTTAATGATATAGATAAAACCACTCACTATAGAAGTAGAAAACTTAAGACTACATAATAAAATGTCCATTTAAACCACTCACTATAGAAGTAGAAAACTTAAGACTACATAATAAAATGTCCGTTTCATTAATAGGTATGAACAATCTTTTATTTATAAAAGGTTTGTAATTTATAAATTCCATTATTGACACCATATGCTCAAGATATAAATAATATACTTTATAAATTAGGTTTAATAACATATGCTCAAAATAAACAATGGATAAATTAATTTGAATGGATTGAGTATAAATATTACGTTATTGAAAGCTTTTCGGGATAAACATAACAATAAGTTTAATTAACATAAAAACTCCAATTAATGTGTACTTACTTTTACTTTCATTGTTGTATTAATGTTTCTATGCTTATGTTTGTAAGTATGAACATGACTTATTCGTTAATGGTACTCCTCACTCCACATTGTACGAAGACTTGAGTTTTTTAAATGTTTTAATTTGTTGTAGAGATTTTCCATAAGTATGCCAATGGGATGATTGTTAGGTTTACTTGTTGGCATTGTATATATGAGCATGATATTGACAACATACTAATTTTTCAACTTAAAGTCTCCACTTTAATGATAAATAAAAAAATCACTTATTATATAAATAAAAAAGATTAATATATAATGAAATATCCATTTCATTAATAGCTGTGAATAATCTTTTATTCAAGAAGAACTTGTGATATATATCGCCTATTATTGACACTATATACTTGATACATAAATCACATACTTTATAAATTAGGTCTAATAATGTATGCTCAAATTGAACAAGAAATAAATTAATTTTATTAGATTAAAAAGTTTATTTATTGCATGATTTTAGGGACAAACATAACAAAAGTTTAACATATATACTCCAATTAATATGTGCTCACAGTTATTTTGATTGTTGTATTTGTGTTTCTATGCTTGTGTTTGTAAGGATGTAAATGACTTAGTTGTCAATAGTACTCTTGACTTCATATTTTCTTAAAGACTTGAGTTTTTAAATGTTTCAGTTTATTGTAATGGTTTTTCCATAAACATGCTAATAAGGATGATTCTTAGGTTTCATTATTGCAATCTTATTTATGAGCATTATATTAACAACATACTAACTTTTGTACTTGAAGTCTCCACCTCAATGGTCAAGATAAAATCACTCACTATAGCAATAGAGAAGCCTACATTATAAAATATCTCACATACTTTATAAATTAGTCTAATAATGTATGCTTAAAATAAACAATGAATAAATAAATTTTTTTAGATTAAAAAATATTACTTTATTGCATGCCTTTAGGGACAAACATAACAATAAGGTGATATGAATACTCCAATTAATGTTTGTTATGGAAGTTTTTTCATAAGAAAACAAATGGGGATGATTGTTAGGTTTTAATGTTGGCATTATATATATGCGCATTATATTGAAAACATATTAAATTTTTTACTTGATGTCTCCATTTCAATGATCAAGATAAAACTACTCACAATAGAAATAGAAAAGCTAAGACTACATAATAAAATTTCTATTTCATTAATAGCTGTGAATATTTTTGTATTCATAAAAAAAAATTTATTTATATCTTCCATTACTGACATCACATACTCAATATTTATATCACATACTTTATTAAATAGATCTAATAATGTATGCTCAAAATAAACAATCAATAAATAAAATCTATTATGTTAAAAAAAATATTACTTATTGCATGCTTTTAGGGAAAAATATAACAATAAGCTTAACATAAATGCTCCAATTAATGTGTGTTCGCATTTATTTTAACTTTTGTGTTTGTGTTTGTGTTTCCGTGCTAGTGTTTGCAAGTATAAACATGACTTATTCTCTAAAGATACTCCTTACCTACTTGTTATGGTGACTTGAGATTTTAAATGTTTCAGAATATTATGAAGGCCTTTCCATAAGAATACCAAATAATTAAATTAGATTTCCCCAAATCTGATGTTAAACATGAAATCTCTTATGCCATTTGATTTTAGTAATTGAAAACTATTTTTTATCTATTATGATAAGATTCATGACGTAAAACAAATGAAGGATTAGCAAATTTTTATAAAATTAGTCATTGATTATCAAAAAATGAAAATAAATGAACATATGACGATATTTCTTTGTAAGTGTTATGTTTAATGTTTCAACTATTTTGATTAATATACACTTGATAAGAGCTTGAGTCTTTATAGCATTGGCATCGTATATGGCAAGTCTAGTTTAATTAAGAAACAATCTAGTTATTCTTAATGTCTCAAGTCTATTTATTAAAATATATTTTAGTGGGATTTATTGCTATATAGATTGGGTACTTATTTTATACAAGTCTTTTTTATAAGCATTAAGGTGCGTTGAAATATGAACTCAAACTTGATCAACCAACGTTGCGTAAAATATCAATTGTCTGACAATCGACAATACCGAGGATATAGTCCACCGTTGGTTTAAGTAGTCATGTGCATTGTCACATCATTTTAGAAAACAAAGACGATTAAAACAAGAAAAGCTTGTTGCTGTTATGGGAATCACTTAAGTTTTACACACTTGTCACTTGAGAAATACAGTTATGGTTGTTAAAATTGACGGGAGTCCGCTAGGCAAATAATAAACCAAGAAACAACATTTATAGAAAAAGAGGGTTTAATTCTTGTTATTCTCTAGAATCATCCACGCATCTTTGTAATTTCATTTATTGGTATAGCAAAAGCATTTTGCTTTGTTTTTCAGTGGATGTAAGCATCAAAATTATGTGCTAAATCACTTAAATTTCTCTATGTTGTTTGTTTATTTTGTTTTCAATTCTTTGTTCATCGTTCTTGTTTGTTTTTAGGACTTAGGGTGACTAAATCTGATCTATTTAAAGTTTGAATCATAAAAATTAGTACCACAGCTTAGGACTGTCTCAAGACCCAAAATGACATTATAGGTAGATATAGAGAAATTTATTAGTAATAATGATTTCAAAATATAGAAATTTCATATGTAAACTTTGCTGGTTACTCAAGGCTTGGATGAAGACATTGAGCATATTAGAACCGAGAAGGGGAAAAAAAATTAAAAATAAAAAGAAGGAACTTGCTTCATCATAGACAATCGAGCAATTGGCTGAGATCAACAAAAATACAATCATCTTAGTCTTGTGATTTTATTCTTAGAGAATTCCCAGATAACCAAATTTTGCTTCTTTATAGGCCAAGTTTGATAACATTATATAAGAAGTCACTTGCAAATAGGCTATGTATCAAGAAAATGATGCATACATAAAGGATAGCTGAAGGCACACCAAATAAGGAGTATATTGATGAGTTTAAGAAGGTTGTACATACATTGGAAACAAGATGTTCATATGGATATTAAAGATAAATCTTTAATGCTTGCACGTTATTTGCCTAAATCTTATGAGCATTTTATTGATGATTTATATAGAAAGCAAACTTTGTCTTTAGGAAAGGTGAAATCAGCTCTTGGGACCAAGAAGCTTAAAGATAAGCAAGAAAGCATAGAGAAAGAATCTAGCAGAGGCTTGTCATCTAAAGGTAAGTTTGATAAAAGGACGGCAAAGGGAAGAAGCAGAAAGATCAAAGTCAAAACAAAAGCACTTGAAATGTTTTCAATGTCAAAAGAAAGGGCATTTTAAGAGGGATTGTCCAAAGAGGAAGACCAAGTCTGAAGATCCAAAAGAAAAGGATAGTGATCTTGCTATAATCATAGAGCAGATCAAGAAGAAAAAGCACCCAAGGTCAGTGGGTAATTGGTTTATGTTGTACTTTTCATACGTGCTGAAATAAAAACTACTTTATTTCTTGTCAATCTTGTGATGGTGGCATAGTTTTGATGGGTAACAATCCCATGTATAAGGTTGTTGGTATTGGTACTGTAAGCCTTAAGATGTTTGATGGGGTGTTAGAAATTTAACTTATCGAGTATGTTCCTAATTTTAAAAGAAATTTGATTTCCCTTTAGATACTAAATCAAACGTGTGTGTGATTAAGATCATTGAAGGTTACTAAAGGTTCAATGGTGATTGTGAAGGATAGTAAAAACAATGGCTTGTATGGGTTGAATGGAACAACTGTTGTTGGTGAAGCAAGTATCACTGATCTTGCTAAGAATAGAACTAAACAGTGGGATTTAAGGTTATGTTATATGAATGAAAGGGGTTTAAAGGACTTAAAAAGCATAAGGTGTTTAGAGATGATAAGTAAGGTCTCCGGGATTATTTGAAGATTGTATTTTAGGCAAGGCTTCGAGGATTTAAATTTAAAACTATAGATTCCTACTAAATATTAGCTAAATTACATGCACTTAGATTTGTGGTGGCCTACACGTGTTATTTCTCTTAGGGGTGGTTGATATTTCTATCTTTTATTAATGATATTTCTAAAATGGTGTGGATTTATGTGCTTAACTAAAAGCACGGATGAAGTGCTTGAGAAGTTCAAAAACTGGAAGACACTTACAGAAACACAAACTTACAGAAAGATAGAAACACAAACTTATAGAAAGATCAAGATGTCGAGAATTGATAATGGTCTTGAGTATTGTAATCAGGTGTTTAAGGTTTTCGGTGCTAAGAATAGCATTGACATTTTCGTTTACTCAATCAACTATTATATATTTTGACTTATAATTTGAATATGAGATGTAATTCGTGAGTTGAATTGAGTACTTGAGAGTGTATATTGTATGTAATTTGTTCAAGGTAGTGACTTGTAATGAGATGTATATTGTTTAAGTTGGTTTTGAGTATTGGATTTTTACTGAAGAATGAGTGACATCATTAATTTGTATGCTATGCAATGTCAAGAGAATTTGCAATTTTAGATTGTGCTGATATATCAATTACTATTACACTAACGTTAATTTATATTAATTTCAATGCCTAATTTATGAAAACAATTACATATTATGAAAAATTGGTGGTAAACTTAGTGAACAAATTGTGTATTTTGTTGTACATATGTGACAAAAATGAACTATTAGCAATTACTCAAAGAATAAAAAAAAAATATTTACTTGTAGTTTTGTGATAAACAACTCAAATATTCTTGAGTTATGATGGGATAGTATATGATGTTGTGTCTGAGAACTTTTTAGAACTATAGAAATGTAAGTCCATTCTTATTATTTCTCAATAGCGCAAAAGTTTATTTATACACGATTTTCTATAACATGAAAGGAAAATAATCAAACAGTTCAAGTAAGGGATTCATCTTCCAAATTTACATAAACATATTAATAATATTAATACTTTCTATTTGTGTATGATATAATGGCCTTGATTTTTACCATATGTGCAAGCCATATTAATCTTGATTCTTGTCATTAGACCCGAGCAAATAACCTAACCCGATCCTATCCGATCCAACCTGATCTGAAACTTTTGGGTTCAAATCAGATGTGGATTAATAAGCTATAACCCAATCGGATGAGTTTTGTCCAACCCAATAGGATTTTGATCAGTTCAGATTAAACCCGATCCGATCCAAAAATCTAATTGGGTTGAAGAATACTAAAATAAAAATTGTTTTAACCTAAATATCTCATCTAATCGACTACAAACACACAACCCACACAAACTCACTAATCTAGTCTAAACTAACGCATAAGAAAAGATCAAAAAAGTGAAAAACAATCAAATACAAAACACACATAGCCGGGCAAGCGGCCAGCCCAGCCCAACCTAGCCATCTCACCATCGGAAAGTCTGGCCATCGCGACGAGATCTCTTCTCCACTCGATGCAACCTCTGCTCCACCATAACCTTGCTGGAATCTGCTCCACTACAACCGCTACTGCAGCTTATTTGACTTCGGTGGTACCGTCTCGAAGTTGACTGACCGCCACCTTCTTAGATCCAAGCCTAACTGATAGTCGCCTACCACCAACAATGAAGATTTGTTTCATGCTAAATATTAAATAAGTAATTTCAATTTTTGATGGCCTTTTTAATTATTTAAATTCAATATTTTTTTATGCTTAATGATTTTTGGTTGGTCACTTTTTTATTGTTATTAGCTTCCTTTTGATCAATTGCAGGTTCCTGAGTCAATTTCGGTTTAAAATTCTCTACCAAAAGATAATTAGTCAAGCTTTCAATTAATTTTTTGCGATTATTATTATTATTATACCAAAATTAAGAAACCAAAAATGATTATTTTGCAAAAATGAAATATTCGGATTGGATCGAATCGGATTACAAATTCAAATTAAGTTCGGATTATTTTTTCCTTAACCCGAACAACTCGAAACCCGATTCGAACTTAAATTTGCCCACCCTTGTCATCCATGCATCATAAAAAGTCTTGATTCTTCTCATTTATGTATGTTATGATGGTCTTGATACTTGCCATATGTGAGTCAATAGTAAAAATATGTATAAATGATGGTTTGATTGTTACAATTTTATTGTTGTACATTAGAAACAGGAATTATAGACCTAATAAATGGTGAACGTTAAAACCATTAGATACCTAAGTTATCCTTCTCCCTGCAACAAGTACAAAAATGGTATGTAATTTACTAATACTTCTGTTGCAAACAAAAAATCCTTTGGCGAAAACCGTCACTTATAATTTAGGAATATTCATGTTGTATTACCAAGAATCAATAACGAATATGCAGAAACATGCCTGTATCCATAATGCTTAATTGCTCTCTAGAGCTGTGTGGTTAGTCTTCTAGATCAATACATTCTCCTGGAGAATCCTTTAATTTTCTCTATATTCTCTCACTAATGATAGGATATCAGAAAAAATAAAATGATATGTGTGACCTAGAGACCATGACTACTTATATAGACAATTTTTCCTGTTATCTTTAGGTATTTCTATTTCAACCTATCATAAAAATAGAAATTACTCTTAAATCTCTATAAATTAAAGGCACGCACCCTATTAGATACATTAAAGCCTAAATTACTAAAAACCTTAATAGATCACTTTTAAATTAACCTTATATGACAATTCACATTTGATAACTCTATAAAATATGAGTTATTATAACACTTTTAGGCTTGAATCAAGACTATTTAAAGAGTAAATAATGCGTATTTATTGCATTTTATTTACATTTTGCATGAGTATTCATTCTAGTTTATTTTTCTATAAAATTGAGTTGTTTGAGAGTACTTTATGCTTAAATTATGTGTATCATTGTAGGTGAGCAAAGGCTCAAATTTTAGGAAAAGAATGCTGCTGCAATGGACTTGCAAAAACAATGGAAAAACTTGGTTGTAGAAGAATGGAAATAAATCTGGAGCAGTGCAGATACTGGAGCAATCTTAAAGCATTGTTAGGAAAGATTTTGCGCAAAATAATTAAAAGATTGTGATCTAAAGTTTCCAAAAATGGAGGTTACACACAATACACTTTAGGTTGCCTTAATTTTGAGCTATAAAAGGAGTACTCATAAGAAGAAAAAGAAAGAGTCGTCACTCAAGGAAAAATCCAGAGAAAAATAGAAAATAAAAAAGAATTGAGGGCTACAATAGAGGATTCATAGTGAGTAAGAAAGAAAGATCCCAAGATTAAGCAGACTTCAACTCTTTCTCTTGTTTTCTTGTTTCTATTCATTCATGGGAATGTATTTGATGACTGAAAATATTTTATTTACTGTTTTATCGCAAATCATGAACTGAATTTGATTGTGATTGAATGATAAACAATCTTAAAGAATGTTTGACTGACATATGTGTGTTGCTCTATATTTGTTATAACAGTTTATCTTAATTGTATTTATTTCAATTCTTTATTTCGATTGATCATCCATTTAGTGGATACTAACTATGAAATAGCCTTAAAAAGATTTGACCTAATGGAACCAATTAACGCAATACTTGGTTTTAGATTAGGTTTCCCAAGTTAAGTAAATCTCAATTTGAATAGGGTCATACTTGATCTAAAATTAGTGAAAAACTAGATATAGAGATTCACCTTGTAAGGTTTCCCAACTTTACCATCATTACGGAAATGTATAACAAATTCAATCCATCAATCATGCCAATATAGGATCAAAACGGCCTTCGTTACAACTATCATAACTCAACTCATCAATGGTTATGATGCTAATACAATTGAATGACATAGATCATGATGTGGATGTGTAGCATGGAAATTTAATGCAATATGATCTTAACATGCCTATTTCAAACTAGTTTACCTTAAACCTTGTGAGATTAAACCATAGTAAAATCAGAGTATAACTAAACTAAAACTTTATTTCTTTAGAAAATAACCTAAAATATCCATAAACTGAAATAACTAAAAAATGTCTATATTATAAGAGCATTTATAATCACAAATTCGCATTAAAATTGAATATCCTTTAATGACATGACACTTATACGAGTAGTGTGCTCATGAAATACTTTGGGAAGCGATCTCTTACTAAGCAAATTCCCAATCATGGAGTTTATGCCAGTGTGCTCTATAGACAACTGTCCACTTTGAATTCTTTCTTTAATAACTAAGAGCGTATTGTCTATATATTTCAACTTCGTCAAACTCCTATTGTTATCAAAATACAGCACTGCTAACTTACTGTCACAAAATAACTTGAATGGTCTATCAATACCATTTTTTATGTGTAGCCCCATAACAAAATTTCGCAGTCATATTTTGTGATTAGATGCTTCATAACATGTTATGAACTATACTGCCATTATAGAAGAGGCTATAAGAGATTGTTTAACACTTTTCCAAGAAATAACACCCCCAACTAATAGATAGATGTAACCCAAAGTGGATTTTACACTATCATAACATCCAACAAAAATTAGAGTCAGTATACCTAATGATCTCAAGCTAATCCGACCTCCAATATGTGAGCATGTAGCCTTTTATTCTATGTAAGTACCCCATGACCCGTTTAGTCACTTTCCAATGGTCTAATCTTGGATGTCTTAAATATTTTACTTAAGATCCTAATAATGTACACAATATCTGGTCAAATACAAACCTAAGCATACATCAAACTTCTTATTGTTAACATATACGGAATCTTCTAAATTTCCTTCTCCTCAAAATCATTCTTAGGGCGCTAATTGAGGCTAAACTTGTCTCTCATAATAATAAGGGTATCACCTAGTTTGCAATCGCACATGCCTTATCTCTTGAGAATTATTTTAATATAGCTCTTTTATGAAAATTGAAGAATATCTCGGGAGTGATCTTGGTATATCTGTATACCTAATACAAAAGAGGTATCACCAAGATCTTTCATCTCAAAATTCTTAATTACAAATCCCTTAGTGTCATATAATAAGCCTATATCACTGCTAACTAACAAAATGTCATCAACACATAAAAGCAGAAAAATATACTTGCTCTCACAGAACTTATAGTATATACATTCATTGACTAAATTCATTTCAAAACCAAATGAGATGATCACTTGATGAAACTTGAAATGCCATTATTGAGATTCTTGTTTGAGCCTACAAATGGATTTCTTAAGTTTATACACTATATTCTTTAGGTCCCCTGACAGAATTTTCTAGCTGCACGATATAAATCTTCTCATCAATCTTACCATTGAAAAATGTTGTCTTCACATCCATTTGATGTAACTCATGATTGAAATGTATCTATATAGTCGATGTCTTCTTTCTTTATAAACTCCTTTGTGACAATACGTGCCTTCTACCTCTTTATATTGCCTTTTAAATACCTCTTAGTCTTAAATATCTATTTATAACCAATAGATTTTGCACCTTTTGGCAAAAGGAATAGATCCTATACGTGACTGTTCTTCATGGATTTTATCTTCTTATTCATGGCATCAATTCACTTTTGAGAGTTAAAACTTTTCATGGCTTGACAGAAATTGATTGGATCATCTTCCATCACTCTAATATCTACCTCATGTTCTTGGAAAAATACAATGTAGTCATCTGGCTATGCATTTCTCTTTTCTCTAGTGGATCTCCTCAATGGCATAGGTTTTTGAGGTGATAAAGTTTATTCTTCTAAAAAAACTTCCTGTATAATGGGTTCTCCAATATTATTTTAATCTGTTATATCTTAAACAAAGTCAGGAATGAGACCTTGATTAATGCCAGTAACATCAATAAGAATATCAACATATTATTCTTTAAAGATAAAGTTTTTAAATGTATCTCCCTCCGTAAACTCTACATCCTTAAAAACCAAACATTTTCTACTCCCTGGACCTTTCAGAGTATCCAATAAAAAAAGCAACCCACTGCCTTCGAGTTCAGGTTATTCTTATTAGGCCTATAAAGCCTTATCTTAGCTAGATATCATCAAACATAAAAGTGGTTTAGACTAGGCTTCTTACTTATTTAAAGCTCATAAGGGATTTTGATAGTCTCATTAATTGAAACCCTGTGAAAGATATACACTACAATCTTAAGTGCTTCTCCTTAAAGTGATTATGATAAGGTACAATGATAAATTATACTCTTCACCTTGTCCTTAAGCGTCATATTTCATCTTTCAGCAACACCATTCATAATAGATAAACTAGACATAATGTACAGCAGGACAATATTGCATTCTTCTAAGAATTTAGCAAACGATCATCGGTGTTGGTCACCTGAACAATCATATCGACCATAAGAATTACCATCACGGTCAAATCTGACGCTTTTAATTCTTTTGCCGAGTTAGTTCTCAACTTCAACCTTAAAATTTTTAAACATATCCAAG